>CM021104.1:426431774-426555133 GCA_007115665.2 Sequoiadendron giganteum
AGTCCAAAAAGAATGGTGACAATTTTGGGAAGATTTTTCAAAGGCGAGGACCTCTAGGAGGATGGTTCACATGCGGAAGAGACCATTACACAAATAAGTGTCCTAATAAGTCACAAGGAGCTCAACCTCGTAGTAATCCCTTACCAACTTAGCATGCAACATTTCAACAAAGGATCCATGCAACACTGGATAATTGATAGGTGGAGTACCAAATTACTCCAGTTGAAACCATAGGTACATTTTTTGGTGTCCCAATTTCAATTTTAATAGACACTAGTGCAACTGAAAGTTTCATTACACTAAGAATTTTAGATAAGTTTCCTAGAAAATATGGTTACATGGAAAAACCTTGGTCAATAGAGTATGCTAACCAAATAAGAGCTCAGGTAGAGTAATGTTTGTTTGAAGCCAAGATTGAACTTCTAAGTTTTTTGATTGAAGTAAACTTGTTTGTAGCACCCTTAGGTTCCTATGATGTTGTCCTAGGAATAACTCGTTGTGGAGGCATAGGGCTAAGGTAGAATATCTTACAAAATAATAGTGTATGGATGACCTTAGGAACAAATTTTTCCTGCAAGGCACTCCTAGAGAATTCAAGTTAAGACAAATATTTGTCATATAGCCAAAGAGGGCCAAGCAAAAAGGGTGTCAACTCTTTGCGGTCAAAATGGAGAAATTAGAATATTTTAAAGAGTTAATCTTTCAAGATGACTTAATGTACTATAAGTCTCAGAAACTCCAAGGTATGGAAGATGGGGATCTTATGGATCAATGAAAACCTAATATAGAGAATTGCTCATATCTTTGAGATTTTGAGGATGTGTTTCCAAATGAACTTCCTAGATTACCTCTTGAGAGGGATTTTGATTTCTCCATAGATATAAATATGGGTTCAAAACCAATCTCCAAAGCTCCATATTGAATGAATATAATAGAGTTAATGGAATTAAAGGCTTAGTTTGCAGGAACTATTAGCTAAAGGATAAATTAGACCCAATGTTTCACATTGGGGAACACTAGTGATCTTTGTTAAAAAGAAGGATGGTACAATGCACTTATGTATATACTATCATATGCTTAACGAAACAATTATAAAGAACAAATCTCCTTTACTTCGTATTGATGATCTTTTTGATCAAATGCATGGGGTAATAGTATTTTTCAAAGATCGATCTATGATCTGGATACCATCAATTAAGGCTCAAGGATGAAGATATTCATAAAATAACCTTTAGAATAAGTATGGGCACTATAAATTAATAGTATTACCTTTTGAACTGGCGAATTCTCCTGAAACTTTGATGAATTTGATGAACAATGTATTTAGAGATTGCCTAGATAAGTTTGTTTTAGTGTTTCTAGATGACATTCTTATATATTCTAAGAATGAAAAGGAATATCTCCAACATCCATAGTTCATTCTTCAACATCTAAGAGAGCACAAATTTTATGGAAAGCTCTCGAAATTAATTTCAGTTGAGGGAATTATAGTAGATCCAATGAAGATCAACACCATTTTGGATTGGTTGACTCTAAAAAATATGCATGAAGTCAATAGTTTCATGGGTTTGACAGGTTATTATAGAAAGTTCGTGTCTAAATTTTTTAAGATTGTCTATCCCATTACTTCTCTGCAAATAAAAGGCAAATGATTTGATTGGTCAAAAAAAATTCAGGAGGCATTTGATCAACTAAAAGAGAATTTAACATTGGCTCTAATACTAAAACTCCTTGATCCATAAGGCCATTTTGTAGTTATCACTGATGTCTCGAAAGAAGGATTAGGCATGGTGCTTATGCAAGAAGGGTAAGTTATCACCTATGAGTTTAGAAAGTTGTAGACATATTAGAATAATTATTCTTCTCATGATCTTGAGTTGGTAGCAGTTGTGCATGCATTACAAATGTGGAAGAATTATTTTCTAAGGAAACCTTTTGAGTTAAGATCGGACCATCATGGTATTAATTATTTATTCGCTCAACTGCATCTTAATGCTCAGAATCGAAGATGGTTAGAGCTGATATCTAATTATTATTTTGAGATCAGTTACATTAAGAGTAAAGAAAACTAAGTAGTGGATGCTCTGAGTCAAAGGAGACACATCTCCTTGACGATCTCTATTCATTCAGGTTTTAAAAACCAGGTATTGCAAAAGTCCATGGGAGATGAGTACTATGATTAAGTTAAGCAAGATCTCACAAACAATCCTCAAGATTCAAGGTATGATGGGTTCTATTTTAAACCAAATAGATTATTAAGGTTCACAAGAAGAATGTACATTCTGAACTCTGAGGAGTTAAGGAATATCATGTGGAAAGAAGTTCATTCTACACCATATTCAGGACATCTTGAAGTGATAAAGCTTTAAATAGATGTGAAACCACTATATTTCTAGAAAGGAATGAAGAGGGACACTACAAGATTTGTAGATGGATGTTTAGAATGCCAAAGGGTGAAAGCAGAACATCATCAGTTAATAGTAATTTTGTATCCTCATGAGATTTCAAAGTGGAAGTGGTAGATCATTAGTATGTATTGTGTACAAGGTCTTCTTATGTCTAGAAATAGACACAATTTTATTTTAGTGGTGGTAGATAGACTCACCAAGGTAGCTCACTTTATACTTGGGAATTTGATAGATGGAGCATCGGTCATAGCCCGTAAGTTTGTTTAGGAAGTGTTCAGGTTGCATGAAGTTCCTAAGAAGATCATGTCAAATAGGGATGCACACATGATGTCAAGGTTTTGGAAAACCTTACTTTCCTCACTTGGAACTCAATTGAATATAAGCTCAACTCATCACCCTGAGACAAATGGTCAGATAGAAATGGTAAGCCAAGTTCTAAAGGATTATTTGAGGATGTATTGAATGGATCAACAATACAAGTGGGAGGATTATCTTCCTCTTGTAGAATTTTCTTATAAAAATTTCTATCATTATATGATAAAGATGACTCCATTTGAAGCATTATACGAAAGAAAGTGTTGAAATCCTATAAGTTGGAATAAGCTAGAGTATAGGATTAGCCTTGGTCTAAAAAATGTTGTCATAAATGAAAGAGTAGATCAAGTTGATCAAGAAGAGATTAGCAGAGGTGAATTATAGGAAGAAAAGCTACGTTGATGCTAAGCATATACTGAGGCATTTCTCAATAGGATAAAAAGTGATTTTGAGAGTCAAACCTCAAAAGAGTTCTATAAAGTTTGGAAATTCATCCAAATTAGCTCCTAAATATGTGGGTCCCTTTGAAGTTCTCGAAGTGATCAACCTGGTTACCTACAAAATTTCTCTACCACTAGCTTTTGCTTAGATGCACAATGTGTTTCATGTGTCTTATCTTAAAAATTATATAATAGGTGTTAATCACACACTTGATTGGAATACTCTACAGGTATAGGACCCAGGGGTGGTAACGATCAAGTATCTCAGAGTGCTTGAAACACATAGGCTCCACTTGCATAACAAAGAGGTCACTTAGTATAAGGTCTAGTGGGACTAGTATGCAGAGGAGAGTTTTACATGGGAGGACTATAATAAAATTAGAAAAATAATTCCTCATTTATTTCATGCTTTTTAAAATTGCTAAAGAAAAACTTGTTATGTTTATGTTACGATACATTAAATCATCGAGGATGATGATCCTTATGAGGGAGATATGTTACACCCTATTTTTGTTTTACCAAGTTAATTTTAATTGTTATTTTAAAATGAATTTTGATACATGATGATAACTATATTTTATTTAACTTTATCATGAAATTATATGCAATGAAATATATAATTTTTATGATTATATATTATTAATTCGAGATTATGATGATGTCGTGATTTATAAAGACTAAGTATTTGAATGATTTCTAAGTGAAATGCAAGACTATTTTTCTTGCCCTCTAGAGGGAGAGGGAGAGTATCACCAGAGAGAGGAATATAGACTTTAGAAAAATAGGTTATACCATTTGAGTTTGTGCACACAAGTTCACGTATGCTACCTAATCTTATCGTTGATTTAATTTGTGTATTATGTTAAATTGAGTTGTGTCAAATCGAGTCATTAGGTTAAGGAAAAATAAAGTGTTTAATGTTATAGGTTTTTCAATGTTAATCGATTAGCTAATCTTGAATATAAAACAAGATAGATTGATTATTATGAAATAGTGATAATTGGTAATTATATTGATAATATACATAGGTATATGTATATATATATATAGGTATGTATGTATGATATAGATTAATATCATTAAATATATATGCATATATACGTATATAGTATTGATTAAATAATATATATATATATAGATATATAGCTTATATAATATGTTGTTTGTATTTTAAATATTTTTCATGATAATCAAATCATGTATTTGGTAATTCAAATCTATATTTAAATTTGCACTTTGTGATACATGTTAGCCTCCAACATAGGCTTAATAAGAGGCACATTTTAGTGGCATAAAGGCCATAGTGTCATGGTAGTTTAAAATCATAATACAAGTATTTAAGTTTGGCATTAATGCCACAATTGTAACCATGGTAATGGTACATCCTTTCTTAACTATTAGAAATCCACTAAGTGGCGATAAAAGCTACCTTATAATCTGTATTTCAAACTATCTATTAATGCTTTTAAAACAACTTCAAACCATGGCATAGGAAGTTATCACCGAACCTCATTTTGGGGGGGGTGAAGACTCTTTTATAAGCATGTAATTTAAATGTGTTTTGAGTGATTTTATATTGAATAAAGAGGCATTGTTTGGTATGAAGTGAATGCCTCATTAAAAAGGCAGTTACAAGATATTGTTTGGGGTAGTTAATATTAAAGGTTACAGGGGTTAAGGCATCAAGTTTTAACTATTCAGTTAGTAATAATTGCCAATGGGTAGTGGATAGAGGAGGTACGACTTAACTAAAAAGGTAGGATTTTTCATTTGATGGTTATTCATTCATGTTTTCAAGATTTTCGGGAGAGAGGATTGGGTGTTGGTTTTTGGGATTGGAATATTATTCTTTTCTTTTATGCATTGAGATAAAGGTGAGTTTATTGCTGAGAGGGGTTAATTTCTTCTAGTGATGGATCATAGTATTCATTAGAGGATGTTGGTATTTGTTGGCTATGTGAGGAAAAAGAGTCGCAACCTCTTGAACAGGAAAAAACATTTTTCATTAGATTCAAGTTTTTGAGAAGAGAGTCTGAATATAGTTTGAGTTGATTGTTATTGAGAGAGACTATAGTGCAAGAAAAAGAGGTGACTTTGAAGAGCTTGTGAATAGGTAGTGCAACATACAAAGTTAAAAACACCACTATAATTGGTAGATTTCTTCCATAGTCTTCAAGAATAATAGTTAATTTATTATAGATTGTTACTTCTATATCTGGAATTTATTTTAATTTATATCATTCAAATCTTAGAAAGAGAGTTTAAAGTAAGTAATCTCTGGAAAAATACAAGAATTTTAGACATCTCCATTCAAAAGCAAGCTAAAGCTCTTGGAGGAGGTCGACTAAACACCAAAACTGAGTTTTTAAAGAAGTGCATGTTCAAAAGCATAGTGAATATATAAGCATGTTTTATTTGCATTTTCCTTGTACAATTCTTAGTTTGCATTTTATAAATTTTCCATAATTTTAAAGAGGAAGATTAGTTTTTCTTGTTGAAAAATAAATCAAGTTAAAACAAAGGAAATATAGTTTAATCTTCCAGTTTGAAATTGAAACTTAAATTATTTCTTTTATATTTTGAAATGAGCAAAAAATTAGAAAGATAATTTGTTGTTGTGTTTTGATTAATTGACAAAAATAGGTTTTGAAGGGACCTAAAACCCTTTACAGTAGAAAAGAAAAAATGCTGCTATAAATATAAACCATAGCGTACCAGCAATGAACCAACGAAAAGGAAACTAAGGGAAAAAGAGTGTTGACCAAGATAAACAACAGTGAACCAACAACAACACTTAGCAACGACAAAACAACAAAACAACACAAGACCACCTACCAACCAGAAGAGAAAAAATAGAAAAGCTACCACTAATTCATGTTGCTTAAGGTATTGGCAACCTCAAGCTCCTAGATCCTGTGCAGGTCAATCATATCCAACAACTCCTTCTTCTCGGCTTCGAAAGATCTTTCCCAATTAGCTAACCCTTTAGAAGCAGGGCCTTTAGTGTCATCTTTGAAACTCTTCTTTCCTTTTCCTTTAGTCATGTGCTCCTTCTCCATTAGCTTAGAGAAGTACAGTTGGTCCTCTCTTAAATCACTGATCTTTTTAAACAGGACATCTAGGGAGTCTACGCTACTTTTACCGAGATATGGCACACATGCAACAAATTTTTGATGTCTACATTGGTTCCTACAACCTTTGCTTCCAACCCATCCAACCTTTCATCACACTAAGATTTGAAATTTTGTAGCGACCCTTCAATGTCTACAATCCTGTCAATAAGAATGTCTAACACATAATTTTTTGGCACATTCTTCATGTTTTCCTTCAAACCCCTAATTTTAATATTCACTTTATTGAACTCCTGTAGAGTCCACTTAGCAAGTTTAAACGTACCTGTGGCCCCAACCCTAGCCATGTCAAGCAATTGAAACATTGAGGGAGATTCATCATCTAAATATGAAAAATCCTCAGAGAGGGGGTCTACCTTTAGGGGTTCTGCCTTAGTGTTCATCCTCTTAGGGTCCTCTTCACCTTGCCCCCTAATCTCAACCTTCATTGCATCATCTGGTACATTCTGGGTTGGAGACTCCTTAGTATTCCCCGCATTAACCTCAGTAGCCTTCTCCTCCTCTAACACCTTGGCATCCTTAGATAGGACTTTAGAAACCTGACTCTTTAACTTAGTAATCCTCCTAAATGATCTCCTTGGCTGATCTCTAGCCTTCGAGCTAGGAAGGTTCTCCTTCAAACCGCCCTTACCAGCAACATTAGTCTCACCTTGGCCAACAACCAACTCTACCTTTCTGGGAGAAGAATCTTTCGATCCCACCTCTATATCTTTTCTATAAGAAAGAATGATGTGCTTATTCACACGACTACTTTTAGGAAAACTCTTCTTCCTTTTCTTGGAAGAGGTGGCCTCGTGAGATTGAGGACCCACCTCTTCCTCTCCAACACATTCATCCTCTTCATCACTGTTGTTGTCTGAACCAGATGAATCTGACCCATCACTCAGAGTCTTTTCCTTATTCAAAATGTCAGGGGTCGGGATGAGCGATTTAACATGCTCTATAATAAGAAGAATAAGACCTTCATGGAGGACCGAGGTCTTTCTATTTTTTAAATGGGCATACATCAAAATTTCTAAAGACGACAATAAGAAAAAAGGAAAAGAGACATACAACCCATGCCTGAAGTGATTTAATAGAGTGAATTGGTGTCCTAGAATTGCAGTAAACCTACCTTCTAGAGTCACATACCGAATTATAACCTTAGCCACCTCCGCCAAATTTTCTTAAGCAGCTTGCGCTCATAACCCCAACTCTCTATTTTCACCAACTTCTTCCGCTCATCATCCTTAAAGAACTGAGCCATCACATCCTCATTACTTTTCTTGTCCTTAAAAAACTTGTGGCCTACCATCAACATCCCCATCACAGCAGCAACCAACTCCTCATTCACCTCCACTTCTAGACCTTTGATTTGAAGCTTCCTATTATGCCAGTAAGAAATAAATTATGCCGATGCATTAGAGTCGTGACCATGAAGACATTCAAGGAACGGTGTCAAGTTTCCATGACGCAGAATCTTCCATAGTTTTTCCTTCTTCCTCAAGCTTGCACAAGTATGTGGCTATATTATGCTTCTGTCACCACCCATTTTTGCAGACACTAGACATAAAAAACCCTTACAAATATTGTTGGGAAAATATCCAGCAATCCGATAGACACCCATAATACATGTGAGTCAGATCAAAGTACAATGGCTTAAAATCCTCCACCATTGAAAATTATCCCACTCCATCATTCCTCATTAAACTCCTAGCTTTCTCGGGAATGATCATTCCCTCCTCCCACGTCCTAGATTCATTGTTTCTGACAGCCTCGTTGGCAAAAAAATCTGCCAACGAATTACCTTCTCAGAAAATGTGTGACACACAAGTCTCCTCAAATTCCCTTAACATCATTATGCAATCTTTCATTAGATGCTCCACATTCCAACTCGGCACATGGGTGCCATGTAGGTAAGTAATAATGTTTAAGGAGTCACCTTCAACCCATTATTTGGAGTATCCTTTTTCCATTGCAACTTTAATACTTGCATACGCAGCTTCCACCTTGGCGTGGTGATTGGTCTAAATTCCTAGTAGGAGTGCCACTGCACCTAAGAATCTGTCATCCTCATTTTTGTTGTTGTGTTAAAATAATTGGTTTATATCATTTTCTTAGTTAGAGATTATTTTCAGTTTTATATATGGACGTTTATAAAATTTTTTATAATGATTATTTTACAAAAAGTAATTATTTAAATGCGAGATAAGCAAGAGGCTATCTCAACTGTGTTATTTAATTAAAGACACTTTATAAGTTTATTTATTGAAGAATAATCAATACTTGAATATAGTTTTACTTTGAATAAAATTAGACCATATTTAATGTTGTGATTAATCATATTTATTATGGTGTTTTTTAAGAACGAAACCATAAGGTTTAACAATGAAAAGTTTGAAACATTATTTAAGAAGTGATCTTCTATTTATGTTAATATTAAATTATTATACTAATTTGAGGTGTAGTCGATACTTTAAAGATGAGACCAAGTTCCTCGAGTTGATGGCATTGTGTCATCATTATTAACCAAACATGCATAAATATCAAAGATAGTTCGCTCTCATGGTTTAATTTTAAGGACTTGAACAAGTGGCAGTTGCCAAGACCCAAGTTGTTATGCGAACATAACATGGGTGCTCAATGTCAAAAAAGCTTAACCAACCTAGTCGATTATTGATGTAGTGAGTCATCACATTATGATTGAGTAACTTTATGAAAAGTCAAACATGTTGATCAAACAATCAGTTTGAGTTAAACCTAAGGTCATGAAGGTTTCCAATTTGATTTAGAGATGGGTGAACATATGACTCCACTTTTTAAGGAAATGGTTGAAATGTTTTCAAAATTTTGGCCAAAGTAATACAAAAATCTTTGCTTGCATTAGTCGGTTCACTGTGATCCATATTGCATAACTAGTCAGTTGGGTCATATTTAGTTAGAGGAGTCTATAGTTGTATAATCGATTGGTTATGCAGGACACAACAAAGAGACTCAGATGGCATATTTATGGTTTCCTTAGTCTATAATCTTTGTGAAGGGTAGGGCTGCTTCCAGTTAGAAGGTGTGCGGGGGATCGCTAGTTCGTGGTTGGAGGTAAAATGCTCGGGTGATGTTCTCCCTCTTACAGATGATAATGTTGATGCTTGTGAAATAAATTCATTGTCTAGATATGGAAGACTTGACTTTACTTGACTTTAAAACTGCATTGTATTTTTAAAATTTGTATACTTGATAGTTTATCATGTATGAATTGTAATTGGAAGTTATATTTCACATTCAAATTGAAATTTAATATTATTTCAGTTTCAAAAGATGTTTTATACTTTCAAATTTGAAATGTGTAATAAATGATGTTTGAAAAAGATTTTTTTTACATTCCTATTTTTAAGAAAATTTAAATTTATTTACTTATATGATAAAAATCAAATTAAATATTGTGTTGTATGTTTTGGTCTATTACATTTTCATTCAAGAAAATTTGAAGTCTAAATAAAAAATTCTTACCTCAAGTTGTTGCATATTTTAATATTTTTCTCTACCAAATCTTCAAGCACAATGGATGACCCTTCTCCTACCAAGTTAAACTTCAAGGAATCTAATCTCATCATTGTTAAAAGAGATATCTAGGAAGTTAAATAAATTTTAAATGAGTTAAAGGTGCATATAGTGAGCCTTAGATAAATGTTTGAAAAGATGGTGTGGTACATTAATGAAAATGTTTACCATTTTAAGATTGTAAAAGATTGTGTAGAGTTAGTGAAGAGGTTCATTGATCATGGAACACCAAACTCTCATCAATAATATAACATCCAAAACCACATGGAGAAGATTATAAAGTTACTATAAGAGAATTTTCACAAATTGAAGAAGCCTTAAGATGGTTGGGTGGAATTTTCTATTATAACTATCTATAGTTTGTTTCAAATATTTTATTCAAGTTTTATGTTTTTAAACAAAAATATAACTGCTTCTAATTGTGTTACAAGAAAGGTGATTGTTAATCATACATACAATATTATTATTGAATACTTGTTATAAATATGAGTTCCTTTTGATTTTTATTATCATTTATTTTTGTAAGATACACTAGTGTGAAATTGAAATCTAGAATAGGCTTCAAGGAGACTAGGATAGACTACAAATATTTCTTAGTGTTTATGTTTTATACAAGATTATAATTATTTATATTTTTAAACATTTCTATAAGTTTTAGTGTGTTTCTCATATCAATTATCCACTATTTACTCAATAGTTTAATATAAGGGATTTGACAAATCCCTAGGTACACATTTTTTTATTTTTATGATGGCTAGCTTCATGTTGTATGTAAATTATTTTTATCATAATATGTGGGATTTTGTCACTAATAAAAGATCATTAACAATATTTTATGGAATTCATTTAATTTATTTGTATTACAATCATAAGGAAATTTATAATCTATTTATCTTTATATTTTATAATATTGACTTTGTTCCCAAAGGATAAATCTTACAATCTTAACGCGATCAAAACCCTTCTTAATCAAATTAATATCTCTTTCAATAGTTTATAAGTGTCTTGATTCTAGTAATTATTATAATATAAAGAATCAATATAAAATGATAATTCAATAACCCTTTAGGATACACTTGTAGATCATTAATTTACAAATTTATTAAATATCTTTAGTTATAACAAAATACAAGTTAGTATCGAGAGTCATTAGTGACAATGTGAATACGATCAATATTATTTACATTTAAGGTTTAAAATTTATTTATACAATGCTAATAAAATTTTATCTTTTGAGATATGAAGGGAAAACTCTCCCAAGTCCAACATAGTTTAAAGTCTAGAGAAGATTATTCCTACTCTTTCCAATTAATCTAAATAGATTGTGGTTTTATTCTAAGGCCCATCTAATCTAAATTTAACTAACACACTCAGGATTAATATTTCACTATGTTTCCTTTAGAATCACAATAATCATTTGGAGTACCAACATCGTAATTCTTAAGCCATCCCCATCTACACATGTTTCCATACATTCAATCTTATATTAGCACCTTTCACTTATTTCCACACAT
This sequence comes from Sequoiadendron giganteum, assembly GCA_007115665.2. NCBI lineage: Eukaryota > Viridiplantae > Streptophyta > Pinopsida > Cupressales > Cupressaceae > Sequoiadendron > Sequoiadendron giganteum. Next base: position 426,443,120 of record CM021104.1, read on the forward strand.
TTTTTCTATTATCAACCTAGAATTCCATGTATCTATTCTTGATCTTAAGATTCACATTTCCTTATTTGAGGTTGATCCCCATAGTGATTAGTTTTTATTTTGAAGGTCTTGGAATTAACCCCAAACTAAAAATTTAAATTCAAATTCCTATATTAACACCCTATCACTAGCCACTATGAGTTTACTTCGTATATGTTAACGTGGCTTACTTTTATGCCATGGTAATTAAAGCCATTCATTTGTGTAGTTAAAAAAATATAGGCATAAAAATGAATCATCCTAAATATGTATCATAAAGGAGCATCAATTATAGGAATTTTTTTATTTGGTGTTGTTGTCACCTGAAATTGTACCCTTATTGAACTTGGTCCAATATTTCAAAGACACCAAGTGTGGGACCTTGCTAGCTTGAGATTAGACCTCTATAGAAGGTTGGATCCTTTCTAAGCCTAAGTAAAAGCGTTGATCCAACTCAAAAAATTAAAATTAATGTCTATTCATACTCTAATGATTCAAAAGAGAAAAGGGAGGGGGAAAACAATAGAAAGGGAAAGGTGGTGATGCACCAAGACTTAATTAAGGTTTAAATTTCCTTAAAAAAAAAAAGACAACCTCCATAATTGATAATGGATCAAATGATTTATATTAGAATATTGTTAATAGGTGAAAGTAAAGAGAATACACATGTAAGAGGGGTGAGATGTCTAAAATCAACTTGAAAATAGGCTAAAAGAGACTAAAACCCACAAAAGACAACTCAAACCCAAAGATTACACAGTATAACAATCATAGGAGGAAAAATATTTGTTCTTTTACTGATTGTAAGGCTTAATCATATATTTTCCACTTCAAATAATAAAAAATCTATTACAAATAATATTTTTTCTATTCTACTATATCTATTGGAACTTAGAACTAACTCCTAAAATAAGGATTATTGGGTCCTTAAAACCCCTAAAGGAAAGCACCAAAACTATAATAAATTTTGTGATCCATAATGGGTATGCTATAAAGAGCATGCCCATGACCTAGTTGTTATTCTCATTAATGTTCTACAAAAGAATGCCCCTTAGAAATATGTTTTGATTACCTAGAAACTTGGAAAGAACATCCTTTGTACCTCTACCATACTTTTGAGCATTTATGGCTCATGGGATTGAGTGCAAGGACAAGAAAATCACCCAACGAATATGCTAAAATTGTGACTTGGGGATGACATATCAATTATTAGGCTCTATAGTAATAATAGTGGTGTGGGTGGAGCATCATTTTCCTCCTTCAAATCTATACCAATCTTTATAAAGAATGGTTTTTAGGTGCCATCAGATCTGTTCTAGTACTTGATGAGGATTACAAATGCATTAATGGTATTTTTGGGTCATCTCGTGGATAGGTAGGGTTTTCCTAATTCAAATAATAGAATTTTTGGATCTAGCATACCAAGAAGGGAAATTTTGATAGGCATGTTGGAAAGACCATCCCAAAATATTGAAAAGGAAAGGCATTGGGCTATCAGGATCAAGGATTTGGGGATGATAGGAAAGTAATGTAATGAGAGAGGTGAGATAGGAAGGCCAAGGGAACCCTGTAAGCGATAATATTTTGGGATGTTAGGACTGAAGTTTTAAGTGGGGGATTAACATGGCTCCAAGATAATGAATGGTCAAAAGTCCAACTCTGGAGGACTTTGTAGAGGAATTGGTAAAGTTTCAAACTTCCAGTGATTGTAGAGATGGGTACCTAGTTAAGGATAAGATTGAAAGTATGACTCTGAAGGACTTAGATATTTTTTGAAGTGGAAGGTATTGGGGATCAAGAAGCAAAGATGAAGGGGAATAGATGCCAAGGGAAGTAATTGCTGAGGAATTTTGAAAGTGTGACTTTGATACAAAAGACTTATACTCTTTCTGAATTTTAGGCTTCATGGATTGGGGTTGCTAAATGCCACATGTCAATGGAATGGTATCAATATACGAGAAATTGTGAAACTTTAAAAGGGGCATAGAAGGGAAAATAAAACTTTTGGGGAAGGCATGCTAGGAATGACAAGATTGATAAGGGATGACAGGATGAAAGATTTTGACACTCCAAAACACTTAGATGAAGAGTGGAATCTCGAGACATTGGGGTTGGAAGGGATGGGAAACCACAAAAGTTTGAAACAAAAAAAAAACACAAGAAACACTAAGGACAACACTAGAAATAACTCAGACTTAGACCTTTTATAGATTTTTGCATCTTTTGGAACCTAGGGGACCCATTTAAGATGTCTATGATTGATTATAAAAGATGGTTCAAAGAAACGACAAAAAAAGGGTGGGAAAAGAGACATGAAATGACAATAGGTGCTTTGAAGGAATCCATTTTAATGGAATATACATATAGGCCATATGCAAGCTTGAGTATGCTAATTTCACACATTCACCTTAGGTCATAGATCTAATCAATTGAGGGTTGACCTAGGATAAATTGACCCTAGCCATTCAAAAAATTCTCAAAGATACTTTTGAATAACATTGTCCAAACACACTTATAGATATCTTATATTGTACCAAACCAAGTTACAATAGTTTTATGTATACCAAATTAGACCCATACATAAAAGAACACATTTGAGCTACTTGGGATTGATCCTAAGCCACTCCAAATTAACTCACATGGAATTATGAGTTTTTTTTTTATAATTATAGGACAATGAGCATACCAAGAACATTCTCATCTTTATCTTCCATATTTTTTCATCAAATTGAGATCTAAGTGCACTTATCCTTCTCATATAATTTCAAAGGATAACATTTCAATTTATCATCCCTCGTATCTATAATCAAATCTAGGCTAATTTGTGCTTGATCACCTACATTTATTTAATTAGCCTATATTTACGTAAAAGGGATTTTATTCCCTTACATTTTGAGTGAAACTAGCATTCTTACACCCCCTAGAGTTTTTTAGGGTTATCCTTCTTTTTCTATTAGGGTTTTAGATTTATATTCTATTTTTGCTTTATCATTTTTCAAATCCTATTAGGGTCATGTTCTTATTTATTAATATTCATTGTTATATCTTCTATTTTAGGGTTTACATTTTATTGTTTGACCTCTATTTTCAAGTTTTTAGATTGAGAGTGACTATACTTCCTATCATTTCTATCTCTCATAGCCATATTGCTTTCTTTATGTACATAATACTCAAGACCCTAATCTTCCTTTGAGAATGAGTACTTATCTTAATGCTGCTATATCTAATCAATCTAATAATAATGATGTCTATTTAAATTCCCATGTCGAGAACCATTTGATTGAACAACAATAAAGTGATCATGATGCAAATTTGGCTAAACAAGATCTTTCATTTACTAGACATGCACTTATCAATACATTTATGTAAGTTAATTCTCCCTATCAACCGATTAATATTTTTGTTTACTCTCCTATTTGATAAAATGAATACTTGAAATAATGAATGAAATTAATAATGCATACCAAATAGAGGAGTAAAATTTATCTTTATTCGCACATGAATTTATTATAAAAGAAGACTAGAGATGTTCAGCCAAGGATCAAAGTTGATCTAACTAGATCATATTATTTTCCTTGATGATAAAAAATCTATTTAAAGGACCCAATAGTTACCAAGAGAAACACAACCGTTGACCAAATAATTCTTATAACTACCTAAAGCCAAAATAAAATTAATACATGGTCGGATAAACCATATTATCAAAATATAATAATAGCCATTGTACACTAACTACACTTTACTAATTCAGTAGAAGGTTTTTCATTTGGCACATATATCCTCCATGGTCTTGGTTCTTTATTAGCTTCTATAAATGGTGTATCCTCACATCACTCCTATTCTTTCAATATTAACCCTACCATTATTGCTTCCATGACCACTATCCTTCATGTTGTTATATCAACTATTGGTCTTACCTCTACTATTCCCACTTTGATCACCCTTAATCCCTCTATAATTATCCCTAGTTGCACATCCCTTGTTGGATTTTCCTCCAGTATGGTCTATCTCCTAACTATAATCCATCCATGATGCTTATTTATAGTGCTTTCATCCTCTCTAACATGCTACTCACATCCCATCCTTCCACTCATGGTGTACCTTCCATCCATTCATCGCACACCATACCGCTTTCCAAACCTATGACTCACCATATTCCTCCATTTCACCCCATAACTAACCATGGCTATGTCCCCACTCCTTATCTCAATTTTGTAATGTGGCTCATCCCTCAATGGCTATGTCCATTCCCCTTGCCTTAAATTTATAATATGGTTTATACCTTTATGGTTATGTCCTCACCCCTTACCTCACACCCTCACTATACTTCTTCCACTGTCTCACATATTTTCTCTATTTCTGCCTAGATACACTATTACAAGAAATAGTCAATCTTAGGAAGCAAATCAATGATAATAAGAAATATTATATTTACAATCCTCCATATTGTATGCCATTAGTATTTGAGGTTGTTATATATTTGCTACATATTTGTGATTTGTAGCACCTAGATTTGAGTTATAGTATGAAGGAGATTCAAATATTCTTTTACAAGCTTTCGCTATTTTATATATAGATTTTTCATATGATGATAATATCTTAGCTAACTTATTTCCATAAAGCTTTAGAGATTATTCTATTCAATGGTTTTATTCTTTATATCTAGGTTCCATGTGTTTCTCTCTTAAATCACTTCCACATCAATATGGGTTTGAAGATAACTATGAAACATTTGAACTAGTGAGCCCAAAAAAGCAATGAACCTAATAATTATTTTTTTATTCATTTTCAATATTTATGTGGAAAAATCAAGCATCAATTTGATGATAATGAACTTCAAATCACATTTCTTAAAGGATTTATCCCTACCATTAAAAATAATTTACATTTGAGTAATTTTCCTTAGTTTAGAGATATGTGTACTCATTTGAAAAATCTTGCTCGTTCAAATTGCTTGTATCCAATACTTAAATATGGATCATCATTTCAACTGTATTACCTTTTAAAGTTTCAAAAATAAAATAATTATTCAAAGGATAATGATTTGAATGCCACTCTTCCTTATTTTAAATGAAATGCTCCTAGAAAGTTTACGTATTTGTAAGAATCCTTGTAAAATGTACTTCAAAGTTTATTGAGCTCTAATTTGATTATTCATCCTCCTATTCATATATTGGATCCTAATAAGCCACTTCCAAAGAGCTATAATGAGCAAGAATTTTATAAATTTTATAGTGTTAAGAAATATTATACACAATCATGTATGAGTTTTAAAACATAAAGTGTTAAATCTCATTGATAAGAACATCATTCATGTTGAAAGTGTTAATTATGGTGGGAATCCTTTAATTACACCTCTAAATATGCACATGAAAATATATACTGGAATCCATTTGTAATTCACACCAAAAATGTTGAGGCATAAGATACTATTATTATGGACAATATACATAAGGATAGTGATACAATGGTTGATTATCATGTTGAATCTCAATATGCATCACAATTACATACTTTTATGGGTAAAACTGAAATAAAGGTTACATCTTCTTCTCATTCTACTCCATTGAATATATTTTCTAATGAGCAGATCCCATAAGACAACTATAATGGTCCATTTGATAATATGCAACCAATTTGAGGGGAACATGCTATCACTAACATTTTTATGTTGATAATTTAGACAACACATTATGCTAGATAAATATAAGAATCACCATACTAAAAAAATATTGATTTAACATTATTTCCATGGAGTAGACCACATCATTGTTATTTAGAAAATAACATTACTATATTGAGAAGACCACATTTATCACCTTTGAGGGGAGCCAAATCATGTTACCACACTAGGCAAAATATTATTGTATCTTTTTCTATAGGTGGAATTCATAACTCTTCTCTCTTTTTACTTTATCATTTGTAGATAATTAAAGTGAACTTGTTATTTGTGCCTATTTCATTAGTGTGACAAAAAGCTAATCATTGCATATATTTTATTTCTTTTGTAGGCTCCTATAGATCACCTATGCCAAGGAGAGAGACACATGAAGAATTCAAGATCAATCCATTAATTTACATGAACCCTATATCCTTTTATGTTTGAATATTTCCTTTTCATATTGACTGAGAATGTTCATATACTTTAAAATACATTCCCATGCTAGATTCATGCACAACTCAAAGTGGGGGGAAAATGTAATGGTGAAATTTGTGTATCCATGCAAATTCCTATTTAATTTTGGGCCCATTTTAATGGAATGACTTAATAAACTACATATTGATTAATGACACACTCTTGTGCTAAGTTGGTTCAATTCTTGATCCTTTATCTATCCCCATTTATACACATTTCATACATTTGATCTTGTCCCAACACCATTTGCAGTTATTTCCACACATTCACTTTATTATCAACCTAAAATTTCATGCACTTATTCCTAATCTTGAGATTCACATTTTCTTGCCTTGGGTCCATCTCACAATACTTGGGTTCAATCATGAGGGGCTCAAGATTGACCCAAAATTCAAAAATTTACAATTCAAATTCCTAGATGCCTACCCCTCTCACTAGCCACTATGAGTCGAGTTAGCACACATGTCTTTGTATTTAAAGACATTCATTTGTCTAATTAAAAACATTTAGGAATAATAAAGAATCATCTAAAAATCTAGAACATAAAGGAGAATTATTATTTAGAGCTTAAAAGGATTATGTTACATCAAAATTTTCATGTAGGCCATTGCATAGTTGTGTATGTTGTCTTCAAACATTCACCCAAGACCATAAATCCAATCCATCGAGGGGTTGACTTAAAAGAACTTGAACTTAGAGTTTTGATAACTTCCTCAAAGATATTTGTAAATACCACCATCCTTATGCACATCTTGATATCAAAGATCACAACAAGTCAATGGGCCCTTGGTCTACTGGTGAAGTTGAAAGGTTCTAAATGAGCCCACTAGGGATCAAATCTTGCTAAATGCAAAGGCTCCGACACCGAAAAAGGGATGAGGCCAAGATCGTGCCTCGGGCGAATTTGGTGGAATGGATACCCCTCAGTCCTTGGCCCTTAGCCGAAGAGGTTCAGCCCAAGAAGGTTCGTGCTCCTGTATCGGGTAGCAAAAAAGAATTTATGGATGGCCTCCATAAAAAAAAGAAAAGATCACAACAAACTAGGTTGCAGAAATCTATTATTTACTAGATCAAACCACACATCATATAATAGATTCACACTACTTAAGATAATGTTGTAGAGAATTATGAGTCCATATTAATTTCAAGATAACACATATTAATACATTATTTTCTAACTCATATTTAACTTTCATATTCCATTATCAAATTAAAAATTAAATGCACCTATCCTTTTATTTAATTTCAAAAACTAACATTTTAATTTATTACTTCCTAACTCTAAAATTAAATATAAATTAATTTTTATTTTTATTTATCTAAATTTTTATTTATTTATTAGAAAATTAATTAATTTTATTTACTTAAGAATTATTTTATTTCTTTTAAACCATTCAAAGATTATTTTATTTTTATTTTCTCAACATTTATTTATTTAATTAAAATTAATTTTATGACTTTATTTAAATATATATATAAGGTGTTTTAGTTTTTATTTATTTAATTAACCTAAAATTTTATTCCTTCAATTAGTAGAACGATATATTTAAGAAGACCACTAACTGAGTGCAAGAGAAAGTGGTAATTCCCTCTAAACCATTTTAGCGGAAAAGCAAACAGCCAAATAGCCCGGGGACAATGGTCTTTCCAATCATTCCCCTCTAGATGTAGTCAGACTTAGGACGTTTCCATTCATCTCAATATCGCAAGGTCTGAGAGTGAGTTGTATTAGAGAAGCATTGTTGAGGTGGGAGGTTTATCTTGAAGCTGGGCCTACGCCATTTCTACTTTTCTCTTGTGCTTCTCTGGACAAGTGCTTTGAATGTCATCCATGACATCTGAGACGCTGTAAATGAAAAGAATGGGTTGTCGGGAATGATATAATTGAGATCCTAAGGCAAGTCAATCTATTTACGATCGGTGGGTTGAAAGATGGGGTGTAAATGATAACAAGTGGCAGGCGAGAAAGGAGGATAGAGAGTATGGCACATCAGGTAGGGAAGTGGAAGTGGAAGTGCTGCAGTGGAAGTGGAAGCGGGGCAGCGAAGGGGATGATGGTGTTGCTAGGGATGGTGGTGGGCGTGTACATGTTGGGGCCGCCTCTTTATTGGCAGGTGGTGGAGGGCGTGACATCGGCATCTGCTTGTCCTGCTTGCCGCTGTGACTGCCAATCTGAATCTCTGGTCAACATTCCCACAGGTTACCTCATTTCTTCCCTTTTTTGCTTCTTCATTCGATCTCAGATATCTGTAGCTCTAGCTCTTAGGATTTCTTCACAATACAATTAGCTGCATCATCTAATGTAAGTTGTGGCCCTGCGGAGACTGCAAACCGCATTTACTAGGAGTCCATTGTTCCTTTTAGCCGTTTTTTCGTCTGATAGACAGATCACAACCATATTGGGCCTTTTCCCATGACATGACATGATTCCCATTGATATAGATTTTAACATGGCCGATCTATTGTTTTTAATTGTTTTTCTATTACATTTTGTACATAAAAAACAGTGTTTTGATTACTCTAATTTCCCAACTTGTAGGCTTAAAATAATATATTCAATGTATATTAGATGTCAAACAGTGCCCGTTCCTCGACCGATAGTGGATTTCAATTACCGTTTAGAGATTTCTTGCTGACGATAAGATGGAAATAACCAAGGGTTTTATTCTACGGAGGGATAATTATTCATTCAACCCCTTTAACAACTTCGTGCATAGCATGGCGAGGCAAAACTTGTTTCACAATTCCTGTCTTACCTCTCCACATGCTGGTGTGGAAGTTTCCAAATTGGCAAAAATAGAAACAAATCTCATTGCAAATTGCGTGTTAATAACATCTCAGTCACTATTAACGATTCTGAACTACATGCGGCTGGAATATAGCTTGCTATTTGTAATGTAAACTACCAGATCTTCAATTTGCCACACATAACATTCAAACTCAACTGCTTTTTAATTCTGTAGTGCGAGCGAGGATACAGGACTCACTTCATCACCTCAACAATAAAGGGATTTTCCAAAATATCATTATATATCATGGTGGCCCCAAATCTGAGGTGGCGATTTTGTATACTGGCCATTTGTGGAAGTGTTAAGATTATAATTGTAGGCATCAAACTGCAGTGAATTATGTACTAAAGTCTTCGGTCTACAGAGGAATCTGACACTCATCATATGAAACAAGAGAATAACGTTATGTTGTTGTAGTGTTTTGTACCCTTGTACTGCAAAGAAGAAAGACAAAACTCTCAGGCAATGCAGACTGTGGTTAATTCACATGCCTAATCTAGACTCATTCAGATATTCCTGGGACTCATTCAGATACTCCTGGGCATTTTAGACACAGTTTGCAAGTGTTATTTTCATTTCTTTCTATCTTTCTTCTCAGAGCAGAGGCACTAATCTAGGTAACAAAGCCTGCCATAGGAGTTCTCCTTCCCACTCTTTAGGCTCTACAAGGCCTAGGGGGGCATTCACTTATAGCTCTAAGTTGACTATCAATATATCAGAGAACAAGCACACCGAGTTTGAGATGGAGAAGACCCTTTTGTACTACAATTCCCTATTAATTTGTTACAAACGTTGAAAGCATTTGCTCATATCTGTATCTTATAAAAAGCTTATGCAGATTAATAAAGACAATCGCACATATCTGCATTCTGTTGAAACCATTGACAATCAATTTACAATTTAACATGAAAATGGAATGAAACCCTTAGACTTATTCTCAATTGCATGAAAGCTCAAAAGAATTCACATTAGATATTATTCATTAGATCCAGAATTCTCATATACAGAAAAATAAACAACATATAAGCAAAATTGTTGATAAAATTTGCCTTGATTGGTGCCTTTACCTATTGGGCTAAACATTAATGATTAAACCAAATCCATTTACGGCAGAGATGAAACATTCCCAGGAAAAAAGACATTCACATGTAAAGAATTACACAAAGAGAATGCCACATGAATGGAAGAACATAAAAATGGCCATGAGTAGTGCTTTTATATTCGCTTAAAACAATGTTAGATTACTAAGGAATGCTTCTTGACCAATAAATGATAAACTCAAATAAAGCACTACTGGTCAATATTCAAATCCTATGACATAGGATGGTCACAAGGACTTTAAAATTCTGTTTCAAAGAGATCCAAGGATCATTTTCCAACCTAATAACCGAGGTCCTATCCTATATGGTTAAAAGAATAACGTAGAGCAATAGTTTCTTTAGCCTTGTGTTCCTTAGATTTTCCACCATCAGGTAGCAACACCCTATGGAACCTGAAATTGTGAAGAAATACCAACATGAATGAGCAATACACACAATTAGAGAAAACTAACCAAGACAAAATGAATACCTAACAAAATCAAAGCAAACCGACCAGGCAAGAAGGTGAGGTGAGAGGATGGAACTCTTCTTTTAATGTTTTATAGTACTTTGTATCCCATTCCCAGATCTGCTGATGTATTTGACACGTGATACATTTTTGTTGGGATTCCTTTTCAAAAATGACCCATCCTAACACAAGGCTAAGTATAGTATGAAAATAAAAATCAAAGGATTCCCTTTTTCCTATAACTACTAGGTGACAAAGATACAATCCCTTTTCATGCATCTATGTCTTATTCCATCAAGGGATGTATTTACAACACTGCATCATCCTAGGTACTACTTGTCTTAATCTAAGGGGAATATTATAAAACATATGATGCTGAAGCATGAACTACACATTGAATAAAATTTTTGCATAAAAATTTGTAGCTCATAGACAGGGCACTCTAGGATAGGGAAGACATCTAAGATGCTTCACTGGCTAGGCTGGAAGAGAATTCCTTTATGATCTTATCCCAAGTGGTCTCCTCAGGCAAATCAGCCTCAGCAAGTAGAGAAACATCCTTTAACTTTTTGGCCCAGGCATCTTTCCTGATACTCCATGCAGTCTGACAAATGCCCTAATTTTTAATTTGAGCCCTACAACCCCTTCAAAGGCACCATTGATGTCTTTGGATGTGGGAAATGCCTTTGCTTTAATAGCCCTTCCAAGCTTATCAAGTAAGAACTTGATGGCTTGTTACCAATCACCATTATTTTAGAACAACTGTTTAGAGGGAAAGGACACAGCAGTCCCCTCTTCATCATCTCACTAAGAGCTTCATTGGCATTCTTCACCTTTGATCTGGTTTGTTGCATCTCCAAGTCCAAACCTCTGATCTCCTTGCATGCTTCTGGCGCTTTCTTCAGGATGCTCTTCACCTCCCTACCAAATGGCCAATCCTTGGCCTCTCATGATCTTTAGTCCATTCAATCTTGACATTTAAATCCATTACAATCATGAAATGAGTGGGCCAAGTATTCTTGATACTTGTGAGTTTCAGTTTATTGAATGCCTCATCTACTTGTCCAGCCATTCTATATACTATCTTGAATGAGTCCCACATGGACTTGGCTTAGTTAAAAATATTATCAACTTTTGGCGTGATGAAATCCATCACTGTCCTCTTATAGTAGGAATTAACAGATGCCTTTTCATTGTCCATTTATACAATGGTGTCCTCAGCTCTCACAAATTTCTCACATAGTACAGTAATTTCTGGAGTCTTTGTGGTTGGGCAGAAGGGGGTCATCACCAGTAGTGACTTGAGATTTCTCTTTTACTTTCCTTGAGAGCTCTCTCATATCAACATCTAGTCTTGTAAGCTAGGTTGGTTTTACCTCTAGTGGCTTTTTAAGGAATACATTCTCCCTTCTCAAACTCATCACCTCAAAGTTTCAAACTCAACACTTCAAACTCAAGACCTTGTTCTCCAATGCTTCAATTTGTTTGTAAGAATGTAAAACATTGGCATAATTATATTTTGTCACTGTCGTTACCTTTTGGAGCAAGAGTCATATCTCCAACCTTGGTAATCTTCAGGGTCCCTTTAAAACCCTCAAACCTAAGTTGATTCATAACTCATAAGCTTGTTTTCTGGAGGGTTGACACTGCATTCAGCAATTACATTAATTTCAACATTAAACTCTTTGCCATTAAAGAAGTTGGATGTTTCAGACAAGTCGACTTTGGCTCCAAATGTCCTTTCAGAATCCCAGTGCTGGTAACTTGAAACAGTATGATGATCTGCTCTGGGTTCCATCCTGGAAGGAGCATGATTCCACTTTCTTCAATTACATTCCTAGTTCTTTGGGGTAATGTTTTCCTTAATTACAATCCCTTTTTCTTGGTAGGGGGTCAATACACTATATATAGCAGTGTTTCCATCACTACCATTTATTGAATACTCAACAAAGGCCTTGCCCTTTTCTGCTTGGTTTCTTACAAAATCACTTGTTTGTTGGAATTCTCTTGTTTGGATGGAGTTTTTAGACAATAGCATTTCCCTCCCATCTTTGATCCTTTGGTCATCTAACACCTCATCATGAGGGATGTCAATTACATCTGTATGATTCTGTTGAATATGATCTTCATCAGCTTGTGGTGGATGCTGTGCCTCAATCATGTGGACATCCATTTCAGCAGCACCATCAGCTTGTGGCTGTGTTAAAATAGCTTGTGCATTAGGCCTAGGAGCAGCCTATAGTTGGATTGGAATAGGAGCATCAATATGTAAGTAGCATGGTGGAATGGATATGGATGACTCCTTTGCATTGTCAAATCTCTCCATCTTTTTCTATTGGGTCCTGGCTCTGTGAAATGTGCAATTTTTTTCTAGATAATTTCCATCCAGACAAACTAGTTTTTTAATTTTCGTGGTGCCCCAGGGTATTTGCAGTCTTGGATGTTAGGGGAGTTTGAGGAAATGCTTTGATTCCTCCTAAGCTATCCCACTGTGTCCTTCCAACCTTGGATACTCCTTGGTGAGAGCATTGATGGCTCAGACAACTTCATTTCCTACACAGACACGGATATTTGATGATATCTCCTTCCACTCTTTACCAGCACATGCTTTTGGGGCTCTTGTTTGCCCTTCATTGCTATTTGTTAGAGGCAGAGTGCTTTTTTTAGTTTATGTACTTTCATTATTTTGATTTTAGGATTCTCTCTTCCTAGAACTTTTTATTGTTTACTGCTCTAACCTCTAGTCCCAGTGACTGTACTTTTGGTTATCTGTGGACATTAATATATTTTCTTTCTTTCTTTTTCTTTTCTCTTCAGATAGTTCAAACTGTTTGTATTCTTATTTCCTTTTGCCCTCTTAATTATCTCTTGCACAATTTCTAATCAGGTCTTCTTTCAAACAAAATTCATGGGAGTAACCCCGTGTTCTCCTGGTATCGATCTTCTTTTTGTTGTTTACTTCCTTAGGATCATGAGGTCTGTGATCCTTTGTGCTTAATGGGACTGTAGAAAATATCTTCTTGGGGGACTCTAAGGCCAGTTGTGCTGGAATCCAAAATCTCGTTCCTGTAGACTTATCTTTATTAGACAGTCCTCTGAGGCCCTTCCAAAGTCTTCGTGTGAATTCTAGGCTCAACAACCTCTTTGGTACCCACTTTGGAAGGAGGTAAGGGCAGCAGTTAGCTCCATAAACCCTAACAAATGTATGATCAGTTTCAAAGAATCAGTCAGTCCAGTTATGCCAAGGATTTCCATCCTTGCTGAATGCCAAAGGTATAATTAATGTCTTGGCAGTTTGTATAAGCCTTGGTCTGTCAACCCATTTAGCATTTTGTAAAGCGGGGTTACGAAACAGTCTTCAAAAGTGTCAAAATCTTTTTCCCTGCAATGATTATTCAGGGAAACAGACCATAGTTTCGTTGGCTTCAGGAGCCCCTTATTTAGCACAAGGTTTTACACCAAATTTCTTAGAGGACTTGCAGTGGTTGAATAGGTTATATTGCATGGGTAAGAATAATACCTAAATGTTAGGTTCTTATCAACCTCAAAGTCCACCAAGGCATTGTGCATCGTATCAGCTAGAGTGGTACCAAAATTATAATGTACAACATTGTATTTTTCTTATACATTATTCAAGATTTCACACTGTTGCCCATATATGATTTGATCATTGTCAATGGCTAAAACCTGGAATAAGGTGGTCATAGAATACTGAAAATATGTACTAAAGATGTTGGCTGGGATGTGCTTTGGTACTGTATCATTTATTTATGATCCTTTTTTTTTGGTGGGATGCATTCTTATCCCATGGCAACAAACAAATGTGCTGGTACCAGGGGTGCTGCTTCTACTGACCCAGGGGGTGCTAGTGAAGGTTCTCAAAATGACTTGAAAATTTCAGGGATTATGCATCTTGACCTCCTGATCACTTATAACTATTCCAGTGGTCCAAAATGTCTAGAAACTTATACAAATCACTTGCAAGTCAAATTTTGTAATGGAAACCTTGCAAGTAGTTAGGTCAAAGGCGGGGCTGCCTCAATCAGCCCCCTTGTGGGTAATTCAAACATGGATCGACATGATAATGAGAATGGCAACAATATATTGAAATCAAATTTGAAATAAATTTGCAAATTGAAATAAAAAACACAGACCCCAACTTGCTTACAAGAGAAAATGATGAAGGAAACTTGGGCTTTGTGGAAAAAGGAAATGAAAGGCAAGATGAAAACAAAAGGCAACCAAAGTGATATGGATTTAAAGATGGATGGAATGGGGAGTAGAAGACAAAGAATTAGGGAAAAATAGGGTGCAAAGAAATTAGAAGAAGGGCTATTAGAGGAAGAAAGAGAGAATTAGAACCACACAAATGCTATTTCATGGCTCCTAAATGTTGCATGAATAGGCTGCAAAGCTCTATGATGATCCTCCAACAGTATTCCAATGCTCAAAAGCTCCAAAATTGGAAGAAGAATTGCTTGCATGCTATGAGCGAAGTATGCATGTAGTGTGTAGGTGGTCTAAAATGAGAGAACCTTCTTTTATAGATTTTCAGAGGCTAAATTACATTGTTTTGAGTGGGAACAATTTGAAATGAGGTTAGTTGGCCTAGGGCTAGTTGTCATTTATTTTTTGAGCTAAGGGAGGGTGGGGCAAATGCATTTGTACTAGTGTAGGAGCACATTTGCCCCATATCTTGAGAAAGATCAGATTGGATAGAGAGGAAGAGGGGATGAAAATAAGATTATTGGGGGAGGTTTTAGTTTGTTTGGAGTTGAATTGTAGAAGAAATAGTGAAAGGATAAGCTAGCCATGAGAGGAGATAAGAGACCATTAATTTTAGAGAAATCACCTTGGAAATGGAAACATGGATAGCTTAAGAGTGAAGGAACACATAAGAGAGGGGAAAAGACAGATGGAAAGGAAGGGATAAGAAACAAGGCTTAGGAAGGGGTCAAGACACATGGAAAGGAGAAAACTAAGGAAGAGAGGGAAAGGAGAGGGAAAATAAAGCCAAAAAGGGGTCAAAAAGGGCGAACTAGGTATATCACTAAAATGAGTGCAAAACATAGTCAAAGGAATTATAGGGTACGCCATTTCAGTTATTACACTTAATATGAGCATCTTTTGCATTGTCTCGTGTTTCAATGTTAGCCATGCTATAAACAATTTGAGCAAATTGTGGCACTATTTTTGAAGGGGTCAAGACACATGGAAAGGGGAAAACTAAGGAAGAGAGTGAAAGGGAGGGAAAATAAGGCTAAAAGGGGTCAAAAAGGACGAACTAAGGAAAACACTCAGATGAGTGTAAAACGTTTTAAAAGGAATTGCAGGGTATGTAATTCTTTTATTGTGCTTAATATAATCATCTTTTGCATTGTCCCATTTGTAAACAATTTGAACAAATTGTGGCATTGTTTCTAAGTTGCTGTTTTCAAAGATGATAAAACTTGTTGCCATTTATCATTTGGAAAAAGAGTGCTAGACTCCAACATTATTCATCAAACAAATATAGATAGATACACCAATGACAACCATATTTTGAATGGGTCATTTATGACTTTAGCTAGGAGCTTCAACATGTTCCCAAGTAAGGGATTCATTAGATAATAGAACTTGACAAAGAGGTCCACAAGAAGTTTTAATGCCAATGTACATGTGTGGAATCCAATCATCCTCTCATAAATCATTATGTTTACTTTCTAAGTCATTTGATTGTAACCATAGTAACGTTACTTGGAATCAAGATTGAGTTGGCAAACCAAAAGTAGAAATGGAATTCAATTTCTCACAATTTAATTTGTCATCTCCCAAAACAATTTTTATTCTTTGCTTTTCAAAACTAGAGTGGGAGTCTAAGGGTGACAACCCCCAATGAGGTTGAGGGGCAATGCCCTTCGTGGCGTAATAGGGTGGGATTGTGGGGTGGAGCTCCTACCACCAAGCCCAAATTAAATCCTTCAAGACCACAAGGACCTTGATGGCACATTCATCTTTTCTTTTGTTTTTTCAAATTTCTTTGTTAAATGATTGTTTTTTTGAAGTCTATTTCTGCTCTTCCCCTTCTCTTCTTCTATTCATTTTTTCATGATTGCAATAGAGCACAAACTATTGAATTAATAAGTTTTTAGGGTAAGGGGCCTTGGTTGGACACCCCCTTAGGTTAGGTTTTTATTTATTTTTGGTTTGTTTGGGGTAGGATACCTTGCCTTGCTTACGATGGTTAAGGGATGTTTGCATGTCCTTTGGCCCTCCCTAAATGCCCCTCAGAGAGGAATGTCCTTGGGATTTTTGGATGTCCCTTGTATTGCAAGGTTATCTTGGGGATTGTGTTTGGGAGAGGTGCTCCAAGGGGATGATGAGGGATGTTTCTTCTCCATCTTGTTGGCCCTATTGGTGCTCAAACATGTATATGCACAAATCCTAAAGATTAGCATCAAACATGTATATGTAGGTCTTATGATCAGATAGTGGCATGAATGGATCAATTCCTGTGAGTGGGTAAACTCACCTTCAAATTTAGGCTCTATAAGGCCAAGGGAGGTATTCCTTGAGGTCTCCGCAATAGGACAATTAAAGAAAAGTAAGCATTTAAACTCAAAACCCTCAAGCAGGCATACCCAATATGCAATAAACCCCAAAATTTGTCACTAAGCTCATGTTAGCATTGGGTACTTATTGGACCTCCAATAAGTAGATGAAAGCTCTCTCTTAACATGTACCAAAAGCTGATAGGAGTGTTATGTCCCTAAGAGCAAGTCCACTTAACATTACATACACATGAAAGAGGAAGAACGCACTAGTATGGCCCACAAAAGATTTTTTAGTTTCAGGATAACATAGAATACATCATGAGTTACATTACTAGATCATACTAGCATAGTGGAACCTAAACCACTTCTACAACAAACAATAGATAAGTTTAAAAAGAAAGATGTTTGGTTGTTCACCTCCTAGATTGGTGCCTATTCCATTGGGCAACAGAGTCACAATTGGGAAAGAGTGTGAAGACATGCCTACAAATTAGCAATGGTACAAAGCTTGAACATACATACAAACTCACAAAATAAGGAAACCTACAAGAAAGTATTCGTAGTTATCTCAAATAGATTAGCAATATCCCACATGCAACAAAGAGAGACCATTATAAAATATTTTGTAATGAATTCTGATGTTGTGACATTAATCTTCACTTTGTTACACTATGCCAACAAATGTGGCAAAAGAGAACCAACAACTAGGTTGAAGATTCCCTTGAAATATTAAAGCCTGCCATAGAGACAAACTTTTATGCAAAACCTTACCCTTCTCTTGATTTACAAACACACTCCATCACTTATAGAGCTAAACATTAATTATTTGATACCCTAGACTACCTTGAGGCACACACAACTAGGAAATTGGTTTAGTCAACCAACACTTACAACATCTTCCAATCATGTATATGTAGCATTGCAATTTCTTGAGCAAGTTGGGCAAGAATGCTAGAGTCGTCAACAAGTTTGTGGGTTGCCCATGCCTGCTTGCATCATCTTAACATGGCTAGGCACCTAAGACCATGACCCCCACATGAGCAACCATGTCCATTTGTACGAGAACCATGTCCTTGAGGGATCCATGGGTGTTTACAAGGATTTGAAAGCCATCCCCCATTCTTTCACATCCATCTAGGGCCATTAATGGTGTCCTAGACCGTGTGAGGAGGTAGGTAGGCTGTCTTGTTCGAATAGTGTTATCCTCCACCCTCGGTCATTTTTCAAAACTTCATAATTCCTAGTGGGTAACCTATGGTTGGAGCTAAGATGTTACTCAATCTTATGTTTTTCCTATTGTGTGACCCTATGTCTTTCCAATCACTAGTTCTGGTTGTTTCAATAATGTTAAGTCAAGCCTTAGGTTGTTAAGAAAAAAGAGCCACTAAGTCTTGTTTGACAAGAAGACACTCAAAGGAAAGTAAGGTATGAATTTTTTGTAGAAATGCAAAATCTCCATAGTAGGGTGGAAGTTTTGCGAAGTTCATAATGCTCCCTCATTTTTTACTTTTCACCAAAATCTTAACCTACACAGGTTTGCATAAATTTTTATCTAATTGCTCATTTCCTGCAGGAAGTTGGAACCCGTAAGATAAATTGAAAGCGAAAGAGGCAACAATACAGGTTTGTAGACTTTTGAAGGCAAGAAAATTTTGTCAATTGGCTCATTTCTCACAAGAAGCTAAAACTTGCAAGTGAAAGTGAAAGTGAAAGAGGCAATAATATGGGTTTGTGGACTTTCTGTTGCTACTAAGAAATATTGCCAACTTTCTTAGTTCTTTGCAATTTCCACATTTCTGCAAGGCATATAAAAGAAAAGGTAAAACATGTTTTGTGAATATGGAAAAATGGAGTCTTGAAGGAAGGAAATGAAGTGCTTCTTGTGGTTTCATTCCCCACTCAAGTGAAAATTCTGCAAGTATAATAATAAAGCGAACAAGGTGAATGCAAAGAAGATGTGTTGACTTTGCCTCCAAGCATGGAATTTTTTTTGACTCCCATTTCCCTTATATACTCTTAGGCCTCTACATCTCTACATGAATGCACTTTGAGGGGTTGTAGAACTCATGAGGAAACACATAAAACTTCCTAAGTTGTTCCTCCTTCCGCATACCGTTTTCTCACAAATCTTGAGAACATTAAATGATTGTGCATGTGAACCTGACTTTTATAAAGCGCACATGTTTTGCTCATTCACACACTTGTAAACACGTTTTAGTTCTCTAAAAACTCTCTTGCATTCGGCAACCAAATTGATTGTGCTCTCTGGATTTCCTTTTTATTGTTGGTCGATCATGTGAGCCTTGTTGAAGAAATTTGTGCCTTCAACTTTTCCATTCACCTATCACCTAGGACACTTTGTCGAAATTTTTCCAGATTATTCTTCCAAGTAATTTACCTTAACCCTATTGTTTGAATTTGAATGTTTTTAAGTTATTTAGCGCAATTGATACTTGGGCAATTTAATTAGGGTTTTTCCTTAGTTTAACATGAGTATACTACTTGTTTGAAATTCTCATTCTTAAACCGTAGATCTCACCATTGCACCCTCAAAATTTCTTAGCTTTTTGCCTTGGCAGCTATCCTCACACACACATCAGTAAATATTACCCAATAATGGTCATTTTCATGCTAAGCCTAAATCCTCATTTATTAATCTACGGAATCTTGACACTTGGCTACAACTTCCTCTTCCTTTCTCTTGCATTTTCACATTTCCCCGCATTTGAGAACAATAAAAGGTAATGAAGATATGAAAATGTTGTTAAAATAGTTGAACTAATCCTTTTCCCCCCCATCTAGAAGCTTCATATGACTTTGCCCAAATCAAAAGTGATGGAGTATGAGTTTAAAGGGGTGACACTATCTTTTAAAATTGCTCCTACACTTAACAAGGTGTTTGACACCGATTTGCTGCACATAAATCTAGATGAATTCCTGAGAAGATGTATAAAGAGGACATGAAAGCTCAAGCAAGGTGTGTTGCCAACAATGGGTTAGTGCAAGTTGTGTATTTTCCCAACTTAGTTCTATCACTAGAGCTCATTATGGTTTGTGCTAAGTTTTATGACACCCACACCAAGAAGATCATAGGGATCTCAAATGAAGCATTCCTAGATCTCAGCCCTGAGGTTATGGCTGAAACATTCCAGACCCTCAATTACGAGGAAGTTATAAGGTTTGATATTGCTGATGGTTTGGAATATTATAGTATTGATCCAAATCTGTGTTTGCGAGCTTTGAATAGAAACTAGTTGATAAAAGCAAGGAAAACTGTTTTCTAGTGGCCTAAGTCTCTCTTGAGAAGTGATTTTCACAATGAAATCAATGATTTGGTAAATCTTTTGAACAAAATTATAGCTTTTCCTGATGCACATGAATTCCAACCTTGGATGTTCATGTTTATTAAAATTGTGTTGGAAGAGAAGCAAAGAATTGATTAGGCCACTATCCTTAGCAACAATCTTCACAAACGACTACATAGGTCCAAGAAACAAGAATATTCTACATGACTTCATATATTGTATATCTAATGGTTAAAAGGGCTGTGTTTCCTGGACTTGTGAGAGTTGGAAAATTTGGTTCTGAAGAGCACCAACAGAAAATTCACGAGTCATATTCTCAATTGGAACTCAAGGAAAGTTAGAAACACTTTAGAAGAGTTAATGATGCTTTTGTGTTCTATCTTATTCCAACAATGAAGGGTTACCTCAATAAACACATTCCCTTGGAGGCCACTGGCAATTGTGGATTGGGGAAGTTGGTTTACACAATTCCCCACTTTTACATACGTCAGACTTGGAGAGTTCATAGGTTCTCCATACTGATTACCTAAATATGCAAGTGATAAAGTCATCCTTTTTGGAGTTGACAAGACAGTTTTGTGAGGTCCATAAGATTCTTTCTGAAAAGCATAGAACAGGTGTGAAATTTCCCATCACCATTAACTCTTATAGTTGCTCTTCTTTGCTACATGTTAAAGGATCAGATGGAGAATTGTCTAAGTTGAGTCTATGTGTATATGGTAAAAGATCTTCATTTGATTTTAAAGGAAACATTCAAAAAACTGTTTTCTCTACTTACAAACATAAATTTAGTTTAGAAGACTTTTTGGCTGACTGTGAAGATGAACACATAGTTAGAAGGAAGAGTTATTCTAGATTAACAACTTTTCAAATGAAAGCATGTGGAATTGCTAGTGTTCCTAAAGAATTATATGATGATGGAAATGCTTTGAGTGAGATTTATGACAAGAGGGGCGTTTTCAAATTGTCTATCCCACTGGTTGATTGGTCCCAAGGAGAGGAAAGCTTCTTAGAAATCATAAGTTAAAGATTAATTGATAATAGACTAACATGGTTGGATGAAAAGAAGAAATAATTGGATCTACCATCAAAAGAATAACAAGAAGTGATAAGCTCATCAGGAGTCTTCCCGAAGAAAACTTCTGTCAATGAAAAGAAGATATAAGCAATAAACTTCCCCTTGCCTAATTTCAGTGTTATGGATGCAGATATGGAGGAAGAAGTTGAAGAAAAAGGGTGCCATAGGAAGACGACTACAAAAATTTAAATTCAAAGTTGGGAATTCTTCCAGGACCATATGTGAAAAGCAAGAGATTATTGTAAATCCCATCTCCTTGCAAAAACCAACTTTGACTCAAGCTTCCTCTCAGCCGCCTTTACAAAGTGTTATGCAAACTCCTCTTCAGTTTCCATCCCTTACTCCTGCACATCCCTCTTAGTGTTCTTTGCCACAAGATCGACTTTCTTCTCTTCCTATCCAAGAGATTTCTCTAAAAGAAATAGTTGTGAAACCCACCCCATCTTTAGAAAGGACTAACTCCCAATCTATGCCCATTTCTTCATCTGTACAAAATGAAGACCAAGAAAAATAAGAAGAAGAATAGCGAGAGAAAAACAGAGACTAAAGGAGACAAAGTGCTGAGGAACAAATTAATCAAGATAAGGTATTGATACCACAAAGTGTAGAGGAAGGTGACAAGCAAGATGAGGTGCTGATGAACAATGCTGAGCAAACTTTGGGAAACATTGGGCAAACAATTTAGGAAGATTCAAATCAAGGAAAAATCTCTCAGCAAGATGACTCTACACTAGCTGCCATTCCTATCTGGTTAGATATCACGGTTAAAAAGAGGAACAGTATTGTGATGTTGTTGATTGATGATTTCTCTTCCATTCATTCAATGATTGATAAGCCCCCTCCTAGCAAGAAAGCTAGAATTATTTCTTCTCTTTTTACTAATGCTTAAGCTTCACAAATTGCTGAGATTGCCAGTTCCATGGTCGACAAAGATGAAAGAGAATTATTATCATCTGATTATCAAATTTCAAGGATCAACTTGGGAAAACAAACTAGGGATGCTGAAATCCAAGAAATGCAAACCTTTGTCACGATTATGGTTTCAAGAATGGACATAGATTATAAAATCAAGCAGGAACTGAAGGAACAAGTGAGGCACTTAACGAGCTACATCAAGCATTTAAGCGGACCTCTACAATGCTCTAGTGATCACTTTGTTCACTCCAGCTATAGTTTCCCAAAAAGATGCTTCTGCTTTGGAAGAAATGAAATGTATCATAGGTGCCGCCATACAATGGCTAAATGATTTACTCGTGTATGCATCAAAGGTGATTGATGAAGCAATGGTTTTACATAATGGGGTAAAGGAAGATGCAGACATCATTAAGGGTTTGTTGGACAAGTTTAATGAAGAATTGCAAATGTGTTCAGATATTCTTCCACAAGTCAAAGCAATGGTGAAAGCAAAATTTGATGTGTTAGTTAATAAAAGCATTCTGGACGGAGCTGATACCTCTTTGCTAGATGAATGCACAAAAATATTAAAATTAAGGATTGAATTGCTTGAGGAAGGCATTCATAAATTGGGAATTACTCAAAAGGATGCGGTTGATATAATCATGGACACTCTCATTGAAAAGACCATAGGACACTATTACGGTGAAGATTAAATTGTCACTAATGCTGATGATCCATTGGAGGGCATTGAATTAAAGCAGGTTGAATCCTCTATTGTTGAAGTTGAGTTACGAGGATAGTCCTTGAGTCTGAATCTTAGTGACTTTGAGTTCTTGAGGAGAGAGGGATGGAGAAGCTAGAATCCTCCAATGTTTTAGTGAGTTGTTGTGGGAGCTTGGTGATACTAGTTTTTGATGGAGAGGAGTTGTATCTGCATTGTAGATAAGTATGAGCTATGCCTCGTAGAAATGGATGAGGTAGAGCAGGTTGACTACCAAGAGTTGTTGACCTTGTTGAGATGATGAGAACTGTGTTAGTCAAATTGGAAACTATGGAGATAACACGAGTAGGAGTTCCTTAAAAAATGAGTGGAGAGGAAGAAGTCTCTAAATACCAGCAGCAAGACTTGGAAGTATAGCTTAGACTGAAGGAAAGGCATGTCCATGCAAGAGCCAAGATTGGACGTATGCTAAAGATTGGCACCCCTAACTTCTTAGGAAGTTTGAATGTTGAAGATTTCATAGATTGGATTACAAAGCTAGAGAAAAAATTATTTTGAGCAAACGAGGTTTCCAAAGAGAGTGATGTTTGCTGGCTATAAGTTGAAGGGCCATGGAAGGGGCTTTAGTGGTATTTTTAATAAGTCTCACAACCTGTTCATAGAACCTTTTTTTGATAGAGAAAAGTAGACACACACACACACACACACACACTTAGAGAGTGAAGTTTGTTGGCAATAAGTTGTAGGGCTATGCATCTTGCTGATGAGATAGTGTGCAGTTAGAAATGTTTGGAATGATAAAGAAAATGATAGAGTGTTGGCATCAGATAGCGGAAAAATTTAAGGGGAGGTTTTTGCCAGCTGATTATTAGTTGAACTTGTTTCAAAAGATGCAAAACTTGAGGCAGAAAGAAGTGACTGTAAAAGATTAAATTTGGTAAATTTATAAGCTGACCATAAGATCAGGTTATGTAGAAGTCAGAAGATGAAGAAGAGAAGGTTACGAGGTATACAAACAGTCTCCACCTTTCCGTAAAAGATGAGTTTGGTATAGTCAAGTTACATTTTGTGGAAGAAAGCATTCCAGTGGATTTTGAAGGTAGAAGAGAAGTTGTCTAATAGACGTCATATTGGATGAAGAAGAGGTAGAGGAGTGTAAATAAGATTAAGGAAGAGACCAAATATATGACAAGAAGGAGATTTAAGTTATAGTAAGAACGTTTCTGGTTTAAACTGTGTATGTTCTTTTTGAAGATTTAAGCTCTCCCAGCAGAGTCAAAGAAGGGGACATCATTCCTATAGATGAAGAGGATATGGTGGAAGAAGCTATGGAAGGGGCTTTAGTGGTTTTTGTTTTTAGTGTGAGCAACATGGTCTTAGAACCTTATTTTGATAAAGAATAGTATACACACATACACTTACAGAGTGAGGTTTGTTGGCAATGAGTTGAAGGGTCATGCATCTCTCTAATGGGATTATGTGCAGTTAGAAAGGGTTAGAATGAGAAAGAAAAAGATATAGTGCTGGGATAGAATAGTGGTAAAATTCAAGGGAAGTCTGTACCAGCTGATTATAACCTGAATTCATTTCAAAAGTTGCAAAACTTGAGGCAGAAAGAAACTACTGTAAAAGACTATACTGGGGAATTTTATAAGCCGACTGTAAGAACAGGTTATATAGAAGATGAAGAATAGAAGATTGCTAGGTATGCAGACGGTCTCCACCTTTCCATAAAAGATGAGTTTGGTATAGTCAAGTTACATTTTGTGGAAGAAGCATACTAGTGTTCTTTAAAGGCAGAAAAGGATTTGTCAAGGGGACAACATATTGGATCAGGAAGAGGCAGAGGATGTGTAGGGAAGATTAGAGGAAGAGTTTAAATACATGACTAGAAGGAGATTTAAGTTTCTCCCAGCTGAGCCAAAGAGCAGGATATCATTTCTATAGAGGAAGAGGTATGGCGGGAGAAGCTATGGAAGGGGCTTTAATGGTGTTTGTGTTCAGTGCAACCAACCTGGTCATAGAACCATTTTTTTGTATAAAAAGCACATACACACACATGGAAGGGGCTTTAGTGGTGTATATTTTAAGTGCAACCAACTTGGTCATAGGACACAAAAACACCCATAGAGGAAGAGTATGTGGTGGGAGAAGCTATGGAAGGGGCTTTAGTGGTTTTTGTTTTTAGTGCAATCAACTTGGTCATAGAACCTTTTTTGGATAAAAAGAAAAACACACTCATGCATGGGAGGGGTTTTAGTGATGTTTGTCTATAGAACACACACATGTGCATGCACAAATGCACACACACACACACACACACACACCCACACCCACTTGTACACACATTCATGCACATGCACCAGACACACATACACACCAGCTGCACACCAGCTGCACACACTCATGCGTGCATGCACACACACGCGTGCACAAAACATACACACACAACCATATCTGCACACTCACATACATGCACACATAGTAGTGATAAAGAGTCTCAACTTAACATACTTAAATGCTCAAAACCTCCAACATTAGTATATAAAGTTAAGTCTATTGGCCTAACCAAATTGGGATGAATGGATATACAAAGTTTAAAGGACACTACCCAAGTGTAGGCTATCCAGTGCCTTGCAATGTCTTGTGAGGCTAGGGTATGGGCCTCAAGGTTAGAGATTCTTATCTTGAGGTATGCCCAACAGAAAATATGATACACAATTCTCATTGAGAAAAGGGATACTATTTCCAAAATGTGATAGATGTTAAAGACCCTTTTCTCTAGAAGTGAGCTCATGGACTACAAGAATCGTTTCTTTGTCCAGGTGAGGGAGCTTGGCCTAAACCCAAGAAACCCAGAACATGCAAAGAAGTCAAGTTGGTAAGCTATGTACAAATCCTTGGCTTGTTTAAAAACTCTCAGTCTTAGTTCAAATAAGTAACCTGGGCCTTCTACAAACTGTCTCTTCCCCTTCAAAGATCACCAAAATCACAATTTGATATTCATGTAGAATTTCTTTACATGATACAGTGTTAAATGGCAATCCATCTCAAATTGCAATTGGACACCGGCTACTTCAAAACTTAATACATATGTTTTAGGAATGACAAGGTATTATCTCAATCGCAACCAACGGTAGTGCCCATGGGAGATCTCTCAGATCCTTATTTAAAGAAATAGTTGTGACATCCACATGCATCTCTAAGAAGTATGATAGTTCTGACTACTAGACTATTCCAGTACAAATACCTGCCTAAAATAGCAGTTAACTAGTGAAGAGAACTATGTTTACAGCCTATGTGTGATAGGAAATCTCTGCTTTGTTTATAAGATCAACACTTTTACCACAGTCTATCCAGCCAATCTCTTTACCACAAGTGTTTGTTGCATAAATTCTAGATAACCTTTTTGTCTAACAATGTTTTTCTTGTGTTTCACTAAGTCCATAAAACCACATCCACATTCAATCTAAATGACAGTGCTAACACTGTATCAAGAAGACAAAGACAATTATGCTTTCTTAGCTACTGCAACATAGTTGGTGATATGTAAACAAGGCTAAAAGATATTTTATCAGAAACTTGAGCCCAATAATATCTAAAAGTGGTTCATAGGCTGAGCCCAAAAAAATGTTGTATGAATGACATAACAGTATGAGTGAAAAAGGCATGTAGATACTGTATTGCACTGACCGAAAAAGGTTCTCAAAGTGCTCTATAGACTGCACTTAAATGACCTCTATCAAGTGTGTAGACATTGAGCCCAAAAGGCATCAAACTGATATATAAATGTCATTCAGAAATCATGCATAAACTGAGACAATAAATTATTCGACCAATGTATAAAACTGAGCCAAAGGGGCATTCAACCAATTTTACAGAATTAAACCAAAAGGCTATTCAAATAATGTTAACAGCTGTGCCAAAATGGCAATCAAAACTGGTCAAAACTCTACATTTGGTTACAAAGTTCTGGTATATATCATGTACCTAGTCTTCACACAAATTCAAGTAAGCACACTAAACTCAAATGGGAAAGGGGGTAGAGTTTTGGCCTGGTACATGTTTGTCCACATTCCTAGTCACGTTTAGTGCACATAGTGAGTGCCTACCAAATGTTTCTCCCTGCAAACATAATAAATTATCACGTTTGTTAATTATATAAGCATCGTGAGTCATGTGGTGTGGTGCATTGGAATGAATGATTCATCATTTTTGGAGCATTTTGAGCAGTCAAAGCAATAGAAGTAGTAGAGAAGACAATAGAGGCCGAGGACCAACACTTGTTCATCTTTCTTGGTTTTTGAACAGTATGGAAACCAAGTGATCTGGAGAAGAGCAAGACTTTGAAAAGAATAAAAATGTAACATTTAGAAATAAAAGGATTGGGATGTATAGCGTAATCCACGGGGAAGGAGAAATCAAAGGCTACCATGATTCTTGAATTATAAATTCTAGAGAGGATTGTTGGCCAAAACTCATTTGAAAGGACAACAATGTCAATGCTACATGGAGACATCCTTGGGATCTTGATGTGGTGACAAAGGGGAGGGGAGTGGGAGTGGGAAGTACACTCAAAGTCTCTAATGTTTTTGGGGATGTGGGAATAGGAATAAAATGTCCCTCAGATCTTTTCCAAGCTTGGGCATTGAATTTGACATGGTTGGGGATTTTTTCTGTTTCCAGAGACAACTAGCTAACCCCAAACATAACAAGGTATGCCTAGCTGTTATTGTTATTGTGCCTCAAAAGAATATTACAACAATTATATAATAATCTCAGTCCCTTGAATATTGTTTAAAGTTATCAAACACAAAATTTGAAAATAAAGACTTGGATAATGTAAATAATAAATAACAAATAATTAAGGATTTAGGGCAAAAACTAAAGGCAACGATATCCAGTTATGTATGTGAAGGGAATGCTTCAATGTATCTAACAAAATTAACTTGATGACATAAAATTTTGAAAATAAATTATTTATTGCACATTTCACATGACATTACAATGAAAAGGCACATCGATTTCATGAATGCAAACCTTTGGCCAAATGTGAAATGGAGATTATATCCAAAAAGCACATATGTTGTGATTCTCATGGTTGGCATTCAAGTATAATTGATCTGACATTTTAATCCTAAAAATATATATCATGTAACAACAGACCTAAAGCATGACATATATGTGAAATGATGAAATCTCTCTTGCAATTAGCAGATAATTAGCAGTCTTTCTCTCTCCTCTCCCCCATCTCTCTATATGTATGTGTGTGGGTGGATGGGTTTTGCATCTTCTGTACCTTCTTTGCATGCCTCTTATGGGATTACCTCGAGGATATTGCAAAGTTCTGTTCATTAAACACATGCACACACACACACACATGTATGTGTGTATATTTTCAAATTTTGTTCACTTTAGATTTCTACCTCATGATCAAGTGCACACTTCTCAATCAACTTTCACCTTCATAATTCAGTAGTTTCTATTGACTGTATTAGGAACATGCATAGTTGTTGAGGAGTTACGTAGTCTTCATGAAACATCTTTCCTAATGAAAGCCTTGATTGGACTGAAAGAAAACATGCTCCTAGACTGTGCAAACTGCTTTTTGATGTGGACAATGGAACCCTGATCTGAAAAGGGGATTAAAGATGATAAGCAAAGTATGACAGTGCCTTAAACTTTAGTAATATACTAATATCATTCTTTAAAAGATGCCTCATATATGCCTTTGTGGTAGTTTGGCAACTTTGTAATTGAAAACTTTCCTACACAGGTATTCCAAAAGCCTGTGTCGTAACTTTAGAATAGTTGAACTTGAACATTTTGATTTCAATTTGTTTGTTTATGAATGTGAAGTTCAGATGAAACTTTGAAGAAATAACACCACAGCCTGCTATTATTGATGGAATGAGATTTGTTGGACACAAAATGATTGGCTACAAAATCAATGTTTGTATTTCATTTTTGACACTTATTCATTAAGCTCTGAAACTATATGCAGTTGATCCTTGCTAGAGTTTGATAGATGAATTTGCAGTAATCTAAGATGTATCTTTAAGGCATGCATATACTGACAATGAAGATTGAAGATTAAAACAGGCATAAAAAATGATAGCACGTTGCAGTAACATTAAATAGAAATAATTCTTATATGTTAAGGGCAATTTCAGATTAGCAACAATAGAATACTTGAGTTGCCTTTCTTGCAAAGAAAAGCCTAAAGTGTGACCAGGAAGGATTAATATGAGATGGTATTCAAATTGGAGCTTCATGTGACTTCTCAATGAACCAAAATAAGCTATATTCCTGAGGACCATGGGGATGCATCCCCGGGCCTAAAACCAACATCCCCGTCGCACTCCATGGTTGGGAACGTCCGAGACATCCCTTGACTGTCCTGGGGATGCCAGGCATCCCTGATGGAAAAGTACCTGTTTTAAAACAAAAAGATATTATGATTAAAGGTAAAAATCCATTCTCTGTCTCATTCTGTCTGCTGCTGTTGCAGAGAAGAAAATATTTTGTACTCCATTTCTTTCCTGGACTAGAAAGAATTAGGGAAACATTGTGGTGTACTGAGTGAGTTGGAGTGGTACAATGATCATGGCTCGACTCTTTGGAACCTTATAGCTGATTGTCTTGGTGCTTGGGGGATGGTGTTATATGATTGAGACCACTTTCTGTATGCATGGTGATTGCATAGAATAAAGCTGGTCATTTTTTCACCTTTCCACCAGAGTTATGACCATTTACTGAGGGAATAGATGCACTACGTACTACCTATGTGGGCAGAGGGGGCTTCCATAAGAGAATAAAATTGTGTAAGAAAACAAAACTGATTATATTCTAAGTTACCAGGTTCGATCCGAGTTCGGAATTCGGGTCCGGTTCACCCAAATTCGCCCAGGGTTCGAAAATTCGACTGTGGGTTCGAACCGGGTTCGGAACCAGGTTTGGAACCGGGATTGTGGGTCCAACCAGGGTTCGAATTTTTCGAACCCGGGTAAAATTTCGTGCCCAGGCGGACGCAAAAGCACGTTTTTGCATTTTTTAAATAATTTTTTAAGTCTTTGTTGACTTTTTAATATTTTTTTATTCCTTCTAACCCTAATATGTGCCTTTAAAACATGAAATAGGTAAAGTGAGTCATTTACCAATTTGTGAATGAAAAAAAAGGATTTTTTGCTTCCATTGCTGAACTTTCTCTTTTGCTTGCACAAGCTTGAATAGACTTGAAGGTTGATTGTAGATTGTTCAAAGTTGGTTGTTGTGCTATTTTTAAGCACTTGCAAGTGCCTATTCGTTGCCAAGAAGATCATAGAGCAAGATTTATTCAAAAGAGGTAGGTTTTTTGATTATTTTTTTTTACATTTTTTTTAAACAAATGGACTTCAACTCTTTTGTTTTGTTTTTTAGTTTTAGTTTTGTTTTACTTTTCATTCCTCTAAATGTCTATAACACATGTTCAATTTTTTCATTTTTTTGAAATTAATTAAGTCTATTAGTTTCAAATTCAATCAATCAATACCAAAATTTCAATATGTTGTGCCTTAGGTATTCCATATTACAATGGCAACCGGTACCTCCTCAGGCTCAATCCAATCTCGTTTCAAAACAAACCCAAACTCCCCCCTTTGGAAATATGTAGAAATGGTTCAACAACTTCTAGGTGGTGGAGGATATGTTTGGATTTGTAGTCATTGCCATGTTCAATATTCGAGCTCATACAGTCGAGTGAAAGGGCACTTGTGTGGGATCTTTGAAACAGGCATAAAAAATTGTCCAGCTGAAAACGAGGAAGGCATTCCAAAACATATAGTGTTGAAATATATTGTTGAGCAAGAAAAGGTAGACCAAAGAGCAGCCGGTGGTAAAACAAGCCATCCTTTGAAGAAAGGATCTCGATCCATGAAACCCCCTACACCGCCTTCTTATTTTCCACCTATAGAAAGCCATCCATTTATGGACATCCCTCAAGTGCAAACCACACCCTCTTCAAATAAAAGATCTAAGGGACCGTTGGAAGCTTCATTTCAGAATGAGGCAAGAGAGATTGTTGAGCAAGACATAGCAAGATGTATCTATGCCAATGGATTGGCATTCAATGTTGTTCGTTCACCATATTGGCAAAAAATGGTGAAATCTATTAATGAGGCTCCAAAGGGGTTTAAGGGCCCAGGTTTTGAGAAGGTGCGTTGCACCTTATTGGAGAAAGAGGTGAAACATGTAGCAGACTCTTTGAAGCCCATAAGAGATTCGTGGATCGAAACAGGGGTGACCATTGTTTCTGATGGATGGAAACATGCAAAAAATTGCCCATTGATCAATGTTATTGCTGTGTCCCCTAAAGGGGCAATATTTTTGAGAGCAGTGGATTGTGAAGGACAGGTGAAGGATGGTCCATTTATTGCTAACATCATTTGCCAAGCTATTGAAGAAGTGGGCCATCTAAATGTTGTGCAAGTTGTAAGTTTGTAACTAACAATGCCAAAAATTGTAGGGCTGCTGGGTTATTGGTTGAGGAGAAGTATCCACACATTTTTTGGACACCTTGTGTTGTCCACTCCCTTAATCTAATGCTACAAAAAATTGGATCCAAAATTGAATGTATCAAATAGGTGTGTGCTGAGGCCAACACATCTAAATGTTTGTCACCAACCACCATATGACACAAGGAATATTTAGACAATTCTCAAAATTGAATTTGTTGAAGGTAAGTTAATTCTCAATATTTTTTATTTTTTTAATTTTTTGTTAATTTTAAATTTTGATTTTGTAAATTTAAATTATATTTTAGTTTTAATTTTGATTTTCAAATAGGTTGTCGAGACTCGTTTTGCCTCCAACACAATTGTGTTGAGATGACTTATAAAGGTTTGTGAGGCACTCGTTGCCATGGTAATCAGCCCTAATTGGGCCATATGGAGGCAATCTAGTAGTGAAAGGGCAAATAGGGTCAAGCAAAGGATCCTAGATGATAGTTGGTGGGACTTTGTTGAGTATCTCGTCAATTTCATTGATCCCATATTGAGCATGATCCATTACACTGACATGGATAGACCTTGTTTGGGTGAAATATATGATGGTATCGACTCAATGATTGAGAAGATGAAAACCATCATCAATGCAAAAGAGGAAGATCCCGAAGAAAAATTCTTCAAAGAGCTATAGGAAATCATTGTTGATAGATGGAACAAAATGACCACTCCGTTGCATCTTCTCGCTTTTGCATTGAGTCCCAAATATTATAGTCCAGAGATACTTTCTACTTCATCAAGAGTTGCTCCATATAGGGATGCTGAAGTGGCTCAAGGGTACAAGGCAGCAATTCGTAGACTCTTCATTGATCGTGACCAATGTGATTGAGTGAGGGCTGAGTTCATGGCTTTTGCATGCTCTGGTAGTGTTGATCATAATCTTGATGCTCTTCAAGACAAGGTTAGGGTGGATGCTCATAGTTGGTGGTACTTCCATGGGCAAGAATACAGGGACCTCCAACCTATTGCAATAAATTTTTTATCCCAAGTAAGTTTTATATTTTGTAATTTTAATTTTAATTTTAAATATATATTAATTAATATTTTTGTTTAGTTAAATTTTGTAACTCCTAACTATTTAATTTGGTCTTAATAGGTTGCTAGTTCATCTTCTTCTGAGAGGAATTGGAGCACATACTCCTTCATCCACTCAATAAAACGCAATAGGCTACATTCGAAAAAGGCAGAGGACTTGGTGTATGTGCATTCAAACTTGCACCTCCTTACACACAAGCAAAGTTCCTACAAAGAAGGAGACACAAGGAGGTGGGATATTGAGCCAGAGCAGCTTGACTTGGATGCTTCCACAAGTCACTTTGCTGCACTTGATATTGATGATGACTATGAGCCTGAAGCAACCGCTGAGCATGAGAGTGCTAGTGTTAGTGCTAGTGGCAGTGCTTGTGCGAGTGCCACTAATGCTATTTGTGGTTCTACACATAATGTAGCATCTAATGATGCTGATGATGCTGCTTTTTTTGATGACCCATATGATTCAGATTGATCAATGATCAATAATTATTAATGGCTGATTGTAAACACTTTACATTTTTATGTTTGAACTTTGATGATTTGAGTATAAAGTGGTGGTGTATTTTTCATTTTTGCTATGTTATTTGACTATTAATATGGTGGTGTATTCTGAACTTAATTACTGCTGCAAATATGTATATATTTCTGATTTTTATATGTTTTTGACATTTTGTATTACCGAACCCAAAACTGGGTTCTCAAACCCGAACCCGAACCCAAAACCGAACCGGTAACTTAAATTATATTATGACCTGTATTTTGCTTAGTCCATAAAGCATTATTTCCGAATCGTCTGTAAGAGAATTGGAAATATATTGATTTTAAAATGCAATATAATATTTTTTTAATGTAATCACTATATACTTTATAATAATATAGAATGCCAGATATTTTCAGTACATTTTTAATTTGAGTAACTTTATATATATATTGATGTCCCCCCGTCGTCCCCAAGACTCCCACCCCCAAAATGCATCCCCTGCTGTCCCACCATCTCCATCCCTGAAACATCGTGGAAAATAGTTATTTTCCTAACCTCTACAGACCTTGTTACTTTGACACAGTAAATCAGAATTAATTCCTGCTAACAATCCTACCACAATCATCATCATATGAACCTGTGTATTAGGTTCATAGCAGTTTAGCGTTTGAATCTTGTAAGTTTTGGCATACCTCATAGCTAGTTACATCAACATGATAACCCCACCACTATCAGCAGTATAGAACCTGTGCATTAGATTCAGAACAGTTTTGTCTTGAAATCAAAAAGGTGGTCCAGACTTTGATGAGTTTCAGTGAATTGAGCCTATTTCAGATATCGGGTTGGTGAATATTGTATTTGCAAGGTCTTTTTTATATTGAGGAAAGTTTACAAATATGGCTTATATTCTGACTAATACTTAGCTCCTTTCAAGCATTAACATGAGACTAAACTATAGCTCCTTTCGATCATTAACATTAGACTAATACATATCTCCTTTTGAACAGCCATACTAGAAGCCAACAATGGAAGACCCATAGCCACTGGTTTGAATTCCACATTAGATGTCATTTTGGGGATTTGAACTTGGGTCTCTACAATGAGAACCCAATGCTTTAACCAATTGAACTCAACCCCTTTGACACAAAGGAGGTCTTCAATCAATAAGTTTTTATTAGATGATTTGGAGACTTATTTTGTTGGTTTTGTTACTCTTAATAACCACAACTGTCACACCTGCTCAACTAAGATTAAGTTTTTTTACAGTTATCTGTTTCTGCTTTGTGATGTGAAGGAAATAAATCCACATATTCATGATTCTTCTCCCTGGTGTACAGTGCCGCTCTTCTTGCAAGAAACTCACATATTAATTGTTATCTGTTTTATTAGTGTAACATATTGGCAACTATTTTATTATCACATAAATCGAGTTTACAGCATGCTGTTACTTTCATTGTACCATAATATTTGTTTGCCTAAGCCTCAAAGAAATTGAGCTTTTAAATTTAGTAACTTCTCTAGTGCCTGCTGAAGGTCAACTGCAATTTGTAATTTTTGTTTTGTTTTCATTTTGATCATTCAATGAGCAGACTGTGGGAAGCATGATCCTGCAGTAAGAGAGGAGATGGAAAACAATTACACAGATCTTCTGTCCGAGGAGTTAAAGGTACAGGAAACTGTAGCAGCAGAATCTCAGCAGAAGGCAGATATGGCATTGCTTGAAGCCAAGAGATTTGCTTCTCAATATCAAAAAGAAGCAGAAAAGTGTAATGCTGGGATGGAAACATGTGAAGAAGCTAGAGAGAGGGCAGAGGCCACATTAATAGCTGAGAAAAAATTGTCAGAATTGTGGGAACAGAGGGCTCACAACATGGGCTGGAAAGAGGAAATGGCCCAGTATGACAATGCACAAACTGGGAGAGCTCTCCAAACTAGAAATGCAGTGGAGCTGAAGACAGCAATTTAAATGAATTTACAAATGATAGGACCACGCAAATCTTGTAGTATAAAGCTAGTAGGCTGATTTTAATGATATGTTCTTGTGGGTCTAGGTGCGGAATGCTATCAATTTGTGTTCTTTCAATTAAGCTCTGAAAGAAACAAGTGACAAATTGAGAGTCAATTTCTGAAATGTATGGAGGTTCAAGTGCAATGGCTGCAGAGAGTGATTCAGTCAATTTACAACAGAATAGGCACCATACTTCCATGTAAAATCTGATGGTTATATTCTTTGCTCTGGATCAATGGGCGTCTAAAAGTCTGATTCATTTTGTTTATTGTTGCAGTAAAGGTAATATAGTCTATTGTTACACAGCCATTTATCTCTTAAGATGGATAATATTTTGAAAAAGAAAGCTCAAAGGGGTGATTTGGCTCATATCTCTGTGATTGTTTTCCAACTTGGTGGAATCATATGGACACTAATTATTGTGGTTGTCTTTCAGTAGAACTAATTGTTCTTATACCTTGAGTAATAAATTCCTTTTGAATGTTGAAATTAAAATTTCCAGTAGGAATCTCCATGTGAATTTGAAATTAGTTCATTCAAGCAGGATGCTTCCTCATTTTATCTCTTTCCTGAACATTATGATCGCAAGTAGCTTTTTTTCTTTGTCAGTCAAGATGGAAGCGCACAAAGTTTTGAGGGGAGTTGAATTTTAGAGTGAATTAATGCTGGGGATTAAAAAACATAGCTCAACACAAATGGTGACAAAAATCCCTTCTTCTAAACAACTTCAAAAAAAACTTTGTA
This sequence comes from Sequoiadendron giganteum, assembly GCA_007115665.2. Lineage (NCBI taxonomy): Eukaryota > Viridiplantae > Streptophyta > Pinopsida > Cupressales > Cupressaceae > Sequoiadendron > Sequoiadendron giganteum. The sequence continues at coordinate 426,478,950 of CM021104.1, forward strand.
CTTTCATAACGATGCAACTTGCATCCTCCTCCCTAGTTGGAAGCTCTGTTGAATATTTACTTACCGGTAAGTTTGGTAGGGTTCGATTCTGAAGGTTTCTGTTAGAATTCAAGCATGAGCTAAGGTTGCTCGAGTATTCTTTCCGATGAGTATTGTATAATTTCTTTTAAGATGCATTTCAAATAAACATTTTTATATCTAGTCTTCTTCATTTGCATTATGTTCTCTTTTCATTGTCAAGTTGTCAGATAGAGAGCACTGTCCTCGTATTGTTCAGGTAGGTATGGCTATTATCAATCCAAAAGGCACTCAGCTGAAGTCGGGGAATAAAGATTTGTTGGTTTGCAAGATTGCTTGTATTCATAACCCATGGGATTGAAGTCTCTCTTAAGATCTTCAATATGTCTTTTTATTACAATCTCAGATTTTCTTACCTTAACACAAGATGCATTCCGAGTTTGGTAATTAGGCATGTATGTGGAGTAGAATATATGCAAAACATATAAATAAGAAGTATTCAGGGAATAAATATTTGTAGGTTTTGCAAGTTGATTGTATTCATAATCTAGGTGATTGAAGTGTTTGTAAAACACCAGTCTTGTATATGCCCGATCATTACAATTTCAGATTTGTTTGCCTCGATACAAGGACACATTCCGATCTACGTTATGAGGCATGCAAATGGAGTATAAACTATGCAAATTAATAAATAAGTATTCAGGGAATAAATATTTGCCGCTTTGCAAGATATTCTTAATGCACATGATTGAAATCTCTCCAAGACACTTCTTCCATGTTGAAATGGTAATTGATTGAATAAAAAAGGAGAGGAATACTCCTTAAATAAGAAATTACAAAACGATGTTTCTAAATCAAAAACAATTGATAACAAAAGAAATAAAAGAAAGTTGCTAAAATTAACTGAAAGCAAACTAAACAACTAAGATGACCATTATAAGCTAAATGTAACAATATTATTTTAATATCCTCCCTTAATGCTCATTCTACTAACTACACCAAGTTTGCCCCTAAATTTTACAAATTTGTCCGGACTTAGGGACTTGGTAAAAATGTTTGCAATTTGATCCTTAGTTGGAACATACTGCAACATCATTGATCCACCTTCAACAAGGTGTCGTATGAAGTGATAATGAAGCTCTACATGTTTTGTGCGCTCGTGGAAGATTGGATTTTTGGCAAGCTTTAGCACCCTTTGGTTGTCACAAAAGAAGGGTGAAGGCCCTGCTTGAGACATTTTCATGTCAAAAAGCATCCCGTGAAGCCATACCACCTCACATGTTGCTTTAACAGTTCCTTAATACTCTGCTTTTGTTGAGAAAAGAGCTACTGTCTGCTACTTCTTATTGGTCCATGTGATTGCACTTGTACCAAGACTAAAAACATATCCAAAAGTAGACTTCTTGTCATCAACAAATCTTGCCCAATATGAACTTGTAAAACTAACCAGCCTCAATTTTTTGCTTCTGCTATATAGAATGCCAAAGTCAGATGTCCCTTTCACATATCTCAATACTCGCATTGTTGCAACCCAATGTTCAACCTTAGGGGCAATCATGAAACGGGAGATGTAACTCACAACATAGTTTAGATCAGGTCTAGTGGTTGCAAGATAGATAAGGTTGCCAACTAGTTGCCGGAAAGCTGACTCATTAACCACTGGTGAGTTTGATTTGGTTGAAAGTTTCAGCCCCTTTTCCATAGGTGTAGATGAGATCTTACAATCTGTCATCTTGAAATTTTCCAACAAACTCTTGGCATATTTAGATTGAGAAGTGAAAATATTGCCACTTGTTTGCCAAACTATTTACACCAAGACAATAGTGCAGAAGACCCAAATCTATCATATCAAATGCTTGACACAAATTCAATTTGATTTGCTCAAGCAAATGTACCCCACTACTAGTAATGATGATATCATCCACATAGATGACAAGAAGAATGATATCACTACCATCACTCTTGACATATAAATTGACATTTGAGTGACTCCTTTGAAAACCTTGTGCACTTGTCAATTTTTAGGTACCATGCCCTGGGAGCTTGCTTTAGGCCATAAAGAGCCTTCAACAATCGACATACTTGGTGCTCTTTGCTTGCAACTTTGAAACTAGGAGGTTGCGTCATGTAAACCTCTTCCTCCAAATCTCCATTGAGGAAGGCACTCTTCACGTCCATTTGATGGACCTTCTAGCCAAACTGTGCTGCAATGGTTAAAACAAGTCGGATGGTGCTCATCTTTGTTGTAGGTGCAAAGGTCTCCTCATAGTCAATGCCCTCTCTGTGAGAACCCTTTAGCCACTAATCGAGCCTTGTATTTATCAAGTGTTCCATCAGCTTTGTATTTCACTTTGTAGACCCATTTGTAGCCAATGGGTTTCATCCCTAGTGGAAGATTTGATAGAACCCAAGTATTGTTCTTTAAAAGACTATGATGTTCATATTCCATAACCTTTTCCCATTCAGGTTTACCTTTCGCCTCTAAATAGTCTTGGGGCTCATAAACATTGTGAAGGTTGGCCATAAGAGCAAAATTCATTGTATTCTGCTTGATCTTGCCTCTAGACGATCTACCCTCAATGAAATAACAATTTCATCATCTCGAACATCACCAATGAACTTTTCCCACCACTTAGGCCGGAGAGTAGATGCATCTTCTTCCAAATCAGGATGATCATTATGACTTGGGTTGCTTGGAATGAAATCATTTGGATGCTGGTCCAGGTTGTCTTGAGGGAAATTTATTGGTATGGGGTCATTCCTTAGAAATTCCACAAGTTCAGAATCATCAGAATCCCTCCCTTCAGGTGGAGTTAATGGAATCCTAACACCCAAATCCTTAGTCTTCAGAGGTTGATCCTTAGGACTCTTGATGGGAGAAGAGAGCTGAAAAGGCCCACCTTCTTCATCAAAAACATCCCTATTGAATGTTAGACGATCATTGCCCACATCAATCAGCTGACAAGCCTTATGATTGTCACTGTATCCTGTTAAGCATCGACTTCTGACTTTTGGAGTCCAATTTGGTCCTCTTTGCATTTGGAATCCAAACATATGCAGTAGAACAAAAAATCCTAAGATGGTTGATTCTTGGTTTCCTTCCAGACCATGCTTCCTTTGGGGTCATCTTCTTGACAGTCTGTGTGGGAGACCTGTTAAGAAGGTATACTACACTATACACTGCTTCAACCCAAAATTTCTTTGTAACATTTATGCTCTCCAACATACAATGAGCCATTTCCATAATAGTACGGTTTCTCCCCTCAACAACTCCATTTTGCTAAGGAGTATAGGGTGTGGTAAGCTGGCGCTTGATTTCGTGTTTAGCATAGAAGTTGGTGAATTAGTTAGAACGAAATTCACCCCCGTTATCTAACCTAAGAGTAGTTATTGGACATCCTGACTTTCTCAACTAATGCTTTAAACTTTTGAAATTCATTATACACATTTGATTTTGCTTTGAGGAAAAACACCCACATTTTCCTATTGAAATCATCAACAAATAACATAAAATACTTGGCACTAGTGATTGATGCAATATTCATTGGTCCACAAAAATTTGCATGAACCAGCTGAAGGACCTTGAATGCTCTCCAAGCTCATCCATCTGAAAATAGAGTTCGATGATGCTTCCTTGCCTGGCAAGCTCCACATACACTGTGTGTCTACTAGTGAATCTCAGGTGAGCCTTCTACCAAATTCTCTTGAGCTAGTTGAGAGAGGTATGCTAGGTTGAGATGCCCATATCGCTAATGGTAAAGAGTACTGATGGATGAACTCTTCGCAGTCATTGCATGCTCCTAAGACTCTCCAGTATCAACTGGCTTATACAAGCCATGATCCTCAAGCCCAACTACAACCATTTTTTTTTTTTGATTCCTTGTCGACAATGTGGCACTTATGTGAATTGAAGATGATATCCAACTTCAGATAGTGTTGCATAATCTAACTCACAGAGAGCAAATTAAGCTTCATGCCCAGAACATAATATACATTGAGAAATATGAGATTTCTCCCACCAGATGTAATCTGAACATTGCCTTTGCCGACAACTGTATACTCTTCACCACCTCTAAAAATCATTGGATCAGAGCAAGTCTTATACTCCGTGAACCAACTCATGTGTGTTAAATGCCGAGATGCACTAGAATCAATGTACCACACAAAACATTTGGCATAATCTGTTGGTCTTTTGGCCATGAATGCATAGAAGGTAGACTCCTTCAGCTCAGAATGCTCTGCAACATGGTCCTTCTGCTGAGACCCTCCCTGGTTGGATTTATGATCAACATGTGTGTAAAATGTCGAGATGCTCTAGAATCAATGTACCACACAAAATATTTGACATGATCTGTTGGTCTTTTGGCCATGAATGCATAGAAGGCAAACTCCTTCAACTCAGAATGCTCTGCAACATGGGCCTTTTGCTGAGACCCTCCCTGGTTGGATTTCTGATCAGCCAACCACTTCCTGCAATGTTTCTTCATGTGGCCAAGCTTACCACAATAGTGACATGTGATATTCTTTTTGGAGCTATCATCAGATTTTCCTTGTCCTTTCTGCTAAGAGGACTTGCCTTTGCCTTTGCCTTTGGCGGTAAAAGTCTCTTCCACATTGGATGTCTCGTTGTTGCTCCCAAACTACTTCTTCCACCTGTCCTACTGCAAGAGCTTATTGCACAAATCATCAAATTTCAGGTCAACATTGGTGGAGGTAATGTTGAGAGTTTTGATGAAGTGCTCATAGGATCGTGGTAAGATTTTTAGTGTGATAACTACCATATCCTCTTCTTCCCTCTTGCAACCAATGGCCTCCAGTTGATCACAAATGTCTTTGATCTTCATGAGATGATCCTGCAAAGACATCTTGTCATCCATCATAATGGAGAACAACATTTTTTAAGGAACACTATGTCCTTGTCTGATGTCTCATGCAGATTCTTCAAGTGTCCAAATCTCTGCAGCAATCTTGACAAACAGTACTTACGAAAGCATCTCATCGATGACACATTACTTGAGAAGCATAACAGCTGTGGGACGTGTGTTTGTACCAAGGACAATCTGATCTAGACATCAGTACTCAAAATGGTGAACATCCTTTGTTTCCAGGTATTGTAATTTTTACCATTGAATCTCTGACTGCTTTCCAACATGATGTTGGTCAAAGATGCCATCCCTCTTGTTTTTCAAAGGCACAAAAAACAAGGTTACAATCAAACTTCAAATTTTTATTGCAAAAAGACAATCAAACATTAAGCGATTTGGCATAAATCCCTAGGTAATTAGCTGTCATGAATCACACAATTTTTAAAAAATCATCAAAAATCAAAGGTTGGAAGCCCATGATTTGATTCACAAAATAAAAAGAAATCTGCAAATTTTTTGACACAACTCAGGTCTGAAACCCTAGGCGCTAGGAGGACACGATTTTCTAAAATATCGTCAATGGAAGATGACAAAGTTTGCGTAGGAGGAAGATCCATGATTTTCTTTAGCACCACAAAATTCAGAAATGTAGAAGGATTGCCATAAATCTGTTGAACGAGTTTGCAGAAACCCTTTAGGTAGATTCACGATTTTTTCTGAGAAAAGTCATAAAAAAACTCCAAAAAAAGGGTCCAAAAATCGAGAAAAAATTGCTCACTATTTTTAGCGCTAGGCTCAGACGCAATTTTACGACAATTCATGTGCGATTTGTTTTGAGAAAAACGACATGATTTTGCAGAGAAAAATGACACGATTTTCAACAAGTACAGGTCGTGTGATTTGGACAACAAAAAACCCTCCATTTTTCACAGCAAAAAATGGTGCGTTTTGATAGGAAAAACCACGATTTTTTTTTAAAATTGAACAAAAAACTTTTGAAAATCTTTTTCAAAAATTTCAAGTAAAAAAGCCATGAATTTTATTACAAAAATTCGCCAAAAAATTGCCTCTGCTCTAATACCATGAAATGGTAATTGATTGAATAAAAAGGAGAGGAATACTCCTTAAATAAGAAATTAAAAAACAATGTTTCTAAATCAGAAACAATTGATAACAAAAGAAATAAAAGAAAGTTGCTAAACCTAACTGAAAGCAAACTAAACAACTAAGATGACCATTATAAGCTAAATATAACAATATTACTTTAATAGATGTCTTTTTAACAATCTTAGATCTTTTAACCTTGCTAGAAAGATGCATTCAAAGCTCGGTTGTTAGGATGGTAAGTAGTAAATATGCAAACATATAAATAAGAAGCCTTCATTGAATAAATGTTCATTAGTTTGCAAGATTGCTTGTATTTTACATCTTTCTATTACAATCCCAATTTTTTTTACTTTAACACAAGGATGCATTTTGAGTTTGGTTAATAGGTATTTTTATAGTCAACAAACTTTAAATAACTTAAAACACCCACTTCTATAGAAATTGTTTCTTATAGAAACAACATAGAGATTGTTGGTCAAATGGATATGACTTCTAGAATTTTTATAGTCAACAGACTTTAAATAACTTAAAATACTTGCTTCTATAGAAGTTGTTTCTTATAGAAACAATGCAAAGACTGTTGGTCGAATGTATATGACTTCTGGTTGTTACTTCATAATATAAACTTTACAATACTTAAGTAGATTATCTTTCTAATATCTCGGATCACAATTGCGCGTAGAGATAGAGCATACTCAACAAAATGCAAGAGACAAATAGACACTAGACTTAAAGACTCTAGGAGAGATGCTAAACTCTAAGACCTGATGGCCACAATGCTTTTGCAATAACTTATTTATAGAAAAGAAATGATCGGACTAAGTGGTAAAAGGGAATATGACCTATATTACCGGGTGAACCGGTTATCTAGGAAAGAGGTATATTAGACAAATGGCCAACATTGACCATCCTTTTACAAAGAAAGATTCCCTTTTACTCACTATAACATGCTTCTCATCATTACTCTTGGATGAGCTGGATGCTGGTGATGGTAGTGGAGGTGTTAAATCATCATAGTCTCAAACCTGTTCTTGAGTAAGAGGTCTCCATCTGGCATGTTGTTGGAATTTATGGCAAATATTCCAATCTTGTAGATTATTATCATAATATAATTGGGGAGAGAAAAAGATTCCTATTTTAGCTTGAGTTTGATAATAACCTACGTAACAATTTTTCATCAAGATGGAAATATGGATTAACCCTTTCTAGTTTGACATATTTAAAGAAATCCAGAATACAAGTAGTGATTGGTGCCTGACAAGAGATTAACCATGTAAAAAATGGTTTTCTAATGATGCTTAATAATAATAAATATTGGTAATCAATATTTATTTTTAATATAGAGAATTCACCAAAATTATCTCTAGAGATTACTGGTTCAGATATGCACCCTCTATCAGAGAGTGTTTCTGCTGGAAAATTAGCAGTCTAGAAATTTCTTATTGGCTCCTCTCATTAATATGGACCTTTGGGCTCCTTGATTATAAGTTTGAAAATAGACATCAAATTCTCTTGTCATTATAAAAATTGGATTGTTTTGAGATGAAGCTAGATTTTGCATAAATACTCTAGGATTTTGTTTGCTCAAATGATTTGCAACAATATTTTGTTTACTTGGAATATGCTAGACTTCATAATTGAACATGTTTAAATATTCTTGCCATCTAAGATACTTCCCTCTACCATCCTTTCGACCATGATCCTTTTCCTTAAAAGTGAGGAATTTGGTACAATCAATTTTAATAACAAATTTATTTAGATGCATGCATTTTAAAGAAAATTTCTTCAATTTCTTGATTACACTATAGATTTCTTTATCAGAAGAAATCCATTTTTTCACATCCTGTGGAAATACACCACTGGCATATTCTAAAATATATTCTTTTCCATCTCTGATGAAACATAAGTGTCTTCCCCATGCATGATCTGAAGCATCTGTATATAACACAAACTGATTAGTTGTAGGAACCTGTAGAATAGGTAGACTTTGTACCTTTTGTTGGATGGTCTTCATTGTTAGAAAAATGAAATAGATTGAATAACCCAAGGAACTTTTGAAGAGAAAATCAAAGCTACATAAACTAAAAAAGCATAAAGAATACACACCAGAACTCCGAGAGATTATGTGATGTCAATATGACAGAATGTATTAACTGTAATGTCCCTTCTCAACAATAGTCAGTGTAGTTGCCCATTATCCAATTTCGAATGCCCGTAGGCTTGTTGGAAATGAAATTAAGGTTTCCAGTTGTTTGGAGGTTTTTGGTGTTTTTAGGGGTTTGCATGTAGTTGTTTTGCAAAGTGGTTTTTGGGTCTTTTTGGGTTTTCAGAGAGCTTCAAAATGATGTTACATGCGTTTGCATCTGAGGACTTTTCCGGACTTACTATTTTTAGTAAGTTTTGACGACTGTTCAAAATATGGTTAAAATGAGTTTGGAACAACTTAATATTTTTAGCAATATGCTATTTTTAGTAAGTTCTATTTTTGGCAGTGCTCCGACTAGCAGTAGTTCAACAGTCTAGTGCAATTTCCATTTCGGGCAAAGCAATTTGGGTATATTTGGCTTTCAACATTTTGAGGCTCATTTTGGTAAACAATTTATTTAAGTCATTTAATATTTTATTATCATTTTGGCCCTTGGTCTAGTGAAATGACTTAATGATGTTTTAAAAGGTGGGCTTTGAGGGTGGACGCCTCATGTGAGGTAATTAAGTATTTTATAATATTAATTATGTGCTCTTGTGCCTTGGATGCCTAGAAGAGGGAGAATAAAGTTTATTTTAAAATCAAATATTTCAAAATATGCCTTGGACGTCCCTTTTGGAGGGAAGAGTTGGAATTTGAAAGGTCACCCAATAAATCTAGTTAAGAAAGACTTTTCTCATTGATTTGGCATCCATTGCTATTGACGACGAAGTGTTGCTGAAATGATTTCAGACCCTTGGCTTCGAGGAATGCATACCTCCTAGCAAATTATCAGTTTCGTGTTTGTAAGATAACACCTAGCTGATTGAGGCTACTTCTTCAATTTATAGGTTGCAAATTGAGCTTCACAGTTGAAGGTTTTGATGTTATTTTTTGGTTTTGATATTGTTGGTTGTGCTTGGTTGAAGCACATTTTTTATTACAGCTCTTAGTGTGAATTTTGTCTCATTCTGAGTATTTGTTCTATGCTCATTCCTGCCCTAGGCGCTTCATTTTCCAAAGTTTCTAATTTTATGATGCAAATTTGAATTTAATACAACAAGTCGCCCCCTTCTAGAGGGTGCCCCATGCTCATGTTTGCAGTGGAATTTGTGCCTTATGGTTGAGAATATTTTGGTAGTGATTATCTCTTGCATTTTGGGGGTCTAGCTCCTAGTTGGCAATTGTTTTAAGTTTGATAAGGATTAGGGATGTATTGATGGAGATATGAACATTCTAGTGATCTCCTTGCTTGCTCGTTGAATGTTCAATTTGTTGTGATTGTATATCAGATTTGATTACTTCTGTTGTTTGCTCAGATTCCTTGATGTTTTTCAATCATAATTGTAATAAGGAATATTGTATAGCTTTGGAACTGATTAGAGAGCAAATCATCTTAATATCTATGTATGAGGGAAAATTATTGTAAGCTGATTTCAGTAGTACTGAACAACATTTCCATTTCTACACTTTACTTATGTTCCTTCACTCCCACTGAATAAGTGGTTGAGTTGTTATTTTTGCAAGTAATTAGTTGTAGTTCTCGCTCCCACTGAATAAGTGGTCGAGCTTTCATGGTCAGTTATCCGCCTACTTTACTTTCAAAATTTACTTTCCAGAATGGCTCGCTAGCCACCTACAACATTGTTCATTTCGTTTCCAGCTTATAGCTAATGATCCCCTTGCACCGTATGCTCCCACCTTGCCTACATCGGGATATTGGTGATAATAAAGTGAAGGGCTCCCTTTCAGTTGGTTTTGATTATTGGGCTAACCTTAATGGGTGCATATTTGTATGTGAAAATTCAAAAAAAAAAACTAAGAGGGTTATTTCAGTGGCATCAGAACCTGTTTTCCTGCCATCTTGTGAAAATAGAGTTTAAGTTGTCAGATGAGTGATAGAGAGGTCAGATACTACACCAGAGGACATGCAAGAGTTAAATATCAAAATCCTCCAGTTCCAGACACAAATATTTTTTCAGAGGCTTTGAGAAATAGTGGTAAAGCACTTGAGACCATGGAAAAAAGAGACAGAGGTTCATTGGAGGATAGAGAAGCTAGAGCCAAAAGAAAGTTTGACACTGTTAGATATGTTGTCATGATTTCTAGCCAAGATGGATCAACACGTGACTCAAAATAATTCCCAGCCTCAACAGAATCATGTTGGAGAGAAAAACTCTTTAGAGACAAATGGTAGAGAGAGAATTATTGGCTAGCATGTTGCAATTACTAGAGGATCGGCCTCTAGACCTCTCATTCCTAACTTCATTCCAAGGGAAGAACCGTCGGTTGAAGCCGAAACGTCATTGGAAAATAAGGTGAGGAATAGCTACATGGAGTATGCCTCACTACTAGCAGAGATTTGTGACATTTTGTCATTGGATCAATATATGAATTAGAAGAAGAGAAGAGGAGGTAGAAGATATGAAAATCGTGCTCCTATGGCTCCTAGAATGGATTTCCAACAAGCCCTTGGTAAAGTTACCTTGGCTCACTTCGATGGAAGTGATAAGTGTTCGACAAGGTCGTGGGTGCAAAAGCTATATAATTACCTCTCGCTTATACCAATGCCTGAAGAAGATGCCATCAAGTTCGCCACCTTACATTTGGATGGAGCTACTCACGAATGATGGTATCATGGTTTGGTCACTCTTGGTCATAACTTCATTCATACCTATGAAGAGTTCACAAACAAGCTGATAGAAAGGTTTGATACCAAGGATCCTGAAGTTAGATTCCATGAGTTGGCGTAGCTGAAGCAACATGGTTTGCTTGACTCATATGTTGTTGATTTTCAAAAGATTTCCATGATGGTGCCCAACATCACAAAAAGGAGGCTAGTAGTGTTGTTTACTGAAGGTTTGACAGAACCATTGAAGGGTTGGGTCAAAGCCTTCAATCCACCAACTCTTGATGAAGCAATCAAGAAATCAAGAAGCATGGAGTTGGCTGCCCCAAAGCAAAAATTTCAGTCCAAATCCTTTAGTCACAAAAAGGATAAGAAGCATTCTTTGAATCAGCCAAAAGAGCTCTGTGAGAAGTTGAGAAAAGATGGAATTTGTTACACATGCCGAGAGCCTTGGTCAAAAGGCCACAAATGCTATGGAAAGGGTCAATCACATCAACTAGAGGCTTGTTTTGATTCCGGGTCAGAATCTGATATGTCTGATCAACAGTATGAGTCAACAGGTAGTGATGATGAAAATGCTTTAGAAGAGGAATCAACAGACCATGGAGGAGGGAGTGCTTTGGCACAACTCTCAAGCTTTCAAAAGAATGAGTCTTTTCGAGTTTGTAGAGTGATTGGATCACAATGAATTGTTTCTCTAATCGAAACTAGAGCAATCCATAACTTCATTGACGAAGGATTGGTAGCAAAGAGAGGCCTCAAGATGGAGGAGTTTGAAGGCTTCAAAATGATGGTGGCCGATGGGTTCATTTTGTCATGCACTAAGATTCCCAACCTATCCATGTAGTTGGGAAATTATGAGGTGAAAGATGATTTTAATGTCGTAGGCATTGGAGATACTGATGTCGTAGGCATTGGAGATACTGATGCCATGCTTGGTATACAATGGCTGCGATCTCTTGGAGAGATCACTTTGAATTTGTAAACAATGGAGTTGAAGTTTCAATCTGATGGAAAGAAGGTGGTGTTAAGAAGGATGTCAAATGGAGGCCCTCATATTGTATCATTCAAGAGAATGGAAAGGTTGATTCATCATGATCCAGTAGAATGGGCAACAAAGTGTATGATATTACCAACTAATCCAGTGGAAGATAAGAGGCACTATCATCCTGATATTCAAGCCTTGATCACTAAGAAGAGTAAAGTCTTTGGTAGTATACCTCCTGTGAGACCTCTTGAAAGAGGTTGTGAGCATATGATAAAACTTGAAGAGGGTGCAAATCTGGTTATCACAACTCCTTACCACTACCCCAAGAAGTAGAAGGATAAAATTGAGAAGGCTATCAAAGAGCTCTTGGATATGGGTCACATTCGCCCAAGCAAGAGCCCCTTCGCTTCAACAATGGTGCTAGTAAAAAAGAAATATGGCACAATGCGCATGTGTGTTGATTACCGTGCGTTGAATCAAAAGATAATTAAGAACCGATATCCAATTCCTAGGATAGATGAACTCATTGATGAGCTACATGGAGCCATGTATTCTTCTAAGATTGATCTTAGATCGGGCTACCACCAGATAAGGATGCGGGAATCAGACATTGAGAAAACTGCCTTTAGATGTCATTTTGGGCATTATGAATTTCTTGTCATGCCACTTGGCTTGAGGAATGCGTCTGCAACCTTCCAGTCTTGCATGAACAATATCTTTAGGAAACAATTGAGGAAGTTCGTGCTCATCTTCTTCAATGATATTATCATATTCAACAAGTCATGGGAAGAGCACCTCAAACACTTGGAGGAAGTGCTTAGCATTTTGGAAGCTGAATGCTTATTTGCAAAGGATTCAAAATGTGAATTTGGGATGACGGAGCTGCTCTACCTTGGCCACATTATCAGCTCTAAGGGTGTTAGAGTTGATCTAGAAAAGATCAAGGCAATCCTAGATTGGCCACCTCCAAAGAATGTGTCACATTTGGAGGGGTTTTTGGGATTGTGTGGCTTCTACAGAAGGTTCGTGAAGGGGTATTCTCAGACGACAACTCCCCTCACTGATCTAACCAAGAAGGGAGCTATCTTATGGTCAGATAAGGCACAAGTGTTGTTTGACAAGTTTAAGCAAACCATGAGCTCTTGTCCAGTGTTGGCTCTACCCGACTTCACCAAGCCATTTGAATTGCATTGTGATGCTTCAGGTGAAGGATTTGGGGTTGTTCTTATGCAATACAAACACCCTATTATCTTTGAGAGTAGAAAAATAAGAGGAGCTGCAAGATCATATTCAATTTATGATATGGAGATGCTTGCAATCATGCACGCATTGGCCAAGTTCAGACAATACTTGGTTGGGAGCAAGTTTGTGGCAAAAATTGATCATAATAGTCTCAAACACTTCATGCATCAAAGAGTCTTGAATGAAAGGTAGAATAAATGGGTGAGTAAGCTTCAAGCTTATGACTTTGACATTGAGTATGTCAAAGGAAAAAACAACATAGTGGTTGATGCTCTTTCAAGAAGGCCTTATTTGAATTCTTTGGTTAAGCATGCTTACTGCTGAATGGAAGGATTAGATTGCTGCTAATTATGTCAAAAATCAGTTTGCAACCAACATTGTTGAAGGTCATTTGCAAGATGAAAGGTATCAGTTGGTTGATGGATTGATACAATATAAGGGTAGAATCTTCTTGGTACCTGAATCTAAGCTCAAGAAGAATATTTTGCAGTCTTTTCATAACATTCCCCTTGCTAATCATCAAGGGTATTTTAAGACTTACAAGTAGATCCATGAAAGATTTTCATGGAAAGGGTTGAAAGATGAAGTCTTACGCTACATATGGGAGTGTCAAACTTGCCAGATGAACAAGAATGAGCATACTTTTCTAGCTAGTTTGTTGCAGCCCCTACCTATTCCCAATTAGAAATGAGAAAGTATTGCGATGGATTTCATCACGGGGTAGCCAAAGGTGCAAGGGAGAGATTGCATCTATGTTGTGGTGGATAGGTTGACAAAGTTCTCTCATTTCTTTGCCATCACTAGCACATTTACAACAACTCAAGTAGTTGAGTTGTTCTTCAGAGAAGTGTTTAGTTTGCATGGGTTGCCACGAAACATTGTCAGTTATAGGGACAACAAGTTCCTAAGTGCTTTTTGGCAAGAAATTTTCAGATTGAGTGGTACAGTGCTAACTCCAAGCACTAGTTATCACCCGCAAACAGATGGCCAATCAGAGATAGTGAATAAATGGTTAGAAGGCTACCTCAGAAATTATGTGTCGGGGCAGCAAAGGGCATGGGTACAATGGCTTCATTTGGGAGAGTATTCTATAAATCTAACTATCATATGTCAATTAATATGTCTCCATTTATGGCTCTCTATGGTTACGAATATCCTAGCTTCGTAGAATTGGTGTTTGGTGATAGTAGAGCTCCCCAAGCGAAAGATATGTTGCAGTAGAGTCAGGACATCTTGAGATCATTGAAGGAAAATCTACACCATGCTCAAAATCAATAGAAGCTATACACTGATCAACAACGTGTTGAGCGCACGTTTGAGGTTGGATACATGGTATATTTGAGGTAGAGATAGTCTACTCTCAAGGAGAGTGGAGCAGAAAATATTAAGCCACATTTCTATGGCCCTTTCAGAGTCATCAAGCGGATCGAGGAAGTGCCTTATGAGTTAGAGCTTCCAACTAGTAGCAAGGTGCACAATGTCTTTCATGTGTCACGCCTCAAGAAGGTGCTTGGGCACAATGTTGTTGCTACTTCATAGTTACCTGCATTGGATGAAGAAGGATAGTTGGTGTTGATTCTTGAGGAGATCATTGATGTTAGAGAGCACTTCTTGAGGAGAAGAACAATCAAAGAGTACTTGGTGAAATGGAGGAACTTGCCAATTGAGGATGCTACATGGGAAGGTGAGCACATTTTGCAGCATCCAAACTTGTGGTTGCTTGAGGACAAGCAATCTCGAGGACGGTAAACTGTAATGTCCCCTTCTCAACAGTAGTCAGTGCAGTTGCCCGTCAGCCTATTCCAGATGCTTGTAGGCTTGTCAGAAGTGAAATTAAGGTTTCCAGCTGTTTGGAGGTTTTTGGTGTTTTCAGGGGTTTGCATGTAGTTGTTTTGCAGAGTGGTTTCTAGGTCTTTCTGGGTTTTCAGAGCTTTAAAATGATGTGACATGTGTTTGCATCTAAGGAATTTTTTGGACTTGCTATTTTTAGTAAGTTTCGATGGCTGCTCGAAATATGGTTAAAATGAGTTTGGAACAACTTACTATTTTTAGCAGTTTTCTATTTTAGTAAGTTTTATTTCTGACAATGCTTCAGTTGACAGCAGTCCAGTGCAATTCTCGTTTTAGGAAAAGCAATTTGGGTATATTTGGCTTTCAACATTTTGAGGCTCATTTCGATAAAATGATTTATTTAAGTCATTTAATATTTTATTATCATTTTGGCCCTTGGCCTAGTGAAATGACTTAATGACGTTTTAAAAGGTGGGCTTTGAGGGTGGACGCCTTATGTGAGGTAATTAAGTATTCTATAATGTTAATTATGTGCTCTTGTGTCTTGGACACCTAGAAGAGGGAGAATAAAGTTTTATTTCAAAATAAAATATTTCAAAATATTCCTTGGGCGTCCCTTTTGGAGGGAAGGGTTGGAATTTGAAAGGTCACCCCATAAATCTATTTAAGAAAGGCTTTGCTCATTCATTTGGCATCCATTGCTATTGACGACGAAGTGCTGCTGAAATAATTTCAGACCCTTGGCTTCGAGGAATGCATACCTCCTAGAAAATTATTAGTTTCATGTTTGAAAAATAATATCTAGCTGATTGAGACTGATTCTTCAATTAAGAGCTTGCAAATTGAGCTTTACAATTGAAGGTTTTGATGTTATTTTCTAGTTTTGATATCGTTGGTTGTGCTTGGCTAAAGCACGTTTTTGATTATAGATCTTAGTGTGAATTTTGTCTCATTTTGGGTATTTGTTCTATGCTCATTCTTGCCCTAGACGCTTCATTTTCCAAAGTTTCAGATTTTACGATGCAGATTTGAATTTAATACAACAGGTTGTCCCCTTTTTAGAGGGCGCCCCATGCTCATGTTTGCAGTGGAATTTGTGCCTTATGGTTGAGTGCATTTTAGTAGTGATCATCTCTTGCATTTTGGGCGTCTAGCTCCTAGTTGGCAATTGTTTTCAGTTTGATAAGGATCATGGATGTATTGATGGAGATATGAACATTCTAGTGATCTCATGCTTGCTGGTTGAATGTTCAGTTTGCTATGATTGTATATCAGATTTGATTACTTTTGTTGTTTTCTTAGATTCCTTGATGTTTTTCAATCATAATTGTAACAAGGAACATTGTATAGCTTTGGAACTAATTAGAGAGGAAATCATCTTAATATATATGTATGAGGGAAAATTATTGTAAGTTGATTTCAGTAGTACTGAACAACATTTCCATTTTTGCACTTTACTTATGTTCATTCACTTCCACTAAATAAGTGGTTAAGTTGTTATTTTTGCAAGTAATTAGTTGTAGTCTCACTCCCGCTAAATAAGTGGTCAAGCTTTCATGGTCGGTTATCAACCTACTTTACTTTCAACATTTACTTTCCAAAATGGCCGGCTAGTTGCCTACAACATTGTTCATTTCATTTCCAGCTTATAACTTATGATCCCCTTGCACCGTATGCTCTCACCTCGCCCACATCGGGATCTTGGTGATCAAAAAGTGAAGGGTTCGATTTCAACTGGTTTTGATTATTGGTCTAACTTTATCGGGTGCATATTTCTATGTGAAAATTCAAAAAAAAAACTAAGGGGTTTATTTCATTAAGATCTTCCAAGATTGCTTGATACAATGAAAATATGCATGAATGGATGCAAATACAAGCTAGATAGTGACTTTATATAGAACTTAGGAGATGAGGTAGGTGGAAAATCCAACCAATATGAATCAACCACAAAAAATGGAGATGGACCACCAAAAGTGGAGGATGCCACCAAAAGTGGAAAGTGGTTCCACCCTTTAAGGAAGGGAACACCTCATCACTTATCTCCTAGTTATTAAATAATAAACTCATTTTATTATCCTAAGCAAGCTTAATTAAGTGTAGGAAAAACCTAGGACTAAGGGAAAAGAAAAATAAAAAACTACACCAACACCCCCGCTTAAGCACAACTTAGGAGGATGTAAAAGATGATGGATCCCGACAAATAAGACCATGTTAGGTACCCATGTACAAATACAATGCAGAGAAATCTCTCACAACCGAAGAAAAGGATAAAACCTAGT
Source organism: Sequoiadendron giganteum (assembly GCA_007115665.2). NCBI lineage: Eukaryota > Viridiplantae > Streptophyta > Pinopsida > Cupressales > Cupressaceae > Sequoiadendron > Sequoiadendron giganteum. The sequence goes on from CM021104.1 coordinate 426,496,054, forward strand.
GGGACAGAACTCCTCCCCAAAAGAAAGATGAAAAAAAGAAAAGAAGGACTAAGTAAGCCCCCAACGGATGACACCGACCGCACCCCAAGCAAATCCCGCAAATGAAGGAACTTGCTCTTAGTGAAGGGTTTGGTGAAGATGTTTGTAGTTTGATCTGATGTCGGACAATACTTGAGATCAATGATCTCACTATGAATCAACTCCCGAATGTAGTGCATGTGGATCTCAATGTGCTTGGTCCGCTGATGATGGACCAGATTGTGAGAGATTTGAATCACACTCTGGTTGTCATAATGGATGAATGTGGGCTTTAGGAAGGGAATTCCAAACTCAATGGGAATGTTCTAAAGCTAGATGGCCTTGGTACCAACTTTAATTGCTCCTGAATACTCAACCTCTGTAGATGAATGAGCAATAACAAACTGCTTCTTGCTCGACCAACAAATTGGATTGAAACCAAGGGAGAAGCAATACCTTGAAGTAGACTTGTGATCCTGAGAATCACCTGCCTAATCTAAATCTATGTATCCCACCAAGTTAGAATCCATGCCTGCTACATAATGAATCCCATAATTGTGAGTACCCTTGATGCAGTGAAGAATCCTCTTAGCTACTTTCCAGTGCAACTTATGTGGCTCCTGCATGAATCAAGATACCATGCCTATTGCATATGAAATGGCGGGCCTTGTATGAGTCAGGTAGATGAGACTACCAGCAAGCTATCGATACAAAGTGCCATCAACCAATGGTGAAGAACACTTAGCCTCAAGTTTGACCCCTGACAAAAATGGAGTCGATGTAGGCTTACAATCAGCCATATGAAACCCTTGGATCATGTCAAGTGTGTACTTAGAATGTGTAAGAGTGATGCCCGAGGAAGACTGAGTAATCTTAATCCCCAAGAAGTAGTGCAACAAACCTAATTCTGACATCCAAAACTGATCATGAAGGGTGGTTTTCACTGCCCAAATGGTGGATGAGTGATTCCCTGTGATCAACAAGTCATCAACGTAGAGAACCAAGAAGGTGTGAGTATCATCTTGCTGCAATATGTAGACATTAGGATCAAAATGGCATCGAGTGAACCCCACTGTCAGAAGGAAGGAGTTGATCTTGGCGTACCAAGCCCGAGGGGCTTGTTTGAAGCCATAGAGAGACTTCTGAAGATGACAGACAAGTGAAGAATCCTGAACAAACCCTTGTGGCTACTCCATGTATATCTCCTCTTGAAGATCTCCATGAAGAAAATCACTCTTCATATCCATTTGATGAACATCCCATCTATGTGTTGCAACTATGGAAAGAACAAGTTGGATGGAATTCATTTTGGCGACTAGTGCAAAAGTCTCAGAGTAGTCAATCCTTGGAACTTGGGAGAATCCTTTGGCAACCAAGTGAGCCTTATGTTTGTCAACCGAACCATCTGCTTCATATTTTGTTCGATAGACCCACTTGCGTCGAACCAATTTTCTTCCCTTAGGAAGTGAGACAAGATCCCAGGTGTGGTTCCTCTCCAAGGAACTTAACTCTTCCTGCATGGCTGCATCCCACTCGAGGACACCAGCAACTTCTTGAAAATTCTATGGATCGAAAGCTGAAGAGAGGAAGGCATGTGGAGCATCCTAAAGTTGTGATCTTGTTCTCCTGTGATCTGATGGATCCCCTACCCAATCACCTCCTGACTACAAAGTCTGACGAGCCCAAAGAGGCCCTACAACTGGAGGAGGAGAATCATCATCCTCTGAAGGTGAACTGTGTGCATCCTCATGATCACTATCATCATTTGGAGTGGAGGAAGAAGACTTGTCATCATGATTTGAGGTATTATGAACCTCTGAAGAACTATCATCATGATACAAGGACTTCAAGTTGATGGTGGTAGGAGAAGTGTCAAGAGAAGGACTGGAAGTACTCTCCTCAAAGTGAGCATTCCTCTCAATGAACAGCTCATGTGTGGTGGGATGAAGAATCTTGTAGCCTTTGACATCATCTGGGTAACCAAAAAATATGCAAGGCTTGCTCTGCGGATCCATATCCTTGTATTTCTTTGCTAGAATGTCAGCCCATGCATAAGAGCCAAACACTCGAAAGTGCTTAACTGCCAGTTTCCGACCGGTCAAAGCTTGGAAATGAGTTATCCCCTTGACATATTTGTGGAGAATGCGGTTATGTATATAACATGCATAGTTAATGGCTTCTACCCATAAAGGTGGTGCTAAAGACTTGGAGCGAATCATACAATTAGCCATCTCTTTCAAGGACCAATTCTGCAAATCAATGCCCTTTGAAGCACAATACTGCATAAACCTATGGTTGGCATATTCCCCCCATTATTTGTATGCAAAACTTTGATAGATTTTCTAGTTTGTTTCTCCACAAAAGCCTTATACTCCAAGAATGAATCAAAGATTTCAGACTCCTGTTTGAGAAAGTATACAATGGTGTACCTAGAGAAATCATCAATGAATGTCAAACATATCAGGCTCTACTGAAAGATGGTTGTGGAAATGGCCCTTCCAAATCACTATGTACCAAATCCAAAAGATGTGAGGCTCTCCAAGCTTTACCTTTGTCAAACTTCTCTTCAGGATGCAACCATGACAAACACCTTTAGAAAAGAAAACTATAGGCAATCCTGTAACTATGTCCTATTTGCTGAGCTGCTGGAGGTAGTGGTAGTTCAAGTGACCGAACCATTGACGCCACAAGTTACTCATATCATCTGAATGAGTGAGTAGAACAATTGAAGAAGGATCGAGAACAAAGTGAGAGAACAAATAAATTTGAGACTGATGATCTACTCTCCCAATTGCAATTGTAGAATCATTTTACATCTCTTGAATCACCACTAAATCAGGAGTAAACTCAACTCTCTTCCCTGTGCCTATGTGAGTGATTTGATAGATAGATAGGAGATTAGTTGATAACGAGGGCACACAAAGAACATCCTGGAATGTGCCATCCCCCATATCAACACACCCTCTCCCACACACCTCAAGTGGAGTGTCATCACCCATCAAAATGGAAGACATAGAACATGGCTCCATAGATTCAAGTTCATCCTCAGTTGAAGCCATGTGGTGTGAAGCACCTAAATCAAGAACCCATGTGGATGGTGGAGAAGCAACTTCTACAAGGGCCTTGCCCTTTCCTTTCCCCTTGTTCTCTTTGGCTTTGTGAGAACCCTCTTCTAAACTTTGTTTGATGGAATCGAGAACATCGACATTATTCTTCTCAAGAATGTGTGTCAAATGATCAACCTATTTCTTCAAACATTTGTGCTCATCATGTCCGAGTTTCTTACAATAGGCACATTTGACCAGGTGATCCCACAATAGTGGTTTACACTTTTTGGGACATCCTGATTTTCTTTGAAATCGCATATTTTTTTATAAATATAATGATTCAAGTCTTGACAATTTCCATTTAAAGGATTTAAATTGAAGAGGGTTTGATCAAACCACCTTAGATCAAACCCCCTTGGATAGAACCCCACTAGTTTTAAACCATACCTATAACAGAGTCTCCTTTACACCTATCAAAATGCTGATTAAAAACCACTTTTGATTTACCTTTTGGGGGATCAAATAAATTCATTTAATTTTTTTTAAAGTATGTAGTCCTTATTATAAGCTTCCCCTAAAGTATAATTTTAAATTATTTAATTTGATTATTAAATTTATTTTTTATTTCTTGTGAATGTAGATTTTTCATCGAAAATCAAGCTCTTTGTTCTACACATGTGTAAAAATAGTAGATTATCAAAAAAAAATTTAAAAATATGTTCGAGCTAGGTATTGATGTCCTTGATCTAGTAATTTTTTTTAAAATTTTGATACATACAAAAAAAATTATGTTGTTTACGGTCCGCCTATGTCTAAATTGTAATTGGTTTGAACTTGATTAAGAAAAAATATTCAAATAAAACACTATGAAACCAGATGAACATGCTAGATATCATAGTTACATAGCTAAATTTGAAAAAAATAGAATTTTTTCCTTCATAAAAAAAAAGTTATGTTGTTTACGGTGAGTATCACTCTTTAAAAATGGTGTTTACTGATAAAAACTAGATTTCAAATGAGATGGAAAAAGAAATGCAAATCTGATTCAATTTTTTTTTAAAAATATATATTTAGAATCTACAGAAAGAATGTCACAAATCACTAGTTTGCATCATCTTCAAATTCCTCATGGTTTAACAACTATATGTGCCCGAAAGTGAATATTTAGTTAAAAAAATTCAGTTCAATGTTTAGTTTGACCAAAAATTGTAAACTAGTACTGTGGGATCACCTGACCCTCTCTTTCTTAGGCTTGTCACCTTTTGAAGATGAGGTCTCATTACTTTCTTTTGGAGTAGCCAATTTCTAATTCTTCTTCTCTTTGCTATTTTTTTATTTCTTATCCTTATTACTACTTTGTCCTCTTTGTTCATTTGTGCCAAGGTTGGCAGTCAAGGCATGAGACTTAGAAGACTTAAGAGTGCCCATCTGAATTAGCTTATCTTTCTCTTGTGTGAGAGAAGTAGAAAAAAAATCCAAAGATGTCATCTTCAATTGAGATCCAAGTGCATCTTTAGTAGCATAAAAGGTAGAAACAAATACTGAATATTTGAACTTAGCTTTGAGAGAATACTTAGAATCAATTGTTCATCTTTCTTATCAATTCCACATTGTTGTAGTTGTAGCCTTAGTGATTTCATTTTGGTGAAGAAATCCTAAATTATGTTGAAGTTGTTTGGATTTAAATTGATTAGTTCATTCTCCAACATATGACCCTTCATAGAATCTTGTGCACCAGAAAGAGATTCTATCTTTTTCCATATTTCATTTGGAGTATTCAAAGATTTAGCATGAAAGAGTAAATCAGGAGATACAAACACACAATTCTCCATATGCTCTATCACATTTGTTAAATCACTCAGACTTTTTTTCACCTTCAGTTGGTTTAGTTTCCAGTCCAATCACTACTCTATGCATACCAAGTCTTCTTACATGAATTTCTATTTGTGATTTCCACTCAAAATAGTTGCATGCAGTTAGAATAGGAACTGTTGTTGATGCTAGATGAAGAAACGCAGAAGGAAATGCAGAAAGAAAGTGAACACAAGAACGCCAAGAATACCCCCACCCTTTTCACTAGTAGCAAAGATCACCCCCCCAAAATATTATAAGGTTAGCACTTTATAATTTAGTGCGTTTACAAAGCCTTTTCCAAGATACAATGCTCAATAGGCTCAAAATAGACAAAATTAAAAATTCTGATACAAAATATGGAAAAATTAGCCATATGGTTGTATAGTGCTCTTCAAGACCTTTCCAACGCCTTATTTTTTTTCCGAAAATTGGAGCACAAGGGCGAACGTTATGGCCCGTTGAATAAATTAGCACAAGACAACTGGGTGAAATCACAATATTGTCTCACTTTTTACCCAAGATGAACATTTACATCAATATTTTTTACGAAATCTTTATCTTCTGAGACCTATAGCAACTAAACTGTTAAAAATTTGAATGTAAACTAGTGATTTGTGGCAATTTGTGTGTAGATTCTAAATATATTTTTTGTAGAAAAAATTAAAATAATCATGAACCTTTCAGCATCTCCTTTAATAACTAGTTTTAAACAAAAAGACAACATTTTTAGAAAGTAACATTTGTTTCGTACGACAACTTTTTTTCTATAAAGGATAAAAATTATAATTTTTGGAGTATAGATTCTCAACATCAATATTTAGTGAATAGATATTTTTTAATAATTTTTTGTCACATATTTTTCTTAATTAATTTTTGAAGTCACTGTAACTATAATTTGGACATGCGTGTGTGTCGTACAACCTAACTTGTTGTGTATATATCAAAATCCAATTTTTTTTTTTAGTAAAACAAGGACATCAATACCTAGGGAAATGGTATTTTTTGAATTTTTTTTACAATGGTTTACTATTTTTCCACCTCTGTAGAACAAAGAGCTTGATGTTCAGAGAAAAACCTATGTTCAGTAAAAATTGAAAATTAAATACAAGATAAAACGAAAACACATCAAAACTATACTTGTTGGAAAGCTTGTTTTGAGGGCTACAATCTCGAAAAAGATCATTTATAAATGACGTTATTTAATCCCTCAAAAGGTAAAGTAAATGTGTTTTTTCCCAACATTTTGATAGGTGTGAATGAGACTCAATTGTGGGTATGATTTAATACTAGAGGGGTTCTATCCAAGGGGGTTTGATCTAAGGGGGCCTTATATATCCCTCTTCAATTAAAAACCTTTCGATGGAACCTCTCAAGGCTAAAATCATTAGTTTTTCTAAAAAAAGTGATTTTAGGAAAAAATCAGCATGTCCCAAAAGTGAGACACACTATTGTAGTAGCACCCAACTTCTACCTGAAATATTTGGTATAAAATGGAAAAAAATCTCTTCAATACCTCTGTGGATTGAAAGTGCTCATCTCTAGCTTTCCAACGATATCTTATTTGCTGAAATCCAACACCCGAAACAAAAGATATGAATTTTTCAAAAATTGGCTGAATTTAGCCTACAAGACACATTTTTTCCTAGCAAAAAGTTTTACTTTTGATTTGATTTATGAAAAATATACTCACTATTTGTAGACAATAACATAAACCCAAAAATATTTTGATGCTAAGAACAAAACCCAAAAATCATTTTTTGATCCGACAAACAGAGGATGAAAAAATATTTTTTTTAACCTTCAGCCGATAAAAAAATGACGCACGATGCTTTTTGGACAACAATTTACTTTGGATCTATGCAAGATATGAAAAATCTAAAAGGGATCAGATGAGATTTTGGCCCTGACTACAAAACCCAAAAATCATTTTTCTCACAAATGAGTGGACGCTGGATTCTTGAGCAAAAAACAAAACGACTCCAATGAAAAACGGTTTTCTTCAAACCCCTGCCTGCAACTATATCAAATGATCTCCAATTTGGATGAAACAAAAACCAAATCTAACTTTCTCGAGCCTTTTGAACGCGTTGGAACAGTAAAAATTGCTATTAGTATAACCATAAATGTTGCAATAACCCGGATCTCACAAAACACATATGCAAAATAAAGAGGTTATTAAATCTTTGCAAATCCTTTATGATTCTCTAGATTGTTCAAGAATGCAAGAGAAGAGCATACGAGAATTTACAAGATTTTTACAAGAACTCAATCTCTCAATCAGGAATCTAAGAACTTAGATTTCTTAAAACAAAAGTTCTCATACCATGTTAGAAACTTCAAATAGATTGAATAACCCAAGGAACTTTTAAGAGAAAATCAAAGCTACATAAACTGGAAAAGCATAAAGAATGCATAGCAAAAATTTGATAGATTATACAATGTCAATATGACAGAATGCATTAAGAGCTTCCAAGATTGCTTGATACAATGCAAATGTGTATGAATGGATGAAAATACAAGCTAGGTAGTGAGTTTATATAGAACTTAAGAGAGGAGGTAGGTGGAAAATCCAACCAATAGGAATCAACCACAAAAAGTGGAGATGGACCACCAAAAGTGGAAAGTGGTTCCACCCTTTAAGGAAGGGAACACCTCATCACTTATCTCCTAGTTATTAAATAATAAACTCACTTTATTATCCTATAAGAAAGCTTAATTAAGTGTAGGAAAAACGTAGGACTAAGGGAAAATAAATTAACACACTAGGAAAATAAAAACCTACACCAAAATTCATAGCACAATCATGGATTTTTCTCCATTGGGGTTTTTGTTTAATAAGGAGTTGTAAAGGTTCTCAGTCAAATCCTGCACCTGGATAAAAAATATTTACATAATTTAAAATACGTAAGAATCCTTGCATCTCCTTCGTATTTAATGGAGGCTGAAATTCAAGGATTTTGTCTTTGATATGAGGTTGGACCTCAAGTTTACCATTATTAACAACCATTCCTAAGAACTTACAAGAGTCTTGAAACCATTGAATTTTTGATAGGGACAAAATAATCCTAGAATTTAAAGCTAATCCATAAAATGTTTCTAAATGAGCTTTATGCTCATCAAAGTCTTTGCTAAATATCAAAATATCATCAATATAAACATAGAGGAAGTCTTCACAACCATAAAATATTTTATCCATTTTTTTCTAGAAATAAGAGGGTGCATTCATTAGTCCAAAGGGCATCGTTGTTCATTCAAAATGTCCAAATGGGCAACTGCACATTGTCTTGTATTGGTCTTCCTTCTTCATTCTTATATGATAGAATCTTGATTTACAATCAAACTGAGAAAATATCTTGGCATTAGCTACCTTTTCCAATAAATAAGATTTATCTGGAATAGGGTAAGGAAAAGGGATTGTAATTGCATTTAAAGGTTTATAATTTATAACCATTATTTTCTTTTTTCTTTTTTCTTCTTTTTTCAGATTCCTTACAAACCATAAATGCATAGCAATTAAAATCAGATTGAGAATGCACAATATACTTCCCTTTTTTCAGTTCTTCAATAGCTTCTGCTATATCAGGATAATCGTGTGCTGGTATAGGAATTTTTTTCCATTTTTTAATTGGGCTTTTAGATTGTAATCTGATCTCCATCTCTGGCATTTCTTTCTCCTAAATTTTTTGTGGATCTTTAGAACAAATTGTTTGTATGATAGCAACTTTAAGTTCTAAGAGAGGTTCCAATGTCTAAATTTTGCTTATGGTTGAATATTCTTTTGAAGAATATATCAATCTTGGAGTGCTGATTTTTTCTCTGTTAAGAGTAAACATGATGTTTTTCTTTGTACATCCATACAGAGTGTATCTATCAATGAAATTACCTCTAAGAAAGACATCAAAAGGCATTTTGTTCATGGAAAAGAAATCACATTTAAATTTATTTCCTTCTACTTCTAGAGGTTGTTGGTGGCTATATTTATCACAACAAAATTTATTTCCTTGGACATCACAAGGTGTATAGGTAATTTTCTGTGTTAACTGCTCCCAATTATCTAGCACTTGTTCTTTGTAGAAGGATAATGAGGCTCCAATATCAATCTAGGCGTCATATTGTTTTCTATTGATAATAAAATTGATATATTGAGAGAATTTTTCTGTTAATAGGTGTACTAAATAATGTGGTTCCAACTGAGGTTTAGGTTTTGGAAGTATAGACATTACTATCTTGACATTTTTAGGATCTTGAACATGTGGAGGAAATTTTATTTCAATATCTTCTTCATCTTCATATTCTTTTTGAATATGTTCTTGGAATTCAGAATGGTCAAGATATGATGCACTTGGAAAATCGTCTTCTTCTTGGATAAAAACTTGAGATGGACTAGGGAATTGGTATGATGATGGAAAATAACTTTCTTCTATAGGTTTTGGTTGATCTAGAGAAAATTGGGAAATTGCATTCACTATTGGGTCTATTTGGATGGGTTTATTTCTGCTATATTTCCTTTCGTTTCATTCAATATAAACATGAGTGAATGTCAAGGGTTGATCATGTACCTATAGAGAAAGAGTGGGCTCAAATTGATTGTCGTTGGAACTACCTCTGGTACTATTGAAATTATTGTGGCTGATGATTTTGGATTGGAGGCCTTATCTGTCTATCATTTTTGAATGGAGAATTATTCTAAAATATTCCTCTACCTTTATTTCTTTTGGTTTGGTTCATTATGACTGTAGGAATATTACTATAATCTTCTTCTTCTTCCACTTGTCTCTCAAATTCTTGCAATGTGTCAACAAGATCTTCTAAAGTTGCATCGTCTTCTTCGTCAAATTCTTCAAAGACCGGTTCATATATGTTATCTTCTAAGTACAAATCTTCTTCTTCATCAACTACATCCCACCACGTTGTTGTTTTCGGATTAGAATAAATTGATTTGATTTCTTTTTTTTGTAGGAACATTCAAGTGCTTTGTAGTCAGGTTTGTTACAAATGTAAGAAATAATTTGATTGCTCTTGGGGCGAGGAGATGAATGTTTGTGAAGATACTTGTTTTTCGGTGCATATGAATGGCATTTGTTGAATTTGTGAGGCTGGAATTTGACTTTATGCTTGCTGTATTTTTTATTGCCTTTGCGTTGAGATTTGGTATATGGATTACAACCATATGTGTTTATGAAGGTAGGGGCAACACGTTATGCTTCATGCTCGGTAAATTTTTGTTGGTATTTGCAGTCCTCAATGAAACAAAGAATTTGTTCTTTAGCAAATTGGATGAGATCACTAATGGGAGTGACTGCAAATGAGATTTCTCTAATCTCCATATACCTCAAGACCTTGCCACCAATGTTATAAGGCAATCCTTCAAGATAATTTGCTTTTACAAACTCAATCTTTTGTTCATCATTAAGTTGATACAATAATTTTTTGAAAGTTTAAGAATACTCAGCGAAAGCTTTCAGATCACAACATTTCATTGTAAAAATATCTTTCATAAATCTTTCTACTCTGCTAATAGCTTCAGGGAAAAATTCATCAATCAACAATTCTAATAGACAATTGAGAGCTGGTAAATGCACTTGTACTTGTTCAATCCGAGGGTTTGTTTGGACTTGAGTGACAAATTTTTGATAAAATTTTGCATCCTTCTCAGCTTTTGATTTATGAAACCACCAGTCATGAACAATTCCCCACATGTAGTTGACAACCAATTTACAAGTATTCTCTGAATTGGATCTAGACAAGGCTCCAATTATAATAAAGTTGTTGATCCAATTTTGTATTAGTTGGAATGGATCCTCAACATTATCTATGTCTAAATACCAAGGCTATATAGGGAATGTATTCCTCCTCATCATCAGGGTATCTGATGATTTCTTTGCTTTCTTTTCATGTGGTTTTGATAATGTAGGAATTACAGGAGCACTGGCTATAGGTTTCTTTTCTTGATTAATCAAACAATCTAAAGATGTTGATAGATATTTTATTGAAGTATCTACTTCTTCAAACCTATTTGATACAACTTCATGTCTTTCTTCTAAAGGCTGGACTTTGTCTACAATAGTAGTAATATCATCACCAAATCTATGTAAATTATTCAGTATTTGATCAACCTGGGTATGCTTTTCAGCCACAATCTCCAGGAGAATCAGAGCCATCAAATGAGTTTAAACAAAAATATTACATTGCAAGGTTATGTGAAAATCTACAATAGAAGATTTGCATCTTGATGTCATATCTCTTAAATATTTTGTAAATATCATCCACCATAATGTACAAAAAATAGGTAACATAACTATTGATAACCAATAAAGTAGAAAATATGCAAACATATAATTAATTATTGACAAGTATTTTGATGCAAATGATTAAACATGCGTACTTCCAGAAGCCATTATATACAGACTGAAAATCTTGTGTTTATCAATATGATCTTTATTAATTGCACAAAAAATATGTTTTTGTTAAAGGGAAAGTTAAGAAAGGAAGAATGTATTTTATAACATTCCATGTAAAAATTGTAATAGAGTAGATAAGTTTTTATTTTACAACTAAATTTAATTATAGATTTTTAATTGAACTTAATCAGTTATTTAAAATTATAACATTTCCAAAATTTAAAACAAATTATAGATATGGTTGATTCTTTTTCAATTTGAATCTTTTCTCAACAATAAGAATATGATCCCTAAAAATGTGTGCACTAGAGCACTTAGGCAAAAAACAAAATGATCCATATTAGCACATTGTGAATTCATACCTTTTTTTAACCCCTTATTTTCTTGGAGGGATACATTTTTTTTTGTAAATCTTGATCTGTGTGTTTTAACATCCACACAACCCATTTTGTAAAATCTATTTTTTGACTAGGGTTATTAAAGGTTCCCACCATTGAGTTTGTCCACTTGAGGCAATCACACTAATATGCCTCCCTTATAAGTTGTTCCTACAATCATTATGTTAGGTGGATTGTGAAGCGAGAAATGAATTATTCTTGACAAAAAAATTACTAGTGTTAGGCATTGGATCTACCCTTAAAAGAGATTAATATGACCAAGGAATTGAGATGGGTAGTTGGTGCAGGGGCACCTAGGTTGTCATACCTCCAAGAGGGGTCAAATGTTGATGTTTTGTTTTGTTTTGTTTTGTTTGAGTTAGTAACATGTAATAAGATCCTCAATGACCATTTCATGTCTGTTTGAGTTGGTCTTGAGTCATTAGAAGTGTTTTAGGGTGTGATTGCAAAATGTTGTCAAGTTGCTTAAATGTTGTCAAAGCAACTTTTGCAAGTTTTGGCATTATAGGGTCTAATGGTGATTAGTTAAGTTTGTAATTTAAAAATTAGTTGGGGACAGTTGGGAAATGGTGGGAAATGCTTTAAGAATGCCTTGTGTGGTCGACATCAAGGTTGGATGTTGTTTTTGGGGATTGAATCAATACAAAAACTTTGTTTTCTGCATTTTCTAATGCAATTTTTTGCTACAGTTGATTGTACGGTTCTGTACGGTCTCTTCATGGCTTGAAATTGATTGGGATTGTTAGAGCAGTGAATCTAATTTCCATTGCACTTGGTTTGGCTCTTTTTAATTAAGATTTGTTCAAGTTAGAAGCATTTCTCTTTGGACTGGTTGAAACCCTAGTTAGGGTGGTAGTGAATAGTTAAAATGCAATAAGTTCCATTCCACCTGATGGAAAATCATGGAACTTGGTGGAATGGAAGAAGTAGGTGTGATTTTTATGTTCATCAACTTGCAAATTCAGGGGAAGGTGTTTGGTACGTGCAAATTTGATGCCCTAGCCTAATATCTCCATGTATTTGGCTTAGGAACCCTATAGGCTTAGGGTTTTGTGGAAAAGCTTTTGGGAAGTTGTTTTATTTGTTTGGAATTGTTGTTTTAGACCCTGCATGATGGGTTTGGAGCCTTGGAATGCAAGAATAACCCCTGGAATTCAAATACCTTGTTGCTACCTAGCCCATTCGAGCAATTAGGCCTAATTTGTGCAAGGACGATAAATTTTTGGAGGACTCCGTACAAAGGAACTTGGCCTAATTTTGAGATGTTTATAAATGGATAAAAGGGTATCTGAAAGTTCATTTACATTTTGAATGCCATGCTTCCTTTGAAAGTTATGAAGGAAAAACCAATTTTGAAAGGCTACAAGGAGAATGAGAGCAAATGAAGGAAAACCCACCATTGAATGCTTAAGAGATTGAAAGATTGGTTGTTTGTGGCTGTTTTGAAGTTTTCCACCCCTGCTCTGCACCAGTAGTGAGGAAGGAAGTCAAAATCATGACCTCCTTACCATCAAGGCACAATTTTGCATAGTTAAATTCAAGGAATCCAAAATAAGATTACAAACATCAATATTATTGATTAATTTCTTAGATGTCATGGTAATGAACTTTAATAAGAAATTTTTATTATGATAGGTTGAGTTCTTCAACAACAAGAGCATACTCTAGCTGTCAATAAAACTTGAGGTAAATTTTGTTTGGTCAAGTTAAAGGTCTATCAATATCTTTCACAGCCACACCTTACAACCTATAGTGACGATTGCCTTTTTATTCTACTTTACTAGAGGATAAGGAATTTTATGTTGAAGCCTACTCTACCATGAAATTACTCATGAACCAAGAGCAAAGTATAAGCTTTTGTAGATTTGTGTCTATCATCTAATACATCTTAGTTATAATCAATATGCTTTGATAGTATGAAATTACTAAATTTGTGACACACAATTCCAATGTTGAGAGTTCATTTGACATATCAAAGAACTCATCTTGCATCTTGCCAATGTTCTTGTGGCTAGACTTAAAGTGAGACATGGTTTACTAGAAAACATGTCTAGTGTAGTAGTATGATAAATCAAACTACCCAATCACTATAAGTTGAGTATTATACCCCAACTTTTGTTGTTATAGATGTTAACACTTGGTCATCTTCAATTTCTCAAAAAATGTTTTGGTGTGCTCAATTTGAGATACAAATAGCATGAGTGAGTTGCTAAAACCTACTTAGTGATGTAGCAATCTAGGATATGTCACGTAAAAGTAATACAAATACCATGTATCATCGATTGAATGATATTTTCCACACTAATCATTGATATAGACAATTAGAACTAGCAATCACACCTTGGTGTGCAATAATGGGTACGCAAAAGAGTTGTGGAAGGTCAACTAGAGAAATTTTTGATCTATTTTTTGCAATTTGTGGTGTACATGAGGCCAGTTGGTAGAGAGATATAGGTGTAGATAGAGGGAGAGATGGAGAGATAATGAGATAGAGATATAAGGAGATATAGAAGAAGAAATATGGGTCTACCACTTGTGCCTCAACCCATGCCTTTATGATTCATAATTCAGTACACTTTTAAAGATCGAGGCACAAGGCCTGTGCCCACACGTCAAGAGTGTTTGATTGGGTGGTCGTAAAGGGATATAGATATAGAGGTCTAGGATTTTAGATGTGAAATAAAATTAGCCAAACATGATTGAACTCATACTAAAAATCATAGATATATTCTAAATAAATTATGATTGTCCACAAACTCTTAAAATATGAAGATAACAATAGGCCACAATAAGCAGGGATACCTACATAGGCATGGATTGCAAATTCTTTGCTCAACAATTCAAACACGAGGCATTAGGGGCTGCAACACGTGTGAGGAAGGAGACATCTACACGCTATTGTGTTGACCATGGCCACATGAGATAACTTGTGTGGGTTTTAAATTATCCTCTAGAATAAGATGACAATTAGTGCTAACTATAGCATATGACAAACTATTCACTTATTGGCTAGTGAAAATTGGTTGTTTTTATAATCTCATGTGTCGATGGTTAGTGGAAGATACTCAAAGGATACTCAATATATCTAATCTTCCTTACACAATTTATTGATATTTATTACTGTTAATAATATATTAAATAAATATTTAATAAAATAATTTTAAAGCAAACAAAATAAAATAATTATAAAATAGTTCTTCAAATAAACTATATAAATAAAATTAAATAATTTAAAGTAAAATAAATAATAAAATTTAAAATTAAGTATTTTTAAGATGTTTATAATTTATTAAAAAGTTATTTTATTTTACTTTAAAATTGTTTAAGAATGATTTTTTAATAGATGTATTAAAAATATTTTTACTAATTTGTCTAAGACTAATTTTATACATTTATGAATATAATATATGTTATTAATAAGATTGAACATACATCTACAACTTTCACAATTTTAATACATTAGAGCTTACAATCTAATAATACTATGTTGATGTTATTATTAGGAGAGAACTTTCATCCTTCTATTCATATTATAATATAATCACCACACTCTATTTTTTTATGTTTGATCTCTCTTTTCTAATCATTTGATAACAATAGATTTAAAGAGTCAAAATATCTTAGAAAACATACATATTATTATCAATCATCTATATTAGTTTGACCATAATTCAAATTTTAGGTTAAATCATTCCATCTTTCCAAGTTATCATATTATTTTCAATCACTTTCATTAGGACCTCTTAGATTTGTATGTAATTACATATCTTTTGTGATTCACTAATAAGTGTAATTTTTTAAGAAGTTAGGTATATTTGTCAAAAAAAACCTTCTAATAGGTTTTAAACTTCTTGTTGCCTTCTAGACAAGGTTTCCTCTTAGACTATGCTATTATGGTTATTTTTAGAACTAATCAATACTATCATGACGACTGTTTTCATTTGAGAAGATTTTAAAGGAAGCATTAAGGCAAAATTTTGACTAGTTTTATATTGGACCACTTCATCTCATAAGTATCTTGATTCACTTATACACTAAATTTTATTTTCCATACTTAGTCAAATTGTTGGTTTGTTGATTTCCATAGTCCATATGGTCAAGTTTAGCATAGTTTATCTATTGAGTAGTCAATTTTCAGTGCCAACTCTACTGGTTGTAAATTAGTGTTGTTGGGCTATTTGAAGATGTACTTAGGTAACATTTATTCACATATTTTTTATGCATACACAACCACACACAAAAGAACAAAAAATTCCCCCCCAACATTTGTTTTCTAATTTTAAAAAGGTTCATATTTTTTATTCTTTCACATTGTGAACTAAGTTCCAAGTGTACCATTTGTGGCATAAGCAATAGAAATAAAAACTAAATAGTTTGAACCAAGTTTCAAGAGAACGAAGGAACAACTAAGTGTCTTTTTTTTCAATCTCGCATTGTTTTAATTGTAGTGTCATGTGCCCCTCCTTACTCATCTAGACTTATTTTCAATTGATTGGAAAAAGGATTTAAATAAATTATATGATATTATGTTAGATGAAATGATTAATACAGATAGTTCATATGTAGGGATGATATAAGTTTAATTGTATAATTTAGTTATTTGCTTATGTAATTAATTGATTAGTTCTAATAGATTATTATAAATGTCTCTGACATTAAAATCATACCAACATAAATATGTCGGGCAACTTATATAGAGTGTAAGTGGCTATTAAGTACTAGAAATATGATCAATTCTAGATCATTTTTTTTAATTCTATTTTCTATTGAAATAAAATATGAATAAGGAATTATTATCCATTTGTTAAATTAGTGTGTCAATTTCAAAATTCTGCATCTCCACAATTTCGGTGTTGGAATCTTTGCACTCAGCAAGACTGATCTCTAGTGGAATTTCAAAACCTTGCATCGCACAATTTCACCCGATGCAGATAACAACAAAAAAAAACAATAATAATATAAGAAGCAATAATGATCTGAAAGCATTGCTGCATATTACTTGGTGCTGGAGATGATGACCGTTGTGGTGGAGAAAGCAGTTGCAGGAGAGACGCACGAATAAGGAAAATCTCGGACGACTGAGAAGATCTATATCCCATTCGGCATAGCTGCGAGGATACATTCTGTCAAACATTTGGCGTGCTTTGTCTATGCTTCCATATTTGGCATACATGTCAAACAGGGCAGTTGCAACTACAACATCGGACAAAATTCCTCTATCCTTATGGTGCGCATAGCCTGTTCCAAAGCTCCCATTTCGGCACAGGCAGGGAGGATGCTGGCAAGGGTTGAGGAGTCTGGCTTTACACCTGCCAATTGCATTTGCTTGAAAGTTTCTAATTCTGATTGCTTTCCATGGCTTTTCTTAAATCACACGACAGAGAATTGATGGAGACCATGTGGTTGTGGTGGTGGATGAGAAGGCCAAACCGCAACAGTGGTGGAGATGACAAGAGCACAGGGGCAACAAGATGCAGACGAAAAAGTGTTTTGTATATGTATTCATGAGCATTCAACGATCGCTTACAGTTAAAAATTCAACGGTGGGGATGTCTTTCATCGTCATGCATCCCATTTCCGCCGGTTTCCAGCGTTGATGTTCAAAGGGAGCCGCTTCGCTTCAAATAGGATACGCCTTCGGCGTAAATCACTGTAATCACTATTTATTTTGATGTAGAGATTGTGATTAGATGAGCATCTTTTAAATCCTAAATCTCTATATGTCGATTAATTTAAATTAAAAAATATTAGGCTTGAGGTGCTTTATTCCATATTTGCAAATCAAATGTTAAATTAAAAATACTAGGCTTGAGGTGTTTTACTCTATAGTACACCCGAGTTGGTCTAATGGTGGAGAACTTGTACTCTTGAGAGAGAGGTCACAAGTTCAAATCTTGCAAGGGGAAAGGTATGTACACCTCGTATTGTGGAGCACGAGTTAGGTGCCTCCCTCATATTGGGATACGAGGAATCTCATATACTATAAGCCATCTGTAGACCCAAAAATAGACCGCCTAGTATCGTGGACTATAAAAGGACCTTTCCTTTCCTTTCTTTTCACTCAGAATCTTTGTGAGATTACTCACCAAAAAGGCACTTTTAATATTTATTAAATATATCTTTCACGCCTTTCATTCAACTCAAGTTATAATGGAGATAACCAAGCCAAAAATTACTATCTTTACACATGAGACAAATGTTTTTTCATATTCTTTCCCTTCTTATTATGTATATTTTAAAAAGTTAATATTTGTTCAAATAACCATTAGTTCACATTTAACCTTATAAACCAATTTACATCTAATGGGCTTTTTTCCTTAAGGTAATTCATGTAAAACTTGTCATGTTTTGCATCAAGACCTCAAATTCCACTTTCATGATAGCATTCAATTTAGGGTTTTCTTTTCTCTCATAATATGTTCTAGTTTGACATACTTTTGAAATAGTAAAAGTACAAAATTTACTTGCTTAGAACCTTGCACAAGTTGCTCCCCCAAACTCATACAAAAACCTTCCATTGCTAGTGATAGCTCATCCTATTGATCATCTTTCACCATGGTATAATACCACTTTGGTCTTCATTATTGGCTATGATAATTTGTTTATAAATACTAGGTCTCACCATGTTTTTCATTTGACCTCCTTGAGAACTTGATACCTTTGATGTTCTTGAATCCAAGCCTTGTTTTATTTCAACACTTGAACTTGTCCTATAATTATCAACAATAGTTACCCACACAATATTATATGTGGACTCACCATTATCCAAGAAGAAATATATCTTCTCATCTACAACATTTTCATTAATAACATTTTTTCTATTTAACATCTAGTCACATGTATGCTTTTGATTATTGATCATAGCTAGAACATATATGCTTTTGTCTTTGCATCTAATTTACTTATCTTTTCTATAGGTACTAATATAGAAGAAACATAACCATAAATTCAAAAACCACTTATCGATGGTCTCTTGCTTGGCCAAGTTTCCTCAATAGTGATATCTTGTAATGATTTACATGGACATTGGTTAAGGATGTGCACAATTATACTCGCAACTTTTGCTCAATTCTATTATGGCACACTTTGATTGTGAACCTTGCATTTTTCCATCTCCATAACCATCCAATAACTCCTTCCAATGAATTCTTTGTGTTGTAGAGTGTTTAGAGTAGCATACTATTTTTGCTAAAGATAAAAAATGGGATTACACTAGGGCTTGAACCCTCTTCAATAGTAGTAGCCATATAACAAGTGAAACTAGTCTCATGAGAAGTGAAACTTTAAACATAGTACAAATAACTAGGAAAAAAAACAAGAACCAAACAATTAACCAACAAAAAATTAGGACCAAAGAACTATTAACTTCTACCAGCTAAATTCTAGAGGCCACTAGTAGCTTGCCATTCTTTGGCTAAGAATTCAACCTTGTCTTCAAAGATGACAAAGGGTAGAGTAGCATATTGTTTGTGTATACCATTCTTATTGCAAATTTTCTATAACTATTTTGAGATAAAATCATTTCAATATTAGATTTAAGAGTCTTGATTTGTTTCCCCGTGAATACTACAAACCAAGAAAACCATTCTAATTTGTTTTTTAAGAAATAGAGCCACATTTTCATTGAAAAATCATCAACCAATAGCAAAGTACTTTTCTCTATATGTAATAGATAGCTTAATTGGATCATACAAACCAACATGTACTATATCTAGGACCTCTTTTGCATACCATACATCAATAGTATCAAATGGACATAAAATATTTTCCCATTTGAAGCCTTATATATACATTTGAACTTCCCTAAATAGACAAAACTTTATGGATCATATTAATCTTAAAAAGTATATACAAATATTGATAATTTAGGCGTATATACCTCTCGTTTCAAAGCATATTTATTGTTTTCTATTGATGCCAGTGCATGAGAACTTGTTGATTTGTGATCAACAATTTTACGTTGTCCTTTCTTACCATACCAATTACATTGACTTTATTTTAATAGAGATTTATGGCCAAACATTTGTTGCCTTGAAAGTTTATCGAAAGAGTAGGATTCATTGTCATGCCACCAACAACTAGAAGATTTCGGTTGATGTCAAGAACATGATGAATATTAAAAGTATAAATCATAGTATTGTTCAATGTGACATGAATATAATCACATCCTTCAACATAATAAGTCTAACTATCACCTAATGAAATAAATTCACTCCTACATTTATCTTCAACAAAAAATATATACTTGTATTTTTTACATGTATAATGTCTAGATGCATCTAAGTCAAAATAGTAAGTTGTAGACTCAACTAATTGGTCCAATGATGTAACAAATGAAAATTCACATGCCATCTCTTGTTTACTACTCAACGAAAAATTTCCTACTTTCATCTCCATTGAAATGCTAGACCACTCTTCTATTTTTGAAAAATTTCCTAATATGATGATGCAAAAACATTTTCATTTTGATCTCTTGGATATATTAATACATTTGAAATAGTCATTAGATGTCATATTAGTGTTTATCCTACCTTTTCCTTCAATCCTTGTGCACTCTTTTTACCATGTGATGTTGATGCTTCCATTTGGTCTCACCTTTGCTCCTTTTGCAAAAGAAACTGTGTTGATAAATTCCCAACATCAAGCATTCAAGACTATGTTTTGATGCATGAATTCAACAAATGAACCATAGGATGATGGTAAGCTATATAAGATCAATGCTAACATATCAACATAATCCACTAGTTTTTAACTCATTGATAACTAATTGCTAGGATCCTTTAATTGTATCAAGTATTTAGGAATGGATCAGTATTCATGTACATCTTAGTAGAAAAAATAGATTCTTAATATATAATACTTGCCCAAATTTTGATGTCTCATTCTTGTGAAATTCATAAAAAAGTGAGTCAATAAGAAAGGTGAATCAACGAAGAGTCTAGTCTATTTTCAAAAACCCATCCTTAATGAGTACCTTTTCCTTCACCCCAAGTTTGACATGATGGCCACATTTTGGTCTAAGTCTAGATGACACTAATAAATTTGTTGCTTGTCAATGTCTAAAAATAGTCTAAGTGGTTAGTCTAGATCATGATAAGACTTCATCCCTCTACAAAATTCATAAATAAATTTTTTCCTCTCATGTTCCCATTTCCACTTGATTCCCTAAAAAATCTATCTTGGAAGCTTAGCAAGTCACCCTATACTAGTCAACCTACAATCCCATAAGTAAAAATTCCCATAAAGAGAAACCACACTATTAGTATTATATGCATATCATGTCAAAAATGTCCTAATAAAGTGGCATATTTAAAAGTAAAATAATGTGATTCTACTATGTTAATTCCATAAACCATAAGATGCATCCATACATATCTATCATACATTGCACATTCAATATATTCATCATAAAGCTAAAAATTAAAAAAAACATAATCATAACATAACATCCATGCAAATGTATATTCATGAATAAAACCAAATTATAAGCTAACCATGTGCAAAATGGAAATATAAATAAAGAAGTTAACCATGAGTTAAATATAGATCAACGTCAATCTCAAAAATTAAAGTTGAATTATATACATGTGAGTGTCAATAAATTAAGTGTGTAGGATTCATTATGGGAGGCTCAAAATCAAAATTAAGTATAACCAGTGTGAAATATACCAGAGCAAAGGGACAAGTAAGCTCATGAATTTTTGGCTAGCACAAGGCATCAACAAAAGCCTCAAGGTTAGCACCATGCCATAGATCCTCTAGGGCTCTTGTTCTATCATCTGCTACTATCTACTATGTGTGACTGTAAATGAGTCATTTGAGATTTCCCCTAAGAAGGGACTAGTGTGTGAATTCATGTATAAGAGTGGGTTGGTGCCTTGTCTCATGAATGCACATGCATCCATCAATTAATTTCTCAACATCAACCATATCTCATAGTGAAGTGATCTCTCTCTCTCCAGTGTAGTGGTCCTCTTCTCTTGCAATGCAATCTAATGGCTGACATGGTAGGTAGGAGAAATAACATCTATGTGTTAACCTATCTATGATCAATTCCATAGTATAGGTTAACTACACTCAATCCATATGAATTTGAGGCATATTTAATCCACTAAGCATCAATCCCAATAAGATCATTCAATGTAAACAAAGACGAATAAGCTATTAAAACTAACATATTACAACACAAAAGCTTAACAAACATCTATTCTAAGACATTGAAACTTATCCTATTGGGGGAGTGGTGTCACATTGATGTGGAATGGCAACCCTTTCCCAATACTTTGGATAATGAGCTTGTTTCAATCAATTTTATTGAAGAAAATTGATGAAACCGATGAGATATGTATGTGACGTGATTAAAGGTAATTTAATATGATAAAAGCTAATATGATCGATGTAAATATATGAACAAATATTCTAAATGCATGCAAGAGTTAAAGATGCAAGTCCTAATTCAAAAATATGCTAAATGGATGCAACTAAGTTACCATGGAAGTCATTAATGGATGCTTTAAGCTACTATGATCAAGATTTAAACTAAAAATGATAAATATATGCTAAACATGGATGCAAGATGAGTGTGATTTTAACAACATAAGTTTACTATTAAAAGATGGATCCATTTGTCTCCAAATAGTGACCTATTTATAGGAGGACAAATGAGAAATGAAGGGTTAAGATTAAAAAGGTTAATCGATGGTCAAAAATGGAGGAGAGATGAAACATGGATCACGGATTCTCATCAATGGATGAGAATCAATGATCACATGGATCAAGGAAATAATCAAAGGTTCATATTTTTCCAAACAAACACACATTCAAAACTTGCACAAGAAGTCTTGTAAGTTTGTTATAAGGAAGAATATTCCTTTTGGAGGAATGTGCAAAGGAAGAATATTCCCTTGCAAGTGGGGGGGAATTAGATTTATTAGTAATTTGATAATTAAATAAAGTTTTAATTATGCAAATTAGGGGAATTAAATGATATTCATTAAATAAATAATTTAATGAAAAAGGGGAAAGTGTTATGATATTTAATTAAATAACTTAGGGTTATTTAATTAAATAAGAGGACTTAGGGATTTAAATTAAATAACTTGATGTATTTAATTTAATAGGACAAAATGTTAACATGAAAGGGGGTGAATTAACCTAATTAGGTCAATTAGATTAATAGATGAAAATGATGCAATTAATTAAATAGATAAGAAAATTTAATCAATTAAGCAAAAAGAAGATGGGTTTCAAGATGAAATGATGTTAGTATATCTCTTTCGAGTGCATGATATCGTTCAGGATATTTTTAAGTGTCTACACTATCAATAAGTGCATTCATGCATCCACTAAGAGCACCTCTCTAACTCACCCCATGATAGGGATACAAATATATAAAGAATAATTTGTAAGCAAGACCCTTCATCCCTCCATGGTACCTATAAAATCAAAGACAAAATAAAAGAAAAGAGTGCTAGTTTTATGTTAGAGCATAAAATGATAACCAAGTTATATGATATAATATAAAAGAAAAATAAAGAATGGAGAAGTAAAGAACTCATGAGGGTCTCTTGGTTGCCATGTGGGATAAAAATCCTCATCTGCTTCTCTATCATCTGATTAGCACAAAAAACTTGAGGTACTCCATAGCCTCTATTAAAATTCCTCTATAACCTTCTCATCCTTTGGTGCCTCCTCCTCCTCCCCATCTTAGTCACTTGTGGTATCATAAAGTGACCCCTATGTCGAACATAGTTGTAATGGCCCAAGCTTTCACCTAAGACATTTTACCAATAGAAAATGGTTAGACAATTATTTTGCATTGCAAGCATGACATTCACATGTTTGATTGCGCACTCTAATGTGCTCAATGTGTCACGAAAAGCACAATGACACACATAATACCTATGACCATATGGGAGGATGGAGCTTCCTCCAAAAGTGGACCAATTCACAAAAATGAAAAGAGAACATAACCTTCTGATTTTAACATGATCATAATAATTCCATAAACATGACATATCATATCAAGGAAAGTAAACTACAATAATAGATCAAGATGAGAGAGATTTCATTTGAAAATATAATATCTACACATAGCATATGATGAAACCTCCATCCCAGATGTGGATAATTTATCATGGATTGCAAAGTTCAATTATGAATCTAATATACATTTAGCCAATAAGTGATAAAAGTCCTTATTTACACATTTCTCAACATATATTATAATAGAGGTCTACCATGCCACAATAAAAAAATAAAGTTTTTACACTCACCCAAGCATATATGTAGATCTAGAGTGATGGACAATGCCACCCACCCATGTAGAACCCTTAGGTCTATCCCTCTAAATTAATAGATATTTAATCATGCAATCATACACACAATACAATATAGGGAATTATACAAAATTATTGACATCTCAACATATTGATAACATACATATTGCAATCAAGTCTTGATGTGTTGATGAAGTCATTCTCTTGAAAGTCATATTAGTCTTCTAGTCACACACAAACTCCTTTCATCACCTTGACTTGGTCAAATTGGAAACACCAATATCCACATCATCAAATTTCATTTGTGAATGTTCTCAATTATTTTATAGTGTCGATTTGGTTATCAAATTACAGTCATCAATTATGGTCATAATCTTAGCATTGAAACTTCAGTCATAAATTCTTGTCTACATGATTAGGGGATTCTAGGGTTAGAAATGTATGCTTTCCTATACAATTGATTAGGGGATTCTAGTGTTAGAAATGTATGCTTTCCTATACGATTAAACAAGTTACTTGGGATATTTGAAGTGCCAACCTAACTAATTTTTAGTATAAAATTTAAATTGATCATAGTTATAATTGACCTGAAAGAAGTAAATCTACATTTTTCAGTTTATCAATTAATCACAAGGTCCCCGCATGGTGTACAAGTTTCCCAAAGATCTCGATGGCAGATCAACAATTATATTCTTGTCTATCTTTACCAAATTGAAGTTACAAATTGCATGAATGAGAAAGTTGTTAGAAGCCTTTGAGTTGACACAAGCTGGAAGATTTAATGGTGCCTAAAATCGATTGGGCTTAAACAACACACACTAAGCATTAACGCTTAGTGTGGGCGCCTCTTTAACCTTACTCCTTTTCCGTTTCTGTTCTCATGGAATGTAACCATTTTTTCAAAATAAATGATGGAATTTTGATAAGATATGAAAGGCTTAGGTGGAAAGCTAAACAGTATGCAGTAAGTGTTAGATAGGACTTAAAATAACACCGTTTTTAATCTTTATCAAACAACCATAAGTATATATTATTGTAGACATGTAAAAATGACCCAACACTTATTACACATCCTAAATGACATTTTCTCATCATCGACATCATTATCACTTAATATCACTGCATTTTGCATCAATTACATCAAACACCCTAATTTCATCTATTAATTGAATATATTACATTATTTAATTAATTCACTTTTTCATCATTTTTGACTAATTAAATAGTACCAATTATTTAATTATGTCGCTAATTTACCCCATTCCCCTAAGTCAATTAAATTATTAAAACATAATAGTTTAATTAAATCACTTTCCCCTAAACTTGAATAATTGAATAAATTATTCAAACATCAATTAAAAAGGTCAAAACAAACAAATACAACTTTGTTTGTAAAATTCAAACATGACTTGCATGTTCAACTCAAAAAGATTAATTAATTAATTATCCTCGCCCACTTTCATGATTGAGCAAATTATGATCCCTCGATTGCTCACTCTGATAGGCTGACTGATTTATCTATTTTATCATTGATCCATCTATTCTTCAATCCCACTAAAGGATCAACATGATTTCTTCAATCCCACTGAAAGCTCAATCTATTTCCTCAATTCCACTGAACTCTCAAATTGATTTCATCAATTACACCGATTACGTAATCAAAATAAATTGATTCTTCATATCTAATTCCTCTCAACATCTTTCAATCGTTGATCAAGATATTCTACTATGTGATCTCGATCATTCATTTCGAAACAAAAATTCTATATAACAACCTCATTTCTTCTAAAAAATGATCGGAGAATCAACATCTTTTGCACAACGAAGTAATGCTAAAATCACAATCGATCTTTTGACAAACTTTGCATACATCTTCAATCAACACACACACATTTAAAGATTTTTTTATGCATGAATAGAGGCTTCACATTTGATACAACAATCCAACATCATTGCAAATACACTTCGACACGGGATGGGAAACTTTACAGTGTATTGAATTCATTGTTCTTGTTTTGTTTCAATTGCTTTCTTGAATTCATTGTTCTTGTATTATTCATTTTGTGAGTAATTAGTATGAATCTTAGTCTTTGTTTTGAATTAGATTTTGTTTAATATTGATTATTCTAACACTTATCCAATTCCCCCTTACACATTCTGGCACACTCGGTGGGACCATGGTCCTTAGCATTAACATTTCCTTGAGTGTGTTTTACAGTTGCAAGTTCCAAAAACACATTTGAAAAAACTTCACACAAAAGCTATAGGAAATTTATGTGTTCGCTCTGTCACTTTTATCGCACTCGCCCTTTTCTCGACCACTTTTTCTTTTTCTAGCTGCTTCTATCTCAAAAATAGGTCCGCTTTTGAAAAATATGAATGCAGTCGCCCATTATAGAGTCGCTTCTGCTTTTCCTAATTGCATTTGTCAAAAAATAACAGGGGCCACTTTTGCTTTGTTTTTTTTTTTTTTTCTAAAATTTGAAAACAAGTTTTTCAATTTATGACGCTAATGAGTATTTGTTGTTGATGTTTTGTGTTTGCTGACTTTGAACGTTGGTGCATCTCTTGCAGGATATGATACATTTTACATCAAGAACAACTAACAAATTTATTATAGGGAAGGCGAAGGGTTGAAGTCTAAATTTTTTTAGAAGCTTTCCTAGTTTAGGAAAAAATTGAATTTGATGTTTAAAATGATCTCCACAACTTTCACGCCTTTGATTTGGTGCTCTAAAAAGAACGTTCAAAAAGCTTTCTAGATTAGAACATTTTTCAATTGGTGCTTTAAAAAGAATCTTTCAGAAGCTTTCATAGCTTAGGAAATTTTCAATTTGGTGCTTAAAATGAACCCCACAACTTGGACACCTTTGATTTGGTGCTTAAAAAGAACGTTAAAAAATCTTTCTAGTTCAGGACAAGATTTCAATTTTGGGGCTTTAAAAAGAACATTCCAAGAAATTTTCTAGTTTAGGAACACACTTTGAAATTGGTGCTATAAAGATGAACCCCACAAACTTACACGCTTTCATTTTGGTGTTCTAAAAAGAATCTTCAAAGGTTTTCTAGATTAGAATAACACTTCACTTTTGGTGCTCTAAAAATGGAATATTGTCTTTTGACCAATACTTTCAATATGTTGTTGAAACACACAATTTCATTTTGTTGACCAATTAAGACAAGGATTGTTAGATACACTTAGTTTTGGGCCTAAAACTGGAAAAATACTTTTTGATTTGCACACTGATATCTAATTGCTTGAAATCCAGAATAATTCATTTGGTGTGCCTAAAAATAAATTGCTATCTTGTACATATTTTATTTCATTTCTTTTGGATAGTGCCACTCGAGGGGATTAAAAAGAACATTGTGATGAAGTATATACTATGTCTTCCATGTTTGGAAAACTGAGTACCTATCCTCTCCCTTCGCGTATTTTGAGCAATCTTGGGTGGCAAAAAATACTTTGAGTTTTGCATTTTGGTCTCTTTCTTGTTACCTTTAAAGAGGGGGCTTGCTATGAGACACATCCCACACAGGAGAACTCATATGCAAGGTCTTGAAGCACATTTACTGATGGGATATATCAAAAGTTGTGAAATCATGAGAAAGTAACTTCAATCCTAAGGCGTCAACATGTTGCACCTAATCCCTCTCCTTAATTGGAAGGTTGTTGTTGAAGAGCCTTAAGTGGCCAGCGGATGGTAGTGAAATGATGAGTGTTCTCAGTTTGTTTTCATTAAAATAACCTTTGTTTGTAATGGCCAACTTTGTCCTTCCAAAGAGTTCTTTAAAGTGGTGCATTGGAATTTATTTCCAAGAAGTTACTTACCATGTCTGATTTTGGTTGAAGTGTAGAGATTAACAGTTCATTATTAACATACCTCTACACCTTTCCCTAGATTGCATGTAAAATCATCCCTTCTACTATGGAGGGCATGAGGCAAGCCCACCGAGAAGAATGTACCCACTTGAGCTAAGATTGTGTTGCTTGTGAGTCAGTTTAAACACATTGCATGATTCCAAAACAACTCAAACACACATCAAAATATTCGTCAAATCTCAAACACTTTAAGATTAGTGTGAATAACTTTGAAAAGAGCCATTTGTTTACACTCCTTGAAAGATATCTTAAACAAATAGCTCTAAATTTTTCTAAACATTTAGGCTTAGATTTCAAGTCGCATTAAATCTGAAGTTAACTTTGGAAAACTATAGCTTTTTTGGTATCTTAATTTTCACTTGGTGGAAAGAAACAC
This sequence comes from Sequoiadendron giganteum, assembly GCA_007115665.2. Lineage (NCBI taxonomy): Eukaryota > Viridiplantae > Streptophyta > Pinopsida > Cupressales > Cupressaceae > Sequoiadendron > Sequoiadendron giganteum. The sequence continues at coordinate 426,524,309 of CM021104.1, forward strand.
GTCTTTAAAGTTATAGACATTTAGATCCAAAAATGGATGTTTGTGGTAAGAGATTCATGTTAGTCCATACATTTATTGTTGTATCATTTGCCATATCTCAAAAATAGGACACTTGAAAAATCAAATCAAACAATATCATTCAAGACTACAAAATTATCCAAAACTGTTGCCAACACAAAAACAGAGAAATAAATCTTAATAGAGGTCGCTTTTGTTGCTATTTTTTTTGCACTCGACCTAAAACTGGTTGCAGACGATCTAAAACAACTCACTTTTTTTGTCTGCCTTATGATAGTCATTGGTAAAAACCTATCGCTTTTGAAAAATAGATGACATTTGACATAGAATTTTCGCTTTTGATCCTAAAATTTCCACAATTGACACATTTTTTCAAATGTAGTTGACTTTAAACTGTCTGATTTTGACCAAGAAGTTCACTTTTGCACTCACTGTTCACTAGCCAAAAAATTGCACCCAAAAGCTGCTCTTGAAAAATCTTATTGCAGTTGCTCTCAAAACTTGACCGCATTAGACAAAAATCTAGTCACTTTTGACAAACGGAATCGTTATTGCTCTAAGATTATCGCTTTTTCCCTATTTTCTAGTGAAAATCAGAAACTGATCTTGAAACCAATTAAAATTTGTGAGAACGAAATAGTTAGACACCCAAAATATGTCATAATCCATTCAACATAGTCAAACTCAACAACCTACTTTTAGGATTCAAAATAAAAACAAACAACTTGGATCATTCCTTCACTCAAACTTCTAAGATATCAATATTTGCTTGAACTTCAAGGCTAGTTCAAGTAGATTTTTTCGCAACATATCCCCTAGAAAAACAAACTGAAATATCAATCCAAGTCTTTTAACTTTTTGAGTTCCAAAAATAGCGTCATCCAAAACATCACTCAAACTTTAGGGTCTTGAGTATCACGAAAACCATATCAAAACACCACCCACTTTATGACCATTTGGCATCCAATTACTCTAGTTCAACAACCAAGTCTTATGACACCTATCATACAACCAAGTCTCACGCAAATTGAGGTGAACAAACATATACCATCAATAGTTTAAGAAGCTTTGTATTCGAGAAAAAAGAAACACCAACCTAGTGGAGAAACACAACTCACATCCTAGACGAAGAGGAATGAGAAGTGGATCTTGCGGTTGGAAGGCCCATATTACCACCTCCTATGAGGCAATAAATGTCATCCTTTAAAATAGAGAAAACCACAGTGTGGCTATATCGGATCCAAAAAAGAGGAAAATAAAGGACGCATCCAAAGGTGAAAACCTCCTAGAGGCACCTGAGGATGGAGGGTTCAATCTCCCCATATCTGAATACCAAGAAAGATCAATGCTCCTTGTAGAAGAAAGGGAGTCCATAAATGTTGGCACAAAAGATAATCCAAAAGTCACATATCACACAACATCACTTGATCCCGAAGAGAAAACAAATTTCACAACATTCATCAACAATAGAAATGTAAATTTTGCCTGGACCTATGCTAACATGCTTGGACTAGATCTGACATTAGTGGTACATAATTTAGCTATAGTCCTTGGAGCAAAGCCTATCAAGCAAAAAATCAAAAAAATGCATCCTTAGATAGCATTACTGGTAAAGGTAGAACTAAAGAAACTACTAGATGTGGGTTTTATCAGACCTATCGATTATCCATAATGGATATCAAATCTAGTACTGGTGTCAAAGCCTACTGGGGGCATAAGGATTTGCATAAACTTTAGAGACCTAAACAAAGCCTATCCAAAGGACGACTTTCCATTGCCAAGTATTGACATGATCATGGATCTAACAACAGGGAATGAGATACTATCCTTAATGGATGGTTTCTCCGAATATAACCAGATAAAATATCTCTAGACGATCAACACAAAACAACATTTAGTTGTGCCTGGGGGACCTTCTACTGGAATGTAATGCCTTTGGTCTAAAGAACACAAGAGCAACATATCAAAGATCAATGACAACCATATTCCATGATATATTGTATACCATCATGGAAGATTATGTGGATGATATTCTAGCAAAGTCCGTCAAAAGGGAAGATCACTCGTCAAATCTCGCAAGGGTGTTTGATAGGCTGGAAAAATATAACCTAAGACTCAACCCAAAAAATGTTTTTGGAGTAACACCTGAAAAGATACTAGGGTATATAATGTCAAGGAGGGGTATTGAAGTGGATCCTACAAAAGTAAAATTAATATTAGAGATGCCTCCACCAAAGACATTAAAATAGTTGAGAAGTCTATAAGGGAAGTTGCAATCCATCAAGCGATTTATCACACAATTGGCAGAAAAATGTCACCCTTTCACTCATCTCCTACAAAAGGACATCACCTTCAAGTGGGATAGGAGATGTGACAAAGCATTCCAGCAAGTCAAGGAGTACCTACTTACTCCTCCTGTACTCATTCTGCCTATTCTAGACAAGGAAATGATACTATATGTGTCTACCACACAAGAAAAGTTAGGAGCTCTCCTAGCCCAGCTAGATGATAACAACAAAGAAAGAGCAGTCTGCTACATTAGCCGAACATTGGTGGGCTACGAGTTGAACTACTCTCCCACAGAAAGAGCATGCCTCTTAGTTGTATTTGCGACAAAAAAATTGAGGCACTATATCTTAAATAGAAAGGTAAAGTTGATTTCAAAAGTAGACCCACTAAAGTACCTACTAGCAAAAGCAACCCTAATAGGCTAAATTGCTAAATGGGTAAGATTCTAAGTGAGTTTGATATTGAGTATATGGATAGAAGAGCCATCAAGGGACAAATCATAGTAGACCAACTAGATGATGCACCAATGGAGGATCACAAGCCTTTGACATTAGACTTTCCAAATAAAAGCATCTTGATGATAGAACAGACAGGTCATTGGACCTTATATTTTGACGGGTCCCACACTCAAAATGGCTCTGGAGCAGGTATTCTATTTCTTACACCACAAGGAGACAACATACCCAAGGCATACATGATCTCTTTCCCATGCGTGAAAAATATCTCAGAGTATGAATCTTTAATCATAGGGCTCATAATGGTTATTGAATGGAAAATAACAGAGCTACAGGTCTTTAGAGACTGTCAGCTAGTCATCAGACAGGTGAATGATGAGTACTAGACAAAAGACGACAAGCTGATGTCGTATAAAATGATGGTGGATAGCTTCAAGGAATATTTTTTCACAATAACCTTTGAAAAAATTCTTCGAATCAACAATAGAGTTGTCGATGCAATGGTAACAATAGGCTCACTACTTGATATTCCACAAAATGTTCCTAAGTATGAGTTCCTCATGAAACAACTACTCGTACCTGCATTCAAAATCTTAGAATCATAACTGGTATGTGTTGTTTTTGGTACTAACTCCCCATGGTACCAAGACACATTTGACTACATCCAACATGGTATCATACCACTTGACCTAACGACCACTCAAAAGAAAACCTTCACCTATAGGACTTTTCGATTTACAATCCTAGGAGATACCCTATACCGTCATAGTCTAGATGGTATGTTACTTCGATGTATTGACACAAAAGAAGCATAAAAAACCTTACAAGAGGTACACAAAGGTATTTGTGGGTCCCACTCTAGCGGACCTAACCTAGTCTAGAAGTTGCTAAGAACAGGATATTATTGGCCCTCCATGGAGCAGGATTGTATTCAATATTCTAGAAAGTGTCATCAATGCTAGTAGCATAGTGACCTCATGCACACACCAACACAGGATTTGAGACCCATCACAACACCGTGGATTTTTTTGCAATGGGGATTAGATTTGGTAGGTAATATTTCACCTACTTCATCTAACGGGCACAAGTTTATTATCACAGCGACAGAGTCTTTCACTAAATGGATAGAGGCAATTCCATTGACCTACATCACTAGAAAACATATATCAAATTTCATTTTGAACTATCTGTTTTGTAGGTATGAAATTCCCTAGATAATCATAACAGACAATGGCACCCCATTCAAGAATCAAGATGTCCAAGAGCTTTGTTCCGAATTCTCTATCCAACACAAATTCTCCACACCCTACTATCCTTAAGGAAATGGTCAGGCTGAAGCATATAACAAAACCATACTAAAAATACTAAAGAAGACTGTTAATGAATTGACCGTGATTGGCATTTGTAGTTAAACCCAACCCTATGGGCGTATTGAACCAACATCCAAACACCTACAGGTGCCACACCATTTTCCTTGGTCTATGGATCAAAGGTTGTCTTACCTATCGAGGTTGAAATCCCCTCGTTGTGAATCTCATTAAAAGGTATGGTCAACAATGAAGAATATCGAGTATTCAGGTTAAATGAATTGGAACTCCTAGATGAAAGGCGTTTGAGTGCGTTAAACCATCTTCAAGTTTATCAAAATCGGCTCAAACAAAGCTATGCTAAGAAAATCAAAGACAAAAACTTTCAGGTTGGTGACTTGGTCCTCAAGGAGAATCATAAGGTACAATTGAATTAAGATGGCAAAGGCAAATTTGAACCCAACTGGTTAGGCACATTTATCATCACATCAAGCTACAATTCTAGAGCTTATCAACTGGCTACTCATGAAGGAGAATCCTTAGCTGAACCATTGAACAATATCCACCTCAAGAATTTCTACACATGAAGTACATTAGAATACCCCAGGCAAAAGGGTAAAAATAAATTAAAAAAAAAAGATTTAAAAAATGAAAAAATCAGAAAGCAAAAAAAAAGTAAAGAGAAATAAAATGTTCTTTGAGTGAAAACCACTTTGTGGCACTCTTAGAATATGTACCATAGTGAAAACCTGACAAACATGCACTATGTTTGAATAAGACTTGCATCGTTATCTATCGGTACTATCCACATCATCCACCCATTCATCTCATAATAAACCATATGTCCAACCATGGCTTGGTACTGATTTAGGAAAGTAGTCTTGTCTTCAACTGGAGGCAACTTCCCGAAGTTGGTCGTGGATTAGATCTTTGAGTGTCCTATCTTGGTTAAAAATAACAAAATCAAAAACATCCCAAAAACATCTAGAAAACAACAAAAATAAGAAAAAACAACTTTGGATTATTCCTTCACTCAACAAATTCTAAGATATCAAAATTTGCTTGAACCTCACAACTAGTTCAAGTAGATTTCCTGCAACATATCCTCTAGAAACAGAAGTGGAATATCAATCCAAGTTATCAATGTTGTTCAAATCCCCCAAAAAACAGTTATGCTTTGAGTTAATGATCGAACTAAGTGGTCTTTGCATGTACAACATAGGAAAGGATTAAAATCCCCTGAGGCCTTAGGTTAGTCCATCTAGGTTTATATCATGCTTTATTTCAACCTAGTAAAAAATTCAAAATCCAAAAATAGTCAAAATTATACAATCCAAAAAACATTCACAATACAAAAAAAGATAAAAACATTCAAACCAAGTGAACTACAAGCCTTTGCATGTATAACGTAGGCAAGGATTATCTTTGATGAGCCCCCGAGGCCCTAGGTTAGTCCCATGAAAACAACAAAAACAACATCATAAAACTCAGAAAGAACAAAGTCCTAGTCCATCATCACAATTCGCAATACAATTTTCACCCATAATATACAAATCGTCATCTTCACCCTTTAACAAAACAAACAAACACAACAAACATCAAAAGCTAAAAACTTTCAAGCAAAAAAATCACAAAGATTTGATCACAAAATGGATAGAAACAAAGACGAAGTATTAACTACCTATCTTTTTAAAAATTCACCAACAACATCCTAAGATATGCCTTAACAGATTTGTTCCTACGATAGACATGATCAACACCGGATAATAGCCCCACCCCAAACAGATATGGCAAGTGATACTGCAAATTTGTTTTATCTTTTTATAGTCTTATCTTTGTGATTTATTTTATTGACTCATTCCTAGGATCTCTCGAGGATGTCCATAAGGATTTAGAGAAGAAGGAATGGGGGCAATTGAACATCATTTCAGTTTATTGTTTGTAAGATGTTTTTGTTATACTACCATGGTGAATACTTGTTTTATTGAGTGTATGGAAGTTGTTTAGAAATAGTTCATGTAGCAGGTGCATGTTAGGTATTCTATACCTCTCTATGTAACTAGTCCGAAAGGTTTTAATACAACTCAACCATATATTTCAAACAATTTTTTTGTATGTCTGGTACAAGAAGAATATTCTTTGTATGTTGAGTCAAAATCCATGCAATGGATACAAAGTCACCTTGGTTATTAATACCCTAGTGCATCATATCTGTGTTCTACATCCAACAAGATTGTTTAAAATGTGAAGCCTCCAAGAAAAGTGAAAGAAACTCATCAATACTAACAACATCAAATTTATATCTATCATCAAATATTTCTTCTAACTAACATCCATCCTGCATCACAATATCATTATTACCATATCCATCCTACATCCACAATGTCGTCAATGCGTATCATGATGATAATAAAGCAATAAAAACATCATGTATCATGTATAGTCGGCATACATCCGTCATATTGACCATCCATCATATACATAATAAAACATCATATAAAACAATATATGATCCATCCATCCATATCATATGCATATATTAGAAAAGTAAAAAAAGAATAAGCATACATCATCATTCATAAATAATCACATAAACACATAATGCAATCGAATGGAAGAAGGTATATCTCATATATATCATCATCAAAAAAGGAAAATGTCATAGTACATCATAATCAATGGAACAAGTGTGATCAGATAATATAAAAATAATACATATAGACGAGGTCTCGACTGGGCCGATGAATATATAAACATCATGTCTACAATATAAGTCTCTAAATAACATCATAAAGATCAAGTACATATATGACACTCCTTGACAGGAAGAGGAGAACCCTACAGACCAAGTTGCGGACCACCATCTAGATCTGGTTGTCTAACAGACTGCCCACCTGACTCGGCACCACCACCCACAACACTAGGCTCTCTGAATCTCGGTCATCGCTGGGCTCGAGGAACAAAAGCATCATATAGAGTCTGGTAATATGTAGCCCTCTGTAATAACTGATCCCGCTTAGCGTGAAGACTGTCACACTCTATTCTCAGACTATCCCTCTCTATGGTAATGGCCTGCAATTGTGTCTCGGCAACGAGATGACATCCAATATCTATATCTCACTCAGCTCTGAAGCCATCTCGCTTTGTTGTCAAAATGGAAATTTGTGCCTTTGTAGCCTGTTGCCACCCTATCTCTGTAGCCAACTGCGCACCTCCATCCCTGGGTGGTGGAGGGGGACCTAGAACTTGTCCCTTAACCTGAGGAATCTGATCACCCTAAGCACCATCCCATCGGGCCCTACCAAGCTGCTCTGCTAGGATCTCAACGCACTATCTCTCTCCACACCGACCTGTGATGCCTGCTTTGCCCACTGTCAGATCACCACCAGGATCTATAAATCTCAAAGGCATATGTCGTGCCCACCATTGATCAAAATTGGGAGTAGTACCCAAATCCGCTAAGCCCACTTGCCAACCCCATCCAAATGGGGAAATAGCTTTAAACTCAACAATAACAACATCCCGATCAAGTTGTATACCCCATACTCCAACCTCTTTGGTGGTTTGACCAAACCGAGCCTCATAGGTGTCTAGAAAGAAATCCTATCTCTCTCCAAACTATCTGCATACCCTGTCGGGAAGATACCTCTCCAAAAGGGCGTGTTTGCGACCAATCAACCACCTCGTTTGTCGGCGGTATATTAGTTGCTCCTAATCATCAGGCCATGCATCACAATCCATATATGGTCTCCAAAAAAAACCTAGCATGTCATCGAATACACGTCGCCAGTACGGATATGGATTCCAGTAGTACAATCTTGTATACCATGAGGCCAAGAAACTTTGATGTGCTTCTAGGCCCATACATGAAGAAGAGTGAAACCTGTAGAAATAGATTTCCCACAACGATATGAAACCTCATGCATATCTCTATATAGGTGGGCGAGGAGACATGGACCCCATGCATATCTAGTCCCATGCTCAAACATATCCTTGATACATATACCCCATCCAATAGGGAATTGACGACCTCTCCTATTAAGAACAACCAACCCCGAAACCAAACCACAAAGAACAAGGGAAACTAGATCGACACTAGCAACAAAATTAGAAAAATCTATCTCGGTGTCGAACCTCCAAGTGTCTAACACCAAGCACATGCTGCTTAGTGCGGGTACCCCGTCGAACAGGATAGGTAACAAGCTCCCCATGGATGGTTATGTGGAGGATCCTCTTCACATCCTCAAGGTTAATAGTGGCATCTCTTGTAGGTAAATAGAATGAGGAATTCTTTGAATACCATTGCTCTACAAGTGTGATCATCATCGCAATATGACACCAGATGGTAGACATGTAACAAATATGGCATAGCCCGATCACATCTAGAAAATATCACTCCAAGAAATCAAAACTGACAATCAAATCAAACAAATCCGGGGTCATCACTCCCTCAATTGTAGTGGTTTGAGGACCACCTGCAATCATTCAACCCACGATGTTAGGGATTCACTCTAAACACACAAAACGAAACAAAAATGATAAAAAAACTTAGGATCTTAAAAAAGTCAAAAATGAAAAGATTGTAGCAAAAGCAATGAATTTTTTGACAAAAGCGAAGACAAAAGGAAAATGCGAGGAACTTTTTGCAAAAGCAATGAGAAATAGCAAGAGCGCCAAGATCAAAACTAAAAACATTTTACAAAAGCGCAAAAGTATCACAAAGGCGAGAAAACATAAACAAAGCAATCAAAAGTGAAAAATCAAATCAGAGGTGCATAAGTAAGTCAAGTGTGCAATTGTTTTGCCAAAGCGCCTATTTCAAAATGGAAAAAGCACTAAAACTGAATCAATAGTGTTGAAATCCTAAAAAACTCGCTTTTGACTAGTTTGAATTTATGCACAAATTACGAGAACATGAGAACACAAAAATAAGAATCGAGAGGGTACATATCGAGGCACCGACGCCTGTAAGTTGTCCAAACTCTCAAACTGCGTCTGTGTGATGTGGGGCTCCTCGAATCAACACCATAGATCCTCGACAACTGACAGAATGAGAAATCAAGAGGCAAGAATTCTCTATAGGCTCAAAGTGCAAATGAAGTAATTAGAACCCTAATTACCGATTTTAACCCTCCAAAACCCTAATTTTTACTTAGGAATCCTTCCTAGGATAAAATAAGGAGCTCATAGAAAGACCTAATTTTTTTCTCTCTACGCATCTGAACTAAAATAGAACAGTGTCGTGAGCCTGACCTCAAAATTGAAATTTTCGGCCAACCTCTCGAGGGGGCAGCACAGAGTCCTACCATCATTTCTGTTACATCCCAAAATGTGAGGTTACTATTTATTATTGCTAGATGCGGTAAAAGTGAATGTGATGTGAATTCTCGAGATGAATTAATAATGCATGTACCTTGTTATCAATATGAATGTTATATCACTTGATATTTTTTCATTTGATGTTGTCACAGTTGATGTTATTCATGGTAAAATACTGCATATATGAATTGATGGTTATTGAAGTATAGTAGTTCTAACTTTAAAGATGTTTATATATGTGATGTTGCTAAAGGTATGTGCTAGTGGTTGCAGGAAAAGGTTCATTCTCCAGGGGGAGGGGAAGTATCACTCGGGAGAGGAGCTTGGTCGGTTAACCAGTAATGTGAACTATCTGAGTATACACACACTAGGTTGAGAAGAACCGAGTTAGTTATGTTGGTTTTGATAAGTCATTCATAGTCACAGACTGGCATTAGGAGTCGTGTCTTCTTCTGTACCTTTTGTAAGAGATGTTTATCTGTTAACTACCTCATTGTATTAAGTTCATTACAATGAATAGTATTTGAATGCAAGCAATAAGGCTGGGTATATATATATATACATATATATATAAATATATTATATACACACATCCATATATATATACATATTGATACAAGTGTGTGACTGGCAAACGGATATGCCCACACAGTTGCATCGACATGGTATATATACACATACATGTATATCAAAATATATATGGACATATGTATATGTATGTATATGTATATACACCACCTGTTGCATGAAGGATATTAATAAAATTATATTATTATTTCCTATTGATATATATACATATTAATATTATATAATAAATATATAAATATTAAAGTTAAAAATAATTAACATAAATATATATATATATATTTTGAAGTAATAACATATATATGTATTTATATAAATTATTATAACTTTAATATTATATATATATTTAATATTAATAAATATGTATATTATTATTAATGAAAATCATTGTTACTTAATTCTCATCACTTGCTAAGGAAATCGAATGTTTCTTGAAGTATTATTTAAAATCGATTTTCACTCCTTACAATATAAGATAAATCAAATATTGAGGACTCCTCTAAATCTGGGTTGAAATATTCGAATTCGAATCTAGGCTTAACTAAAGCATAAGAGAAATATTTCAATTTTTAAACTATTGACTTAATAAAGTTATATTTGAAATATTTGAAGTTTTTCCCGTGATATATGAAAATGGCGAAAGAGGAATTCGCGCGACTATGAAGTGCGCTTCACCTGGGTGAAAGAATCAACTTTGCTATGGAACAGGGGCGACGCAGCTCAAGAGGGTATAGTTGTTGTGAATTTTAACCAAGACTTTTTCTCAGCAAGATGAATCACCTTCTTGTTGGCGCCATATTTGGGGAATTACCTATAAGTGGTGATTTCTGATAAATAGTTGAACAATTCTTGTTTTGCTGGCTTAAAGGTAATTCGAATCACTTCCTAAAGTGTTGGGTGAGGGCTTGGAAAACCGCCAAGTGCCTTTGAATAAGTTTGGCTGTGTGTTGTCAATTTTCATGCATTCCCGTAAGAAAATGTGTTGCATTTCATGACTCTATATAAAGTCTTTCAACTGCTACGAATTATCACTCATTCATATTGATTCTTACTCATCCTCATTTTGAATATTATTAGATTCTTGTTCAATCTCTTTTTCATTCTGAGCATCCTTATTCATACACCATTGCTATGAGAAGTGAATTGTTGTGAGAAGCCATTGCTGTGAGAAAACCATTATCTGTGAGAAGCCATTACTGTGAGAAGCCATTGCTGTGAGAAGTGAATTGTTGTGAAAAGCCATTGTTGTGAGAAGCCATTATCTGTGAGAGGCCATTATCTATGAGAAGCCATATTTCTGAAAATAATCATTTTATTGTGTGAGAACAATTTCTGGAAAGAGTATTTTATTGTGAGAAGGAACAAAGAAACTCTATAATCTGGATTACTGCAAGAAAATACCATCATCACCTATGGAAAGCTTAATCCAAGCATGATTACTTTATTCTCATTTCATCTTTGATTTTTATGAAGTCATGCTAGATCAATGAAGTGCTATTTTGCTCTTTATATCTTCAAATTTGAGAAGTCATGTTAGACAAACGAAATATTATACTATTGTATGATGCTTGCAATTGACTGTCCAAAAGTTGCATGAAGTAAATAAGGCATAGGTGATGCATGATTGAATAAAAGAGTATTAATTTGTCTTAAAAGGTAGACAATGCATTTGATTTATTTGTATGGTCTCCGTATAAGGAGAGTACACGTTGCCTTAGATATTAATACTAGGACTGTGGTGAGAGCTTGATTCAAGTACAATATAGCTAGCTAAGTTACTAGTTTAACTTAGGAAAGCTAGCTAAAAAATCCTAGGAAATATTCATTCCCGTATAGGAGAGGTACTTATGATGCTGATTCATTCCAGTAGGAAGTACTTGATTGAGGAATTCAACAATATCATACAAGGCACAACATTAGTATTTTAATTATACTAGTGATGTTGGAACGTAGGATGTTCTGTTGGTACATAAGAAGTGAATGGTTGTTTTCTAAGTTGTATTGTGCATTAAATTGTATGATCTCCATATATGGAGAGTATTGTTTTCATTAGCTACTATATAATAGGATTGAGATGAGGACAGGAGTCAAGTAAATTCTTCATCTTTAGTTATTGGGTTAACTTAGATAAGTTGATCACTCATAGGATAAAGATTTCTAGTATAGGAGGGGATATGTGAATTACTTGATTATGATGATTCATTTCTAGTAGTAGAAAATGATGTAGGATGTCTGAGGTACGGATTACCCATTAGAAGACAAAGACCTACATGTAGTGTAAGATAGCCCTAAGTCAAATTGACACTGAATAGTGTATGTGACAGTTGACCCTCAGTAGAAATGTTGTATGAAACACTTTGATCAAAGTAATGTAATGTACCTACATCCTCTTAGATTGGGTGATGATTACACTATCAGTTCACCGTGATCCCGTATTACATTCTAGAGCGAGAGTCTACCGGATGCACAAGTTCTAGTTATGTAGGACACACCACTATGCTCAGTTGGTTAACAGTATCGGTTACTCTACCAATCTCTTCGTTGAAGGGAGGGATATCTACCGAATGGTAGATGAGCGAGGGACCGCATTATAAGTCCGTGGTTGGCGGAAAAGCACCTAAGTGACGCTTCTCCTCCTCTGAAGGCTACTGAAGTACCAAGATTTGAAAGGTGGATTCCTGGACCTTCTTACTACTATTTGTTCTAAAGCTCATTGGATCTAAGTTAGATAAGGTACGTTTTACCGTTACTTGTATTTGTGAAGTTATTGTAATAACATGGAATCTTTATTGTAATTCTATTATGATATCTTGTTCATATTTTATCAATAAAGGAAGGAAAAATTATATTGCAATGACTTGTTAGCATGTTTATTTACTCTTTTGATGTAAATTGGATTTTTTTTATTTTACCGAAGGATCGGGTCGTTACAATTCCGTTGACTACCAAGGCATAGTGGGGCATAATTTTTTTTCAAAAATCTTATCTTAACATCGAATCTTTGAAACAAAGCAGCCAATACTTTATATCAAAGAGGGGCAAAATGTAAACATGTAAAATTGACCTAACACCTATTACACACCTTAAATGACATTTTCACATCATCGACATCATTATCATCAAATATCACTACATTTCACATCAATTGCATCAAAAACCCTATTTTCTTCTATTAATTAAATAATACAAAATTATTTAATTAATTTTCATCATTTTTGACTAATTAAATAAATTCTATTTATTTAATAAATCCCTAAAACTCTAATTTCTACTATTAATTGAATAATACGACATTATTTAATTAATTCACTTTTTCATCAAATTCAAATAATTAAATAAATTATATTTATTTAATAAAGTCCTAATCTCACTTTATTTCATCCTGATTAGTGAAATAATACCAATTATTTAATTATGTCGCTAAATCACTTTATTCCCCTAAGTCGATTGAATTATTAAAACAATAATTTAATTAACTCACTTTCCCTCCAAAAATTTGAATAATTTGAATAAACTAATTCAAATCATCATCAAAAATCAAATCAAACTAATGCGACTTTATTTGCAAAATTCAAAACTCCATAAAGAATTAATTAACTAAATCAATTAATTAATCATTCTCAACTACTTTCTTGATTGAGCAAATTACGAATCGCTGATTGCTCAATCTATTTCCTGACTGATCAATCTAATTCCTAGCTAATCAATCTATATTCCTAATGGATCAATCTATTCCTCAATCACACTAATTATGTAATCTATTTTGCATAGATTATTCATGTCTAAATCCTTTCAACATCTTTCGATTGTCAATCAAGATATTCTACTACGCAATCTTTATCGTCTATTTCAAATCACAATTTCTATATAACAAACTTCTTTCCTCACATAAAAGGGATCGAATAACCAACCTATTTTTGCATAATGAAGTACTACCGAGATCATAAGCAACATTGACAACGCTTCAACACATTTCTTCGATCAACACACATCGCATCAAAAGCTTCTCGCACACAACAATGGAGGCTACGCAGTGATATGAACAACCTGACATCTTGCGAACACACCCCGACATGGGATGGTAACCTTTCTTTTGTTTTGAATTCATTTTGATAATCGTAGGATTTCATTGTGTGTTTTCAATAGCTTAGAAAGTCATTTCATGAGTAAAGAAATAGATCTAGATTAGTGTTTTTGATTTAGATTAGCTTCTATTTCATTGCATTTATCTTGTTTACACTCTATGATTTTCCCCCTCACACAAACCCAAAATGATGTGTTAACATAATTAGGAACTTTTGTGATATGCCAATTTCCAAGATTTTCAGCATGTAAGACAACTATATAAAGGAGTTCCTGGATGTTACAATTTTTAGATTGATAACAAAACAATGTAAATGATAAACAATCACTTTATTGAGAATTATTTAAACAATTTTATTTTTAATTTAAAGGGTTAAATACATAGCTAAACACTCTTTAAAATTTGGCTTTACACTCAATTGGTGATTTAATCGCAAAGCTTCGTAAGCTAATCAAGCAAGAAAGAAGAATATTGAATATAATAATTATGTGCCCTTGTTAGGAACCATCCAAGGTATACATCGTATCTTTGGTTGGACATACATTGTATGCCTTCTCTAGTGCCCACTACCTACCATGCTTTGTTGCCCAAGAGGTTCCATGCAAATATTTTTAAATACAATGTCATATATAAATTTTCCAACATAGTGAGAGCAAACAACAAGCCCTTTCATTACAACTATATATTGCATTATTCAAGATAACTCATTATCAATCCCCTTTGTTAGCTAAGTGCATGGAATGGGGGACCACAAGGGGTCTTAAGTGGCCATTTTTTTTCCAAAATAAGGAAAAACTAATTTTGAATGAGAAATTGAAGATAGTTACACTTAAAATTTGAAGACACAACAAAAACAATAGTTGTAGTGATTTGAATCTACTTTTTAAACTACCAGTTTTTTTGAAAATGGTAGATATTAAGGGGTTCAAATAGGGGGAGCACACAAAGTGCTCTTGTTTTTGTTAGAAAAATATCATACCATCTAGTGTGCCCCCCCTGAAATGTTAACTTTTTTTAGTATTTCAAAAATTGCTTTGGTGAAACATTAGCTAACACCACGTAGTTTATATCTAATTTTTTAATAAATATATGATTTTTTACTAATTTTCAAAGTGGACACATCTTGAAAAATGAAAAAATTGAGCATCCTCCCCCCTAATTTTTTTGGAAACTAAATGAAAATCATTTTTGTTAATGTGTATAAAATAGAGTCTAGAACATAAAAATGTAATTTATTTCAAATTTGGATGAAAGGATAAAAAATGAAACAAAAAATACTATGCATAGGTTTTCGACAAAAAAAAGAATAAAAAAAAAATTAAAGATCAAAACCTTAACATATTGAAAATGTAATATTTTTTACATGGTTAGAAAGGTAAGAGAGCTTGATGTTATTGTGGTATTTTTTTTGCTCAACATTGGAATATGTGAAAACCTGATGGAGAGCACACTCGAGATTTAGTCACTTTCTTACAATTTTCTAAAAACACGCCTTTAGGTGTTGACATATAAGTCCAACCCATTGGGTTGGATGCCCAAAGAAAATCCAACCCTAAGGGTTGGAACCACCTAAAGCAAATAGAAGTTACATGAGTGTGTTATAGCACACTAGCCTTATAACGATGCACTCATGTTTTTGTGAAGCAAAAATAAAACCAAGAGGGAAGGAGAGATAGAGAGGAAGATTTAGAAAGGGTGAGATATAGAGATAAACAGATAGAGAGAGGGAGAGCGAGATAGAAAAAAATATAGAGGGATATATCTCTCCCTCTTTATCTCTCCCCATCTCTCTATCTCTCTCCCTCTCTATTACTTGTCTTTATCACCTCCTTTCCCTCTCTCTTGCCCCTCTATCTCTATCTCCCTATCTCTCTCTCCCTCTCTATCTATCTCATTATTCACCTCTCTCTACCTCTATCTACCTATCCCTCTACATCTCTTTATATCTCCCTCTATCTATATCTCTCCCTCTCCTCCCCCTTCATCTCTCTATTTATCTACTAAGCTATCTCAACCTCTCTCCCCTTTCTCTCCTTATATCTCTCTCTCTATCACTCTATTTCACCATCTATATCTCTCTATCTCTTCCTCTCTATTCTTACCTCCCTATTTCTCTCTATCTTTATCTCTTTCTCTCCCTCTCTATCATTGTCTATTTCTCTCCTATCTTTATCTCTCCCTCGCTATCCATCCCTCTCTCTCCACCTCTCCCTCTTCCTAGACCTCTATAACTATATCTCTACTTATGATATTGTTATCAAGATTCTACTATGTAGTTTTTTGAGTCAAACTCATTGACCCAATATCATAATTTGACATGTTGTGGAAAATATCTCCTACTTATCTATATCTCTATTTGCCTCTCTATTTCTTTGTGGTTCTCCTTCTATCTCTCCCTCTCCCTCTCCCTCTCTTTATCTTCATCTCCTTATCTCTCCATCTCTCTCTATCCCTATAACTCTCTCCCTCTCCCTCTCTCTACATAGGTCACTTACTACATCTTTATTTTTCTCTCCATATCTCTTTGCCTCTCCCTCTTTCTCTCCCTCTCCCTATATATATATATATATATATCGCCCTCACTCCCCCCTCTTCTCTCCCTCTACCTCTCTCTTTGTCTCTCCCTACCCCCCTCTTTATCTCCTCTCTCCATATCTTTATCTATATCTCTCCCTCTCTACCTATCTCTCTCCTTTTTTCTACCTTTATCTCTCTATCTTCCTACTCTCTCTCCCTCTCTATCTCTATCTCTATCTCTGCCTCTCTTTCTCTTCCTATATATCTCTCTATCTCTGCCTCTCTTTCTCTTACTATATATATATCTGCCTCTCTTTCTCTTCCTATATATATATATATATATTGTGCACTCCTTGTTTCTCCCCCCCTCTCTCTCTCACCTCCTTTCTCACTCTTTCCCCCTTTATCTCTCCCTCTCCCTCCCTATTTGTATCTCATTATCTTTGCATCTTATTCACTCCATTTCTCCTGCTCTAAATATCTCTCTATCTCCCTCTTGCTCCTTCTCTCTTGATCTATATCTATCTCTTTATCTCCCTCTTGCTCCATCTCTCTTGCTCTATATCTCCATCTCTCTATTAGTCAAATTTAATTAAATCATTTAGGAATTATTTTATTGAAGTATTAAGCATTAGGTGATAATATGTTGCATGATGAATTAGATGAAACCAAGACCTAGGTGATTAGGTGAATGGATAAATTAAATGATGATTAAATGAAACCAAGACCTAGGCCATAACATGATGGATGTACAATTAGGTGATTATTAGATGAATCAAGTGATTAGGTGAAGGCAACATTTTTTTTTGTGTCTACAATTATCATGAACTTAACTAAGGTTCAAGATTTCTATGATCGGTGTTAAATAATTGAGAACTATCTTTGTAATGAGAATAATTTTCTTTTTATAGGGATTAACAAAATGACAAAATCAAACCTTAAAATAAAGAAAGCAATGTGTTTCTTTTTTGTGTGACATGTGTGGTTTTAAAACAATTTCCTTTATGAAGTGTGTGTATTAAAAGAAAGCTCATTTGCTAAAGAAATAATGTCATGCTTCAAGTTGTGAGAATAAAATGATATATTGATTTGACAAAATATACTACTTGCTAAAACTTGCACAACATACATTATGTAGTTAGTAGCTTGGATGATGTTGCAATCAACAATGGGTGGTGACCAAAGTACTGTTTTATGTGCTAAAGGTTATTTGTCATGATTTAATAAAGTTATGAAGAATTGTCAAAAAAAAATTAACTCAAAAGAATTGTTATTTGCACAATGTGCCATGTATCCACTATTTGTTATGCATTGTAATTACTTTGCTAAAGTTAAAAACAATATTTGAAGACCCTACCAAATTAACAAGAAGAAGAAATTTTGATGTTTCTATCTTAAGATTTCAATCATATACGATAATTATCTAATAATCTTGTTATAACGTCTATGAAATTACAAATGGAGTGGCATACAAATTGAAATATACATTGCATCTTTTATTGAGCGTATATTATATGCTCCTCCATCCACACTGTTTTGTCATCCAACAATTCCAAACCAATTTTTCCAAATACAATACCATATAATTTTTTAAAAAACAATAAGAATATCCAACAGACCCTAACTTTCATTAAATTTATTCAATTAAACCATATTATTAATCCCTACCCTTTATCATAAAAGACAATTTAAACCATATTATTAATCCCTACCCTTTTCATACAAGACAATTTATATTATCTTTTAATTTTTCTTTAGACAGAAATTTTTCATTAGCAGCGTTGTTACATTCCTCCCACTTCTAAATCGTTCTTTTATGGTGGTAAAAAAAAAACAGCTTCGCTTTTCATTAGCCTTGTTGGTGGGGCTATGGAACCTTTCAGTACTAATCCTATTCCTTCAAACCTCCATTGAGACCTCACTGCACAAAAGAGCAAAGATCCTCATGAATGTCACCGAATATCTATAGAAAAGGCTAAGGACAGCGTAGGTATGACGCGATTCCGCCTGTTCTCCACAACTAAATGACAGCTATAACGCAATTAATTATCCAGTTGAAACGAGAGTGAGTAAAATCCATTTGGGTTTTTTTCCTTATAACTTATGACAGTAATGTGAGCCTGCAACGTTCAAGAATTTCAACCTTCCTGTTACGCACTAATATCTTCCAATCTCAAAGCGTTTGAGAACCCTAAATTTTTCGCTACAGCCCAGAATTTAGGCTGCAGTCTCTCTTCCTTAAACCTATGTAAACATGAAAGTAATTGATTCAAGCCGCAGAGTATAGTAAGTAGAAAACTGTATCAGTATGCATTTAAATTAAAAGCATCAAAATCCGAAGAATTTTCCACCCTGCTCGGAAAAACTTTACAATCATCTGATGCAAGGAAAAATAATTACATTGATGATTATGATTCTTGAGGCTATAGCATATGTATGTATTCGCGGCCGCAGTTGAAGAGAGCTGCCGGACTAGAAGTTGGAGGAAGAAAAAAGATGAGAGAGAGAATCACCTGTTGCTATAACATAATTGATATGAGATTAAGCTACTGTTCTGGTCCAGTGGGGGAAGTCCAGGCCGTCCAAAGATGATCGGCGATGAAGGTCATGATGTTCGGAAACATCCTGCGCACTATGCCCCGCCCTCCAATAGGGAGGGACAGGGCCGGGGGAGGCGCCGGACAGTCTCTGGCCCTGCTCGACTCCTCCTCCTCCTTCTCCTCCTGGTTCTCTGTATCTTCCTCGGGGGAAACAACCTGCTTCGACTTTGGATTTGCCTTTAAAGCATCGTCCTCTATTTGCACTAGTGGAAGCAAAGACTTGTCATTTGTAACAGGAAGAGGAGCACTGTCATCTGCCGAGGATGAAAGGCTCGGATTTTTGTCCTTGAAACCCTTACGGTTCTTTCCCCTGGAGTTTCCCTTGGCGGCCTCCGCCCTGGCAGCCATGTGCTCTTCATACAAATCAATTGCCTCGTGTATTGTCTGCCGGTTGAGCGAGGCGTCCCAGCGGCCCCAGAAGCTCGTGTAGCATTGAAAGCAGCTGCACTCAAACGAGGGGCCATGACTCCAGGGGAACTGCTGCGAAGCCTTTCTATTGCCGGCGTCCGCCGCCTCTGCCAAAGAAGAGGGCGGCAAGTTGCTACGCCTGTTTTCCTTGAGAGGCAGCACATCAGGCGAGCGCGCGATGAGATAAGCGAGCACCTCCTGGTCCTCTGCTGGAAGCGCGGCGCTCAGAGTAGCCACGGCCACAGGCAGCAGCCTCAGCACCGAATACGCATCAGGGGCAGGCTGCGGGTGCACCTTCCCCTTGCGATACACATTTTTCATCCTAACGATTAAAACCACCACCAGTCCTCCGCTTTCAGAATCGAACCAGAGAAAAGGGGGAAAACAGCTTTCTTTTTCTAGCGACCCACCGCTGGTAAATGTATTACGAAATATGACCGACGGACCGTTCGTTCAGACCGCTTCCGGCTCCCGACCTTATCATCTGCCTTCCTACGTGGGTACCTAATAATGCTATTTTCTTATCGGATTCTATTAAATTATTCATGTCTCTGCACGCATTCCCAGGCTAGCCATGGAATCTTTTTTAGGTTTTGGTGGGTGGAGCAAGGGGCCCGCGCCCCGGGTGGCCTTCGCTCCTTAACTTGTAAGAGGCTTACCCTAACCGCGGTTGAGTGGACAGTGGCCAGAGCTCAGAGTTCTCTGCCCTGCTCAAAGCCTTCCAACTTCCGACCACTCTCAAATTTAACTGTAGCCGCAGAATACTTGACATTTTCCATCTACTTAAATACACCCGTCATTACTTAATTTGGAGATAAAAGAAACCGTTGAGCAATTGCTACCATTTCCGCTCCGTCTGGAGAAACTGAATATCAGAAACAAAACTGTCCCAAACTTAATATTCAAGAATACGTTCTAATCACTGTCAAATTTAGATGGCAACCTCTGATCCACGGCCGACTCCTGAATCCTTGTTGAATAATGCCAAGCGTCTCCTAATGTAGTAGTCGCACTCCCAATGTTAAACCTCTCCTGAGATTTGTACCTATTATAACCCTTCATGACGGCGACCTGTCGGCCGTTACTTGACGTAAAACAGGTCTTTTATGTTTAGCCTTTGTGTTTGATATCTGATTTCGTTGTCAAGTTCTGTGAGTTAACAAAAAATATGGTTTGCACTTTGAAGGGTTCGTCCTTATCCGAGCGGCGGCAGGAATGGGAGGGGGAGGGGAATTAGTTGATGATGATGAGGGGGAAGAGAGTACAGAGGTTGTCAGTGTGCTATAAATGGCCGGGCAGTCATTATCGTTTATAGACCTCAAACCGTCCCATCACACACTAGTCTTTGGACACCTGCCCTTCCCGAGATGAGCTCTGATTTTTTCTTCTCCATGTTTTTAACACTGTGGGTGGTTCATCGTCGTCATGTAAGGTCTATAAACGACAACCTTCATACGTTTTCCAATTTTTTTATATTTTTCTCTGTTAAAAGTTGCGTAGATCAAACCTCATTGAGGAGAGAGATTTTTGCTACATGGTTTTATATATAATTTAATAATTTTGTGATAATTAATTTTACTATCGAAGTCTATCAATTGTCCATCTTATATATTAGCATTTAATCTAGATTGCATTTCTTACATTTCTCTTGTTTCTTATTGTGTCCATCATTGATAACCCATATGAGATCTTCAATGGACCCTTTTGAAAATCTTCATCCTCCTTTCTATTTGTCATGTATCTAGGTTAAAATTCTTCATGTTATAAGTTAGTCATGGGTAACATGACATTGCAATTACTATTTTGATTTTGTTTTTATATCAAGGAATCCTTTTTAATGTGATTTTAAGGTTTTGACAAATGATATTGAAAGAGACCTTAATTAGAATATTTGACATTTGGTCTTGTTATTGATTTGACATGTGGTGTTTATTTTTATAATATGTTTTTATACAATCTTGATTATTGATTGAATGTTTGTCTATAAATTTTTCTTTTAAGATTATAAATACGATTAATAGTGATTTGGAATTAAATCTACAAGTTATTATTTGATAATCTTTATGTGATCTAAACATATGAGAATGAAATCCTCTATATATTGGATTCAAAAAGAATATTTTAAATTATATTTGTTGATTATATATTTGGCATGTGAAAAATGGGTTATGATAAATGATAAATATTATTATGTCTAATTTGTCAATAACAATTTGCTAATGTTTCAACAAGAATTATTGAATAACATAGATGTGAAGTCGAAAATCCTTCTCTAAATGTAATTCTATGCAAAGAGAAAACCTGACCAAACCTAATATGTGATCCATGAGATTAGAACTTATATCAATTGTTAATTCTATAAAACAACATGTTAATAATGCATTCAATATATCAAAGTTGTGAATGACAGGGTTTTGAAAACAAAGCCTATATATAGGGTGATTTTCTAGCTTGCTCAAGTAGCACTTATATCACAAGTAAACAATTGTAAGACTATAATAAGGTTTGTATTGGTCTAACTATGGTAGTCAAAGTTCTATATTGGTCAACATGATGTAATATGATGGAACTAAAATGATATGAAAGGCATGGCATGTCTCCATACACTATGATGCTCAATTTATGCTCAAATGAGACTTGATGAAGAAGAAGAAACATGTGGGTGGGTGGATGACCACAATGTGTCTAACACCTACTCAAGATTCATGCTTATCAAGTAACATTTGATGTAATTAAGGATTTATGATGATATCAAGTGACACTTAATTCGTGCATATTTAATTTACCTAGTCAAGTGACACTTGACTAATACAAGTTCTATAATCAACCAAGCAAAAGTTAGATATTCATTGATAATGGGATCAATCAATTTACACTTGACACTTGCATGAATTTTATAGATCAAGAGATACTTCATGAATGTATAACAATAAATGTAATAAGTTATGAGAGTTGTATTTTTGGATTAAATACAACACTCTCGTAGATTATGGATTGTGGAAATCTAGTGTGTCTGGTGTGATAAGTTAGCTAAATAGACCAATGGCTTAAGGATATACTAAGTTTGACAAGCTTAGGCCAATTCTAATGATCAAATAAATGCATGTATAACACCTCTAATAAAGTAATATCTTAATTGGATATGTTTTATGTGGACATGGATGCTTATCTTTTGAAGTTGATAAAGGTGAACTTGATTTTTGAGAGACAATATGTGTTTTAATTGCAAGAATTTCCTTCCAAAGAGAAAAATATGGGGTTTAATTTGAGGTTTATTACATATTAGTTAATATGAAACTATCTAATTATAGTACTAGGCCCTTGGGACAATTGTCATCACTAATCTATATTGTGTTAGCTTATAAATGGATTGTAAGGAGATGGACCAAATCTATAGAAAATGGGAGCATTCATAGGTATATGAGTAGATATATTTAAAATGAGTATAAAATAAGAATCTTTTATACCTATAGATGTATTGTAAACAAATAAACAAGAAAAAATTACACTTTAAGAGATTTTTCATGTTTATATGTAAAGTGTGATAAGAAGAGATGTAGAATGGTACCTTGTATCCTATTGTAATATCATAAAAAAAACTACTCAAAAAAATCACACATGCAAATTATAGTTTTTGAAGAATATAGCATATTAGGGTTTATCTTGTGAAGCTTAAATTCTTGAATGCCTTTTCACATAAAAAATGTATCATTCATATTTATCCCCATTTCAATTCAATTATCACACATATTGATATAGAAACAAGGAGACAAATCATAAGATAGAAATGAAATTTGGTCTTACATTTTCTCTAATAAAAATATGCATGTGTTATTACAATGAATCACCCATAAAGGGTAAACCCACAAAAGTGGTTTACAATTCAAGTGAGGAAGGAAAAGTTGAAAAAAATGACCCCATGCAACAAAAAAAATATTTTAGGGGTTTGAATGAACTATTTGGTTTGAGCGAACCAAAATAGGGTTTGCTAGAACCCGAGTTCGAGTGAACCCATTTAATGATGGGGCCACCATTCTCGAAAAAAAAGCCAATTGTGGAGAGGGGGTTCGAATGAACCTTGGTTCGAGCGAACCCCCCTTTTCCCCCTTCTCCCCCTCAGGCACCAAAAAAGTCCAGGATTTTTCACTTCAAAGCTCGAGTTGAGGATGAAAATGGAGGAGACTTCACAGACCCAACTGGTTGATGGTAGTCCTCGGAACAAGCTATCCAATAACTATAATTTTAATATGTTTTAGTTTTATTATGTATTCATTTTTTTAGTTTAATTAAACATAGGCTTTTCACCGAAAATCAAGTTCTATGTTTTGCACATATGGAAAAATAATAGATTATCAAACAAAAAAATTGAAAAATATGAGTGCACAAGATATTGAAGTCCTTGATCCAACAAAAAATAAAATGAATTTCGATACATACAAATTTTTTTATGTTGTATACGGTCTGCCTATGCCTGAATTGTAATTGTTTTGACTTCAAAATATGATTAAGGAAAAAATATTCAATAAAAAACTATGAGACCAATTGGAAGCACTAGATATCGAAGTTACAAATCTAAATTCGAAAGAATTAGAATTTTATCCTTCATGGAAAAAAAATTATGTTGTATACGGTGAGCATCATTCCTTAAAAATGTTGTTTGCTAAAAAAAACTAGTTTTCGAAGGAGATGGAAAAAGAAGTGCAATCTGATCCCAATTTTTTTAAAAAAATATATATTTAGAATCTACAGACAAAATGTCACAAATCACTAGTTTGCATCATCTTCAAATTCCTCATGGTTTAGCCACTATAGGTGCCCGAAAGTGAAGATTTAGTTAGAAAAAATTATTTTAGTGTCCAGTTTGGCCAAAAATTGTAAACCAGTATTGTGGGATCACCCTAAAATAATTAAGCAACTACTTCCTAGAGTATTGAATAGAGTAAGTCCCAATCTTCTATTAAAAGGACAATAATCTCTATTTATAACTAAATGACAATGCTTACATCAATTGATATTTGACACTTGTAACTTATATTTGTAATCTTTTAAAATATGGTTAGCGCTTTAAAATGCTACTTGGGATGAATATATTGGTGGGGGTCACTTTTAGCTTAATTGAGGGCCTTAAAAGAAGAGGGTATGATTTGATAAGGAAACTATGCATGTGAAAGAGAGAGTCCCTCATTGCTAGCTCGACGTTTAAGACCCCATATTCAAAAAATAGACTATAGTTTCTCCATGTAAGAGGAGTCGCCCTAACTATGAATACTTATCCCTAGCTAATATTTTAGTCGGGAGAGGCTAGACTAAGCCATCCTCCCACACTTCCTATCTCATTCTTTAAACAAGGAAGCACCAATAGCATTCTAAGAGAGTAGTTCCTAGATATTTGACAATTCTTTTTACATTTTTCCTCTCTTACAAAGGAAACAAACTTTCCAAGAACAATCTCTTAGTCTCTTCAATGATTTAAACTTTTAATAGCTAACTATTCATCTCCTTTGAACTCCATGATATCTTCATTTTCTTCTTAGAGTAGATTTTTTTGTGAGATAATCAAATGACCTCCTATTTAAATATGCTTTTGAAAAAATAAAGGATCTTACTCCTCATATAGCATACCAATTCTCATTGAAAACTTCTCCAATGCTTATTACATGACTTCTCTTGTAGAACCTATGTGTAGTGAAATATATTCTACCTTATGCTTCCCTTCAGGCTAATGCCACATTGTCACATTTGAATTATCCTCAATATGACATGTTATAAAGAGTGAAACTCTTTAATTCCTAACATCGACAATTCCTTAAATAAATTCATTTATATTCTAAAGAAAGTTGAAAACTCCATTCATTAACATTTCATAAACTCCAAAAGATTCCATAATATCGACTTAAAGTCTACAAATAGATTCATAATACTTCCAATTAAATTCATAAATGTGTCATCTTATATGACATTAATAATTCAAAAGCATTTGTAACAAAAGTTTACAATTCAAGACTTAGGCATTCAGTCGCCTTAATCTCTACAATAATCATACAAGAAATAAAATAATACATATATGAAGAAATCATCCTTTGATCCTCAATCCAATAGATTATCTTCAAATATGAAGACGAGAACAAGGATCATGCGCTTTTTCTGCCCAACCTCGAAGCTTACGCTTCCCCGGAATTCCTTAGTCATTCAAAGAATACCCGACCCTGCACGAATCACTTAGCAAAAAGCAGTCAAAAAGCAAAATGGAATCTGGTGCATGCCTAGTATAACTAGTAAACCCACAAGCATTTTCATTTTTCTAACATGTAAGAAACAAGCAAGTTCGATACTAGGATATGGTAGAGATTTAATTTCATTCCATCTATTTCAATGGTCCTTAAGTTACTTGGCCAAGTAAAATGTCATGCACGACAAATAATAGTAGTTTTGGAAAACTACGCTCTCTAAAAACCCATATTCGGCACCCATCCCGGAAAATAACTTTCCAAACACATGTCATGCACATTCAATTATCAAGCATGCATGGTTCCATTCAAATAAATAAAGTATCTTTCACAAACACATGAACTGCACTTTCATTTTTAAGCAAACATGGTTTTTAATACATTAATTTCACAGTTTTAAATCACAAATAACATTATGTTCATATTTGAAATAAATAAGAGATAAAATTAAAGAAGGTGTATTTCAAGTATGTAATTAAGTACATATCAAAACCAGAATAAATGAGCACACATTCTTTCGGTTCATTTACTCAAGAAAATTCAACCACACTTCAATATAGTCTTTTCTAATTCGTTTCATTTAAAAGTAATTATATTTTTAATTATGTTTTCCTTTTCTTTTCTGTTTTTCATATTTATCTAAAATGTTATCTTTTCAAAAACGGAAAACACCTCATATTTACTTCTGTTTCGTAGTAATTTTAGTTTCATTTCTAGAGAATTATCAGGTTTCATTCTTATTTTTCAAGCATAAATCTTTACACAAAATTATTTAATCTTATAATTCTGGAAAACATTCAACAATTTTATTTAAATCAAAACACTATCTTTTATGTTTCTTTTCTGGTAATTTCCAATTTTCTGTCTGTACAGATAACGATTATAATTTTCTGTTGGAGGTTTTCTGTATCTAAAAACATATAGTTTCCTGTGTGCATCTCTTCAAATATACAAAAACAGAATTTACTAAACAACAAAATCTACTGTTTCTTGATTGTTTTCTATTCAAGCTTGTTCTATAGATTTCTATATTAAAAATACAATCTGGTGTTTACTCTTCTTTCTAAGTTTGACAAAAATAGTGACAGATTTTCATTTGATAAAATACAAAAATAAAATAAAATGATTCAAATTAAACATACTAAGATTGTTAATTTGGTAAATAATGCTTTCTTTGAATCTACCTGGTAATTTCCTGAATCTAGTTTGTTTTGTTTCCTCTGTCAATTTTCTGTTCTATTCTTTTGCTGTGAATTCCCTCTGTGTTTGTGCATGTATCTCAGGCAACAAAATTTTCTTTGGTCTCTCCTCTTTATTTTATTCCTATTTAGAATTTCTTTGGCCGAGCCTTTTTCTGTTCACTTACGTATGAAGATTTGCTTCTTTAGTTTCTGAATTCCCATTCCTCCTGGCCGCACCCTGCCTTCTATCTTCTCCCACGTGCCTCTCCCCACTATATCCCACGCACCCTCTCCTTTCTCTTTTCTACCCTGCTGCCTTCTTCATTTCTTCCCTGTTGCGCCTCTTCCTTCTCTTATGTGTGCCTCATGGAAGATAAGTGACTACTAAGTTTCTAAGACTCCCTCTCCTGCTGGCCTGTGCACATCACCTCTTTGTCCTCTTCCAATCGCGTATGATGGAGACCATAGAATGCAAAATAAAAATCAAGTTGTCTCTCTATTCCCTGGCGCATGAGATAAGTAGTATCTCATGAAAAATGAAAACTTAAACTATTTTATCCTCCTCTCCTTCTCTAGCCTCGCATGGAGATAATATGTATGCAAACTCAATCTACATCAAAACTATCTCTCTCCTGGCGCATGGGAAAAATAATGTGAATACCATAAAGATAAAAGAAAAATATCTATTTTTTGCCTGTCTTCCAAAAACGGGTTTCTCTCCTTGTCAATCTCATGCAAATGGTGGAGTTATCCATTAAATTCGATCCACAATTTCAGTTTTGATCTCCAGCCAAATGGCCAGAACTCCAAGTTCCTTTATTTGATTGCATTCAAAATTGATTGAAAGACATTTGTTTTCAAATTCTTAACTATTGTTTTGATTCAATTCCCATTTTAAATGTATTGTTGTTTTCTCTTTTTTCATTAAACAACTAATTTTAATATAAATATCTATTTGAACATTTATTTCTTATTGTTTTAAATAACTCAATTTAATATATATATATATATATATAATTATTTAAATATATATTTCTACTCTCATTTTAAATCTGTTTTTCCACACAACATCATAATATTTGTTTTCCAATAATTTAAAATAAAAGCATTATTATTTTCAACTAATAATAAAATATTTACATAAAGAAGTAATTCTTTGAATAAAAACAATTTTCTCACAATAATTATCAAATCGCCATTTAAAACAACCATATTCTTTTTCACAATTACGTTCAAACAAAAGCATATCCATAATAACCATTTAATCATGCAAATTACGTTCTAATTATTTAAGTGGTGTGTGAGATTCCATCATCCTCATTAACATCTAATGGCTAAAATGACTCTACCTGATCAATGATCTCGCCTTCATTCTTGTTCACCTGTTCCTACGTTCACTTGCATTCAAATTTTCATCAGCAATGACAAACCCCAAATTTCATAATAATGAATTTCAAATCATTTCATCTTGCATTTAAATTTAAATTTTGCTTTCAATTTCAATTTAAATAATCATCTTGCATAAACATTAAAAATCTCATGATTAATAATTGCAATCTTAATAATTGATAAAATCAGTATGTGACATCCTTCCCCTCTTGGAAGAGACATCGTCTCGATGTCTTATTAATTAATCAATAAGCATAGTATCTCAATCAGTAAAATAAAGTATCTCAATCATAATGAAATAATAACTAACATCATTGTTCTCAAAACATAAGCATAAACATTTCATAGTAGCATCCACGCTATCTAAGTTCACAACAAGTGAATAAAAAACCAGAGTATCAAGTATCTCTGCATTAAGCAAATACTAATCTAAGAAAGCAAATGAGGAAAATGACGGTCAATCGTCTTAGAATCCTCCCATGTAGCACTATCCTCAGCATACTGGTCCCACTAGACCTTGTACTAAGTACTATCCCTGTTACGCAACTTAATGCTACACCTATCTAGGATTCAGATGGGCTCCACTGGCACCACCCCTAGATCATGTACCTGTAATGAATGCCAATCAAGTATATGAGATGCATCACAATGGTATGGTTTCAATAAAGAAACATGGAATACATTATGGAGTCGAGCTAGAGCAGGTGGTAATGCTAGTCTATAAGCAACTGGATTAATGACTTCTAGTACATCAAAAGGTCCCACAAATCTCAGAGCCAACTTTGATGATTTCCCATATGAGATAGAGCTCTTATGAGGCTTAACCCTCAAATTGACTTTATCTCCCACAACAAACTGTCTGAAAGTCCTGTTTCTATCAACGTAGCTCTTCTGTCTATCAGCTGCTTCCTTCAACCTATTGTTGATCAACTTCATTTGCTCATCCATTTCCTTGAGCATATTCGGACCAATGATGATCCTATCTTCCATCCTATCCCAACTAATGGGTGTGCAAAATTTTCATCCATAAAGTGCCTCAAAAGGTGTCATACCCAAATATGCATGGAATGAGTTGTTGTAAGCAAACTCAACCAATGGCAAAAATTCTTCCCACTTGTACTGCTGATCCATGCAGTACATCCTCAGTAGATCCTCAACAACCTGATTGACCCTTTCTGTTTGGCCATCAGTTTGTGGGTGATAAGTAGAACTAAAATTCAATTTAGTTCCTAAAGCTGCATTCAGTGTTGTCCAAAACCTAGATGTCATCCTGGTGTCCCTATCTGATATAATGGTCTCTGGTACACCATGTAATCGGAATATCTCTTGCACAAATTTTTTTGCAAGTGTCAATGATCCATCTTTCATATTCCCAGGTATGAAATGTGAAACCTTCGTTAGCTTATCAATGACTACTAAGATGGTATCATGCCTATTCCTGCTCAAAGGTAATCCTTGGATAAAATCCATACTGATTACTTGCCACTTATACTCAGGTATATCATGGGGATACAAAAGTCCTGTTGGATGCACATGCTTAGCCTTGACCCGTTGGCATTCCAAACATCTAGCCACATACTCCATAACATCTTTCTTAAGCTTAGGCCAAAAATATAAAGTCTTCAACTCTGCTACCATCTTCGTAACTCCTGGATGCCCTAAGTAAGGTGCATCATGTACTTCCTCTAGAATCAACCTCCTCAAGTCTCCACCCTCAGGGATATACATCCTTCCCTGATATCTCAAAATACCATCATACTCCATCACATATCCATCAAATTTGTGATCTAAAGGATCTACCTCTAAGGCTTGCTTGACCCTCTCATAATGCTCATCTGTTGGAAGATATTGCAACACTTGTTGTCTCAAATTTGACCTTGTGGTCAGCATAACAGAGAGATGTCTTCTCCTGCTAAGAGCATCTAGAACTCTGTTTTCCTTTCCCTTGATATACTCAATACCAAAATCATATTCACCTAGGAACTCAAGCCACCTTCTCTATCTCGCATTGAGGTTTGGTTGTGTAAAGATGTACTTAAGTCCTAAATGATTTGTCTTTAGTTCAAATGGTTTCCCTAGGAGATAATGTCTCCACATCTATAATGCATGAACAATAGCTGCAAGCTCAAGATCATGTGGCGCATAATTCAATTCATATTGTTTCAGTTTTCTGGACTCATATGGAACCACTTTCCCTTCCTGCATCAACACAACTCCAACACCTTCACCTAAAGCATCTGTAATCACTATGAAGTGTCCATTAGGATCTAGTATAGTCAAAACTGGTGCCAATGTCAACTTCTATTTCAGAAATTGAAATGCCTCCTCGCACTTCTCAGTCCACTCAAATTTCCTTCCCTTCTTTTGAAGAGAAGTAATAGGTGTTGCTATCCTGGAGAATCCTTCCACATATTTCCTGTAATATCCTGCAAGTCCCATGAAACTA
>CM021104.1:426555233-426834182 GCA_007115665.2 Sequoiadendron giganteum
CTTCTCTGCTTAGTTTCAATACTGAACCATCCATGCATGTGACATATAACCAGGTCTAATAGGTAACCTAGCAACTACTTTAGGATCAATAAAGCATTCAGTAGCTCCTGTATCTATCAAAATGGAAATCGATTAACCAAAAATCTTACCCGTCATCTGAATAGGTGAAGCCTGAAAATTTGCTTGACGGTTGTCAACCGCTGCATGAATCTGGTGTTGCGATGCTCGCCAATCATTCCCTCCTCGCTGACCTCCTTTACGCTGAGTACAATTGGAGGCATAGTGATCTCCTCCACAATTGTAACATCCACCTCATGGCCCTGGGTGACCACCTGTCCTAGTATTAGAGAAGTTGGTGTTATTATTATTCACTTTCTTATTTCCACCATAATTTCCTTCTCCTTTTTCCTAATAGTTTGCTCCTCTCTTCAGGTTCCTTATCTGCTGAGTGTTGTTACCCCTTTGGTTATTACTGTTATTATTTTGGAACTTCATGTTTCCAAATCCAAGTTTAGAATTCACATTCTTTCTGTAGTTTTCCACCTATTGTAACTTATGTTCCTGTTTTATGGCCTTCTCAAAGACCTCATCCATAGTCAATGGATTATGAATATCCACATCAACTCCTATCAGTGGCCTCAATCCTAGGATGAATTTCCGAATACAGAACCGCTCATCCATCTGATACTGTGGTACGTACTTTAGGAGATTAGTGAATCTCTCCCAGTACTAAGTAACTGTCAAAACACCCTATGTCAGATTCTGAAACTCTATCATCTTTCTATCAAAGAACAACTGTGGGAGCCATCTCTTCCTAAAAAGTTGCAAGAACATTTCCCAAGTAGTCCCACCTGGTAGTAACTTCTTCTCAGTCTTCTCATTATACCACCAAGTAGCAGCTTCTCCAGTAAGCTGATATGCAACCCAAACTGCCTTAGTCTCATTAGACATATTCCTGAGTTCAAAGTACTTTTCCATTTCAATTAGCTAGGCTTCAGCTCCATCACCAATGGTCTTACCATCAAACTTGGGCGGGGCTACCCTTTTTAAGTCTTTTTCCAACTCCCCTTCAATCCTAGCTTGAGGATTTGGTGGTTCTTCAACCCTTGGATTCTCATTAGTGGGTTGCTCCTGATTTTGGGGAATTTTGTTTCGAGGGTTTTTTCCTTCCCTAACTCCTTGAACTTCCTGTTCTAGATTATCCATTCTAGAACCTTGCTGATTCAAAAGATTGAGAATCTAATCCAACCTGTCATTCTCATTACTTGCAGCAGCTCCTTTTCCTCTTGAACCCATTATGTATCAACAATTCCTGCATCAAGGAATGTTTCTTTAGCGTAATGGACAAAGGACCTAGTGTTCAAACCTAGGGCTCTGATACCAAATGTAAAGAGCGAAACTCTTTAATTCCTAACATCGATAATTCCTTAAATAAATTCATTTATATTCTAAAGAAAGTTGAAAACTCCATTCATTAACATTTCATAAACTCCAAAAGATTCCATAATATCGACTTAAAGTCTACAAATAGATTCATAATACTTCTAATTAAATTCATAAACGTGTCATCTTACATGACATTAATAATTCAAAAGCATTTGTAACAAAAGTTTACAATTCAAGACTTAGGCGTTCAGTCGCCTTAAGCTCTACAATAATCATACAAGAATAAAATAATACATATATGAAGAAATCATCCTTTGATCTTCAATCCAATAGCTTATCTTCAAATATGAAGACAAGAACAAGGATTAGGCGCTTTTTCCGGCCAACCTCGAAGCTTACGCTTCCCCGGAATTCCTTAGTCATTCAAAGAATACCCGATCCTGCACGAATCACTTAGCAAAAAGCATTCGACAAGCAAGATGGAATCTAGTGTGTGCCTAGTATAACTAGTAAATCCACAAGCATTTTTATTTTTCTAATTCATTTAAGAAACAATCAAGTTCGATACTAGGATATGATAGAGAGTTAATTTCATTCCATCTATTTCAATGGTCCTTAAGTTACTTGGCCAAGTAAAATGTCATGCACGACAAATAATAGTATTTTTGGAAAAGCAAAACTAGGCTCTCTAAAAACCCATATTCGGCACCTGTCTCGGAAGGTAACTTTCCAAACACATGTCATGCACATTCAATTATCAAGCATGCATGGTTCCATTCAAATAAATAAAGTATCTTTCACAAACACATGAACTACACTTTCATTTTTAAGCAAACATGGTTTTTAATACAATAATTTCAAAGTTTTAAATCACAAATAACATTATGTTCATATTTGAAATAAATAAGAGATAAAATTAAAGGTGTATCTCAAGTATGTAATTAAGTACATATCAAAACCAGAATAAATGAGCACACATTCTTTCGGTTCATTTACTCAAGAAAATTCAACCACACTTCAATATAGTCTTTTCTAATTCGTTTCATTTAAAAGTAATTATATTTTTAATTATGTTTTCCTTTTCTTTTTTGTTTTTCATATTTCTCTAAAATGTTATCTTTTCAAAAACGGAAAACACCTCATATTTACTTCTGTTTTGTAGTAATTTTAGTTTCATTTCTAGAGAATTATCAAGCTTCATTCTTACTTTTCAAGCATAAATATTTACACAAAATTATTTAATCTTATCATTCTAGAAAACGTTCAACAATTTAATTTAAATCAAAACACTATCTTTTATGTTTCTTTTCTGATAATTTCCAATTTTCTGTCTATACAGATAACGATTATAATTTTCTGTTGGAGGTTTTTTGTATCTAAAAACATATAGTTTCTTGTCTGCATCTCTTCAAATATGCAAAAACATAATTTACTAAACAACAAAATCTATTGTTTCTTGATTGTTTTTTGTTCAAGCTTGTTCTATAGTTTTCTATATTAAAAATACAATTTGGTGTTTAATCTTCTTTCTAAGTTTGACAAAAGCAGTGACAGGTTTTCATTTGATAAAATACAAAAATAAAAGAAAATGATTCAAATTAAACATACTAAGATTGTTAATTTGGTAAATAATGCTTTCTTTGAATCTACCTGGTAATTTCCTGAATCTAGTTTGTTTTGTTTCCTCTGTCAATTTTCTGTTCTATTCTTTTGCTGTGAATTCCCTCTGTGTTATTGCATGTATCTCAAGCAACAAAATTTTCTTTGGTCTCTCCTCTTTATTTTATTCCTGTTCAAAATTTCTTTCTCCTCTCTAGCCAAGCCTTTTTATGTTCACTTATGTATGAAGATTTGCTTCTTTAGTTTCTAAATTCCCATTCCTCCTGGCCGCACCCTGCCTTCTGTCTTCTCCCACGTGCCTCTCCCCACTATATCCCACACACCCTCTCCTTTCTCCTTTATACCCTGCTACCTTCTTCCTTTCTTCCATGTCGCGCCTCTTCCTTCTCTTATGTGCGCCTCATGGAAGATAAGTGACTACTAATTTACTAAGACTCCCTCTCTTGTTGGCTTGTGCGCATCACCTCTCTATCCTCTTCCAACCGTGTATAATGGAGACCACAAAATGGAAAATAAAAATCAAGCTGTCTCTCTATTCCCTGGCGCATGAGATAAGTAGTATCTCATGAAAAATGAAAACTTAAACTGTTTTATCCTCCTCTCCTTCTCTGGCCTTGCATGGAGATAAGATGTATGCAAACTCAATCTACATCAAAACTATCTCTCTCCTGGCACATGAGAAAAATAATGTGAATCCCATAAAGATAAAAGAAAAATATTTGTTTTTTGCCTGCCTTCCAAAACCGGATTTCTCTCCCTGTCAATCTCATGCAAATGGTGGAGTTATCCATTAAATTCGATCCACAATTTCAGTTTTGATCTCCAGCCAAATGGCCAGAACTCCAAGTTCCTTTATTTGATTGCATTCAAAATTGATTGAAAGAGATTTGTTTTCAAATGCTTAACTGTTGTTTTCAATTCAATTCCCATTTTAAATGTATTGTTGTTTTCTCTTTTTTCATTAAACAACTAATTTTAATATAAATATCTATTTAAACATTTATTTCTTATTGTTTTAAATAACTCAATTTAATATATATATAATTATTTAAATATATATTTCTACTCTCATTTTAAATCCGTTTTTCCACACAACAACATAATATTTGTTTTCCAATCATTTAAAATAAAAGCATTATTATTTTCAACTAATAATAAAATATTTACATAAAGAAGTAATTCTTTGAATAAAAACAATTTTCTCACAATAATTATCAAATCACCATTTAAAACAACCATATTCTTTTTCACAATTACTTTCAAACAAAAGCATAGCCATAATAATCATTTAATCATGCAAATTACGTTCTAATTATTTAAGTGGTGTGTGAGATTCCATCATCCTCATTAACATCTAATGGCTAAAACGACTCTACTTGATCAATGTTCTTGCCTTCATTCTCTTTCATCTATTCCTACGTTCACTTGCACTCAAATTTTCATCAGCAATGACAAACCCCGAATTCCATAATAATGAATTTCAAATCATTTCATCTTGCATTTAAATTTCAATTTTGCTTTCAATTTCAATTTAAATAATCATCTTGCATAAACATTAAAAATCTCATGATTAATAATTGCAATCTTAATAATTGATAAAATCAGTATGTGACACATATGGTAACATCATTTTTAATTATATTTCTCTCTAATTAGATATTTCCTTGTCGTATTTATAGTGTACTTGTAGAAATGTATAGAGAATGTATGACTCTCTTAGCTAAATATGAATGATGACTAGTACTAAAAGAAGAAAATGAATAAATGAGCAATTTTTTTGGGGTATTTCTTTGTGATATCACTGACCTAATCATCCCATTCTTTATTATTTGACCAATCAAAATTTATGATTGTTTTTAGCTAATCATTGTAATGACCCAAGATTTTTCCCAAGATAATAATAAAAATAGACAAACACATTTTTTGTGTTTTAAAAGTTACATTGAATAAGCCATCTTGCCATTCTTCATGCACAAGGTGGCATGACATAGTGCAAAAACACACATGGCATGTGCACTAATACACCAATCATGGTGACACAAGTATAACACTTAATTAGACATGGGTCAAGGTCACTCTGAAAAGAACAATTAATGAGGTGAGGTAGAGATGTGGGGTTCTCATACCATTTTGTAACTCCCACAATAGCCTTGGCTCAAACTTCAAAGTCCTAGTTGCAAGCAACAACCCTTCATACTTTAGAGGGGGGAAATTTTCTACCCTTGAAAGATAATGAGATTTCAAGGAGAAAATTACCTCTCAACTACCTCAATTGGCATGGCTCAAGTGAATTGAAAATATAGGAATGTGAGAATTATCAGAGTACATAAATTATCTAGACCTTTCAGATGTCAAAAATCAAAAGTGCAAGGTACAGAGGTATGCACAAATGTTGTCATAAATTGCATCCTATACAATTTCACATACCATGGGACTCCCCTTTAGATAAGTTAAAGATAATAATGCAATGTTCCTTTTATCCAACTTTATTTTAATACTTAATTTCTTAATCCGTTTGTTTCTTATTGTTAAGGAAAATTTATCTCAGACAAATGCACGTCATGCAAATGTCTGTGCATGGCACAAACGTCCCGAATAGATTCTCAATTGTAGCAATCATTGATATGTTACATTTCCTACCTACCAATGAATGTAACACCTCTACTAGCTTGGAGATGCACTAGGACAACACATGCATGCATAAACCTCCCTATACCACTTCATTTTGATCTCTCTCTCAATACACAAGAAGAAATTCGTTGGTTTTTCACTCTCTCTTACTCTTTATTCATTACAAAAACTTCTTTGCTTCCATTCCACTATCTCTATTGCATATTTTTTCTCTCATAGCCATACTACATTAAAGCTTTGGTATTATTAGCATATTTCTCTCAAGCTTGGAGATTGTAGCCTCTCCCAAGTTTGGTATCCTCATTTTGCTAAAGGAGGGTAACAGTGATTTCTTCATTGCATTGTCTTTTAATCTAATTAACATATTGTTCTAGCATATCTATTTCTTCTTCTATCATGTCTATTTTATTTACGTATATCATATATGGCTATCCATGGAGGTGGAAACACCAAAGAAAGGATTTGACTAAGGAAAATCCCTAAGTAGCCCCAACATTTTTCCTTGGTCTTATTTGTGCAGGTATTGAAGATTTTTTTTTGTTGGAGACTTAATCTCTTGGTTCTTTGTGAGTATTTCCTTCCTTTTCTATCACTTTATCATCTATTTTATTTATTTATTTTAAATTACTTTAATTTATGTTTTTGATAAGGTAAGCAACAT
Organism: Sequoiadendron giganteum; assembly: GCA_007115665.2. NCBI lineage: Eukaryota > Viridiplantae > Streptophyta > Pinopsida > Cupressales > Cupressaceae > Sequoiadendron > Sequoiadendron giganteum. The sequence continues at coordinate 426,561,532 of CM021104.1, forward strand.
TTACAGGGTGTTGTACCCTTAACACATCAAGCCACACGAGCCAAAAAGATCAAGTCCAAATAACATAAAAACTAGCCAAAAAATAGAACACTGATCACAGACTAACAACATATAGCAAAAACATAGACAAAAAAACATCTAACTGGCATTATCCCAGTTCTTTGACAGGAGGTCCACATCATCATCCCCGACCCATTCTTGACTCGACAACATTCTTCCCTTCCAGTTCATCTTTAATTATCGCAAACAGAGTGTTGGTGACAAAGTGGACAAGCTTCACAGTAAAGCGAGTCAAGCCCCTGAATCTCTTGTCCAATTGTCCATTCTCTCCTTTAGCACACGATGCTCCTCCCCATCATCAACAAACTTCATGTCCTCGGTATGTTCAGCATCTAACGAGTGCAAGGACTGGGAGGTTGAGTTCTCTTTCTGCTCTTTACTGTTATCAGGAATGGTGTGGGGCCCTTTCGCATACTCCTCCTCTTCCTCCTCAGACATCTCGTCCTCCTTGTAATCTTTACTGTTTGACTGATCCTCCTTTGATTCTAAGACCACCTATCTTTTTTTATTATTTTTGGCCAATCTCCCAGACCTCTGAATTATGGTCTCTCCTCCAGTAACAACTGTCACCTCCACCACCATGTCACTCTTAGAGTCCTTCCCCACAACATTTTTACCCCTGCTCTCATGTTTACTTTTCTTCTTCGGTGTTGATTTGTAAGCAGTTTTGGCCGGGGTTGCCTTTAGTTCACACAGACTGGTCGCAACACTCGTCTAGGCATTTACCGCATTCCCCTTGAGTTTTTTGGCAGCAGGCTTGGGCTTAGGATTATTAGTAGCACCCAGGTGGGGTTTCTGAATGGGACCTTTGGACTCAACAAGGGAGATGTTTGCAATAGCGAGAGGTTCGATTTCCTCCACACAGACAACAAATATGGGCTTAGGTGGGCATAAAGCTAGATGAAAATGATAGAATCTCATAATGAGCCCTTGGTAGAGAGGCAGAGGAGGGGTATCATCTGGGTTAAGGCTAGCAATTTCCTTGCATTTTTCCATAGAGCTTTCTAAATCCATCAGAAGGAAAAAAGGAAAACTTAACAGAACTTTGTGCCTAAGGTGATTCAACAGAGGGAAATGGTAGAAAAAGTAGGTTTTGTATCTACCTTTGAGCGTCACGTATTTCATGAGGGCCATACAAAATTGTTCCCAAGGCTACAGAAGGGCCTCCCACTCGAAACCTGACTGGTTACAAATCGACTCCTCATTCCCCACAATTTTTTTTTTCATGATGTCATTATCTTGGGTCTTGGTATGTTTCAGATACTTTTTCCCAGTGCTCTGCAACCCGATTGCTTGCGCAATCACATCTTCACTAACCTCGAAAGAAATCCCACCCAGAGTCACTTTATGGTCCTTCTAGGAATTGGAAAAATGCGCAGACAATTTAGGGTCGTGACCCACAAGACTCTCCATCAGGGGAGCTAAGCCACCTTCGACACAGATATGCCACACCAACTGGTTTTTTTGGTATTCACCGCAGTTGTTGGGCTCCGTCCGCACACGATCACCACCCATAATGTCTTTCTGCATAGGAAAAAACTAGAGAATTTATAAAATAAAAAGGTTAAAGATATTAGTTAAACAAAGGGTTTTCCAAAGATAATAGATATTCATCTAAATAAAGCAGCGTTAGTTAATCAAGGCAGTGTGCAAGACACACGTGTGAATAGGAAAATCACTTAGCTTAATCTTGGCAGTATAATAAATGGAGATCTTGAAGCGATTGCGGCTAGGTAAGCAGGACATTATGGAGAAGTGAGGTTTATTAGCCACATTGTCCTTGCACAAAAAACTAGGCAGGATGGTTGTGGGGCTAAACTTAGTAATACGAAGGAGATCGGGTTTGGGACACAAAGATAAAATAGCAGAAATGAAAGAGCCAAAAGGGAGCTTTCCCTCATAATGATTCATCACACCAAAGTTTAAATCCACGAGCTCAAGGAAGAAATGATATTTTAACGCAATCCCCATAAGGAGATAGCATAAGGTATGACCCTGCAAAGTCTTAATCACGAAGTATGCATCATACTTCCTTATAATGCCATCTTTATTAAACACGGGATTAGCCTAAAAATTCAAAATTTTCCACTTGTAGGCCACCTGAACTTTTATGCTCGTCCACCTAGCCCAAAGTACAAACATGTGGACACCCCATAAGACCCCCAGAATCATAAAATTGGTAATCATCATAAAAAATAGGGGTTCTGTTCTTTCAAGATTTGGTCAACATTTAGAGCGATTCTAATAGGTGCCAAAGTTAGCTAAGGCATCAACCACTTGATTGCCCTCACGATAAATGTGGGTAATTTTTTTTAATCTTAGCTTAGACATAAAGAGCCTTATATCCAATAAAATATCCTTCGTACTCCATCCAAGCAATCCGCCAAAGTTAACAACATCAATAATGGATTTAGAGTCACCTTCAATGTGAAGGTTCTCTATCCCTAGAGAAACATCAATTTGAAGGCCCTTGAGCAGCACACGGGCTTCCACAATCATAGAAGATTGGAAACCAATCCCTCTAGCATAACCTGCCACAAGATCACCTCTGGAATCTCTTATCATACCTCCTACACTAGCTCTGCCTGGGTTGCCTTTTGCAGCCCCATCAAAATTGAGTTTAAACCATCCTCTATCCGGTGGCTCCCAGATAGTGTTACTCCTAGCCAGGAATATGGAGTTTTCAAAGGAGCTTGCATCCAAATTCTAATGCCAAGCCTTAGCCATTTTAATTTAACTTTCAGTGGGTCCCTTATCTAGAAGTTTCCCATTGAAGAGGGAGATGTTTTCTTCAATAAGGCGGGCACCTATACCAAAGACCTCCTTAGGACTCATCTCAGTATTCCTAAAAATCCTATTGTTCCTCTCTTTCCATAAACACCAACAAATAATGGGAGGGACCTGGTTCCAAATTTCTCTGAGCAAGGGGTGAGTATAAGGACCACACCAGCCCAAAATAAAGGATTTAATATCTTTACACATGGCCCAATGTATACCCAATCTTTCAATATCCATCCCCCACACTTCAACAACAAACGGGCAGTGTAATAGTAAGTGGTCAACAGATTCATCACAACATTTTCATAAGAAACATCTATTGGGGATATAAAATCCTCTTTTTCTCAAATTGTCCTGAGTAAGGATCCTGTTGTGACAGGCGATCCACCAAAAGAAATTGACTTTCAAGATCATATGGTGGTTCCAGACCTTGTTCCAAAGGTCAATAGCAGCACCCTGGTCTATCAGCAAATTGTACGCCGATTTGACAGACAGATCACCCTATTTGTCATAAGTCTAGAAAAAATCATCTCCCAAGAAGGATGAGGGAAGTCTAGTAAAAGAAAGTAAATCCTGTAGAGACATAGCAAGGCAATAGAGATCTTGGGAAAAGGGGCAGCAAAGGGCCAAATCCTTCCACACCCTAGCCCCAGGAGGCCCAAGAACATAGTCCCTAATGTGGATACCGAAGAACCTTTGGGCCAACCTCTTGAGATTCCTAAATTCAGAAATTTTCAGAGGGGTGTCAAGTAACCAAGGATCTTCCCAGAATTCGATCTTAATGCCATTGCAAATCTTCCATTTTATCCCACTCCTAAGAAGACCCTACATGCTGCAAATGCTCCTCCAAGCCAAAGAACCCTAAGGATGAACCTCAGAAAGGCAGCTGACCAAAGGCTTGTTCTGAAGATATTTAACGTTCATGATTTTGCACCAATCCTTTGTGTTCCTTAGATGATCATAGCACACCTTGGCCATCAAGGCCTTGTTAGTGTTAAATATAACCTCAATCCCAAGTCCACCATAATTTTTGGGCTGACAAACTTTTTCCCATTAAACTAGTGCAAATTTCTTCTTGTCCTCGGTCCCAGACCAAAGGAAATTTCTTTGAATTTTTTCAAATTTCTTAGCTATATACCTGAGAATCCTGAATATGGAGAGAAAGTAAATTGGTATACCTTGAAGAGTTGCAGAAAGGAGTTGAAGTTTACCAACATGACTAAGAATGGAGCCTTTCCACCCAACAATTTTCCTTTGGACTCTTTCAAGAATCGAGTTCCAAAAGTCAGGGGTGACCTCCTTGATAGTGAGGGGGAGCCCAAGGTAAACTGAAGGAAGAGCCCCACTCAAACAACCTAGCGCAACAGTCACCCTAGCTTGCAAGTTAGGAGTGTTGTTAAAGAATTAAATCATGCTTTTGTTGTAGTTAATGCATTGACCATAGTAGGCAACATAGTTGTTCAGAAATTTTTTCCACTTTCTAGCTTCGATCACAGAGGCTTTCCCAAGTATGAAGGTATCATCCACAAATTATTGTATCACAATCGGATCTAAAGAAGAGGAAGCTTTGATTCCCTTTATAGAACCATTTGACAACAGACTAGCAAAGTTCCTACTCAACACATCCACAATTATGATAAATAAATAGGGTGAGAGAGGATCACCTTGTCTGATCCCTCTACCAACAGAGAAAAACCCAAAGGGGGCCCCATTAACCAAAATGGAGTACTTAATCGTAGTAGCACATTCCATTATGAGTTTGACCATAGACTGGTTAAACTCAAACTTGGTTAAGACTTTAGGGATGAAGTCCCAAATAACCTTATCATAGGCTTTTGAAATATCCAATTTGAGGGCCATCCCCGCATAGTTGCATCTATCCATGGAGTAGAGTAGCTCATGGGTGGTCATAGTGGCATCAAGGATATGACGACCATGAACAAACCCTTTTTGAGTGGGACTAATGAGTTTTTCAAGAAGGGGTTTAATTCGGTTCACCAAGATCTTGGAAATGATTTTGTAAAAGGTATTGCATAGGCTAATACGTCAAAAATTAGTCATAGATTAAGGATCATCAATATTAGGGATTAGAGCAATGAAAGTGTGGTTTAGTTGTTTGAGAATCTTACCAGTTTTGAAGAAATCATGGGCAACCAAGACAAGGTCCTCACCAACAATCTCCCAAAAGATCTGAAAGAAAGCGGGGGGAAAACCATCAAGATCCAGAGCTTTGAATGCCCCCATACTGAACGTAGCCAACCAGACCTCCTCCAAAGTGACAACACTGAGAATCTCAAGATTATCATTTTGGGTGATGATGGTCAGGAGATGGTTTAACAACAGATTATCCATGGCTGGATTAGGTGCTTTAGTAGGAGTCGAGTAGGCCTCCTGAAAGTAATTAGCAAATATAAGGCCAATTTGAGTAGGCATAGAGATCATCTCCCCTCGCACATTAATCAATTTAGAAATTTTATTCCTCTTCTTGTGTTTAATGGACGAAACCTGAAAGAAAGAGGTATTTATGTCGCCCTCTTTCAGCCATTGGACCCTAGATTTCTGTTTCCAAAAGATTTCCTCTTTCCTGATATTTTTCTCCCACTCCTTCCTATTCTCAATTTCTTGGTTGTGAGTCTGCTGACTGGCATCCCCTTCCTCCATTTTATTTTGTAAGGTTTTCAACTTTTCCCCTATAATCCTTTTCTTTTGAAAGAGATCACCAAAAAAATGCGTGTTCCAACCTTTCACCATACATTTAATATGTTTGAGTTTGAAGAAGATCTTGAACATGGGAGAGCCACGAATAGGGATGTTCCACCATTCAACAATTTTGTTCTTAAAATCAGGATGGGAATTCCACATTATTTTGAACTAGAAAGGGAAAGGACCCATAGAAGATAGGTCATTTGAGATCAACAACAAAGGATTATGGTCGGATACCGTTCTGGGCAAAGCTCTAAGATTATCACTCAGAAGGCTAGTCCAGTGACTGGAACAAAGGAATCTATCCAATCTAACTTGTATTAAATTTTCTCCAAAACACCTGTTGAACCAAGTAAAGGCTTGGCCAGAAAGATCAATTTCAATCAGGCTAGTAGAACTCAAGAAGTTACCCAGGTCATACATGGTGTCAGATTAATCCACCAGACCACCACTTTTCTCCGAAGGATATAGAGGAGAGTTGAAATCCCCAGCCACCATCCAACGAAAGCCAATTTTTTAAAAATCCAATTAGAAAGATCCTGCCATAAGGCATTCCTAGCATTCCTCTGGTTAGGAGCATAGACATTGATTAGAGACAAAGTTCCACTCGGGTAGGAGAAGGAAACTCCCACACTACTCTTGCAGTGGAAAAGTTCAGAACCATTTAACCTAGAGGGGTTCCAAAGCACAACAAGACCACCCGATGCCCCATCAACATCACTATCGAAGTAGGAAGCACCTGGCCAAATATACTTTGCAACTTTATCAAAATTTGCCTTCTTCATCTTGGTTTCTTGTAATAGTAACACATCAATCTTATGTTATAGAACATAGTCCTTCAAAGCAAGCTGCTTTATGGGAGTTGTTTAACCCACACACATTCCAAGACGTGACCTTCATTTCCAACCTTTCTTGGAGGACACGTCCAATGTCCTCTGTTTACCCAACGCGATCTCATTTGTAGTCTCTCTTAGCCTAGTATGTCACTGATTGGGTCTGCCAGGTTTGGAATCTCCTCCCACATCCGCCTTCTTTTTCCTCCCTCTTTTCTTCGGAGTATTCCAATTCTCTTCTTCCACAACTTTCTCCAGCATCAAGCCCTCTGTATTCTCTATAGTTTCATCGACAACTCCATTACTCTCATCTTTCCAAATTTCACCTTTCTCACCCATTGTCTCACTTTTCCCAACAGAACCCACCTCCAACAAGCGGCCAACGACAACCTCATCCCCCCCCGAAATGAGGACAAAGACCAAATCATAGACCTTTAAGGATTTAACAACAGTCTCAATCAAAGTTAGAGTGGCAAGTCTTACTATGGGATCCACCAGACCAGCAGGGGAATCACTAGAGGAAGGTGCATAATCAAAACTCGAAGACTTGACCAGAGGAACATCTCTCATCGGTAACACTTTTTCCACAGGAGGTCGGGGATTCACAGCAGGAACACCCGTGTTGGACTCCCGATTAAATGAGGATTTACAGTCAGAGATAAGGTGGCCAGCTTTAGTGCACTTTTGACAATAAACAACAACATTTTCATAGCACACTGGCTGAATCCAGTTGCCAAACTTAGAACACAACTTTACCAAGTTAGGAAGAGTCTTGTCCACACATATATTCACACAAAATCGAGCAAAGACCAACCTGGACTTCGATTTGGTGATGGAATATGAAGTGATAAATTGTCCCATAGAGTCCCCAATGCTCTTGAAGATGGCTTCATCCCAATATTCTAAAGGTAATCCAGGCAGCCGAATCCAGATCGAAGCCAATTTTTTTAGATCCACAGTAGGGTCAAAACCCGGTTTCTAGCGACATAAAGCCAGGCTATGCTTACCATACACCCAGGGCCCAAAGGATAGGACCGTCACCAAATCCTTCAAAGTCGTAAACTTGAAAAGGAAGAGACCACCCGTCATAACGCAAATCTACACACTACCCTTGAGGTGCCATTTAGCAGCAATCCACTTTCAAACCATATCCACCGATGTACAAAAGGACAGGAAATGACCCACAACTGCATTCTCCATGGAGGAGAGAATCCTATCACTGACAGAGTCAGGAATAGAAAAATACGTCCCAAAAGTTGTGACTTCCTCAATAAGAGGAGGAACAGGAGATGAGTTTTGTTTGCCATTGGTTAGCACATCCTTCCAACCTAAGGTTTCTAGAAGAATCTCCACTGCCGACACATTTTCAGTGAATAAGACCAGAATCACGGGTGTCTCCAAAAGACCCAAAGACAAAGGCGCCGACCCATCAGGAGTGGCCCTCGAGGGACACGAATCTGCATGTGACAAGGAGAGGCTCGGGTCAGGAGGGGACAGAGGGGGACCGTGGGGTACCCCCAGGGTAGAATCCACCATGCATGCAGGAAGTTCAAAACATAGCCAGAGGGGAGAGAAGTGGGTACTTTAATTTATGTTACTCTCTATTGCTTTCTCACATTTTAATAGTTCCAGTTGTCAGAACTATTAGTAGCCACTTTGTTGTTTTCTAATAAATTCTCAGTTTTCTATCCATACGAGATGCTAGTGTGTTGTGGGGACGTCTACATGCTACACTATTGTCCTTGGCTGAGAGCTCACCAATTTTCCTAGAAGACCTTTGTGACTTGCTCTTTTAGTTTTTGGAACTCTCACCTTTTAATTATGCGTAAAACATAAATATACACTCTTCATAATTTTATTGTGTCACCTGAGCTATGTATTTTGAGGTAGTTGAGGGCTATTTACTCCTTGAGACCTCATCATCTTGAGAGTAGAAAATGCCCTCCTCTACATTTTGGTGAACCTGACATGAATTCACCTTCTTAATTTCCTTTTAAGTCCTCTTGTTTCTTGGATATGGCAAGATTGTATGTTGTAAGCCCTCTTCTATGATCTTTACAACCCAATCTAATACCTCCGAACACATACTAAGAAGAAGCTTGAGGCCTACCATACCTACAAATAGGTATAGTCCTACTAGACCTAGTCTAATGTTTTCTAGAAATCCTAATCCTTCTAGCTCCCAGCTAGCGTTTAGTGGTCTTTATCCTTCAAATTCTCCTCCAGGGTCTCCCTCGTTTGAAGATTACGAAGCAACTCTTAGGGTCCTCTTTGAGTAGGTTCAATCTTTGGATGAGAGGCTTAAAGAATTTGAATATTTTCAAAATCATGGTAACATGTACTCTCATGTTGCTCCTATTGTTAGTAGTTTGAAAAACTTAATTATCTCAGACCACAAGGGCCTTGAGTTGCTCTGTGCACTAACCAACATAGTCAAGACCTATGTACCTTCATACACATCGGTCTTGAGTCGATCCCAAGATGCCCAATTGGATTTCACTAGTATTCAGTTGAATCTTTTGATCCCTGAGATATATGTGCACATGGCAGACACTAATCCTTCTATACCTTCCATGACTTTTGCTGATGATACAAACACTATGTCTATGCCCCAATTAATCCTAGAATTAACATATCTCATATTCCTTTGGGGTATAACATTCCTCCTCTACCTGGATCCACACCTCAAATCTCTATCGCCACAACTAATCCACCTTGCCTGCCATCTAATCCCGTTTTAAATACCCTATTGCAAAATATGGGTCAAATTCAATTGTAGTTAGCCAACTTAGCCAACACTGCCTCTCATTCTACTTTGCAGCCTTATTACCATCACAATCCTTTAGTCTTGAACATTTTGAATGTCCCTATCCCCAAAGGGTTGGAGATTTTGAAATTTGATAAATACAATGGCAGAGGTGACCTAAATAAACAAAATGAAATACATTAAATCTGTGAATGGGGTAGATAAGGAAGAAAATGAAAATGCCTACTACGATTAAATAAATTTTTATATATAATAAGCATATGGAAAAATTGTGTGTTGATGAATATTGTAAACAAGGAAATCTAAATATAAGGTATGATAAGGAATATGAAATAAACAAAGGTCGATCTTGTGGAAACTCCATCAATTATGGAATATATAGGTGCTTAGATGTTTAGTCTAATGAATCAACTCATATTGTTGATGATATTGAGCCAATGTGTGTAGATGCTTAGTCAAAAGAATATGAACCTAAATACTTGCTTGATGCCCTCTGAAATTTTGACTCCTTTGAGGAATGTGATGGCACTAATCATCTCACTAAAGGTATTTGCACATATGGATGAGATGGACTAATATGCACCTACAAATTAGTGTATTATGGATGCTAAATTTTTGTTTTCCAATAATGTTGTTGAAGGAAAATGTATTGGCATTCCATTTGAGAAAATAGAACATAGTCTTACACATAATGAGTTTCCTTTCCTTGTGAATTATGATGACAATGAATCTAAGGGGATCTCTATTGTTTGTGATTATAGTCATAAAGATAGATTAGAGATTTTACTTCACATAAAAGATGTACTAACGTGGATACTAATAGGGACACATGTTTCTTTGAGGATGAACAAAATTCTTTCCTTTATGACCCTTCAAATTATGGATTAGAGGTGCAAGTTGTTGGCGATACAAGTGATGTTGAAAATTCATCTTCATGTTCTTCAAGTACCTATGTTGAATATGAATACATTGGTTCTAAGAGGGAGTTAGGTTTGTGTGCTGAGAAAGAAGAAGATAAATTTTCTTATGAATTTATTTACAATTGCAGCTCTATTATGATATTTATTGTTGTGAAGAGTTTGAATTTGAGAAGCACTATGAAATGTTTAATCCTTCTCTTGAGACATTTCATGATGAGTTGTATGATGGCTTGAAAGATAGATCAAGTTTTATTTTCAAGCCTAAAATGGAATAATTTATCAACTTATATAGTGACGATTCATACCGAAAGCCTCAATTTAAATGATTTGTAAATGCATAAACAATGATGAGGTTGTGTATTCCAATGAAAATTATGACATAGCAATTGATAATGATGTTATAGTAGCTAAGTCTTGTCATTAATATATTGAAATACATGGTGAAGAAAATGATTTGTAGAGCTCAAATGAAAATGAATGCAAGTATGATATAATTTAGGTGGAAGGGATGCTTGAACATGAGTATTTTTAATGGAGTGTGCACAGTGACGGTATCTTATGTGTGGAGTAAAATTCATGGTGTGAGCATCTTCCCATGCTTGTTGACCATGAGATGAATTTAATGGAATATTCCTAATTTAAAAAAGAATGGTGAAGTCATTTATCTTCTTCGCCAATGTAATTTAGTTCACATGTCCTATGTCTCTAATTTATTATAGTTTATTTTTCTAACTTGGAGATAAAATGTGATTATAACAAGTTCACCTAAGTGTACACTGAGGTATTCCTTGAACATAATGCTTATGAAGGATTTGAATTTGATATGGGACTAATAGATGAGGTAAACATTCACTATATGTATTATCCAATGGATTATGAATTCTTTCATTTCTAAATTCAACATGACAAACTTATGATAGTTCACAATTATAATTGTGTTTATATAATGTATTGTAACAAAGGTTGATAAGATATACTTAACAAGTGCAGTGGAGTGCATACATCCCATGTGGTGAGTTATTTCACTTGGCACTAATTTGAAAAGTCCTAATAGGTATGGAAATTTTTGATAGCGACAAATTTAGGGATAAGACGAAAAGCATTGATGTCAATGGTAGTGCACAAGCTAGTTATGGTAGTGTTTTCATATTAGATTTAGGGTAGTCATCAGAGAACAAGTTTTTTGATAGAGGAAGATGTTGATTCTACAATTTATGGTGGCTCATAGTCACTGAGGAATGTTTAAAATGTGAATTTAGAAGATTGTAGGTTGGGCAATTTAGAGCTTTCATGCTGACACCCTAGTCTAAACTATGGAGATCTCTTCTAGGATCTCGCTATGCCCACAAGGAGAATACATCCCTAAACAAGAATCACTATTGTGCCTCACTTTTTAGGTAGATTTACCTTTAATTTGGTGAGGAACCTTCCTTTCAAGCATTGGGATGGTAGGTTGACCACAATCTTCATGAATTAATATATCTAGTTACAGGTTTGATTTCCAAATTCTAGCATTTCACAAAAAATGATGATTCAAAATGAGCCTCCACCTCTATTTTTAGATCAATTAGGCAAGTTTTGGGCCCAAAATTGACAATTTGGCACTTAGGAGTAGGTCCAAGGAACTTTGTAAAACAACAAAATTTATAAGTTCTAGCAACAAAACAATTGTCAATAATTCATGAAGACACCCTAGTTCTAGTTTCAAGTCCATCGGGTAGGTTTTATGTTCATAGTGATTTTTTTTTTTAATTACTCGCCAATTAATCGACATTACAAAAGAAGTCCTACAAAATGATTGATTGTTCAAATTTTGATGATTGTACAGAATTCTTGAAAATTATAATTATGCCTCACAAATTGTTACTCGTAAATGGTGTTTTAGCGTTTTAAATGATAGGGGTAAATTGAAAATGAAATTTTATTAGTCACGGTTATTTTGAAAATCAAGGTTTGTAAGAGCATGGGCATTTAAAAATATAAATTTTAAATGGGAAGCGTCTAGTTTTAGAGAATATTCCCATGGAACACTCATGAGACGCCCTTGCTCTTGATTTTATGACTTAAGGATGACGTCAATACATTTCAGCTTGTGCAAAGGGAAAGGGGTCTAGCATTCAACTTTTGCTCTTTTAAATTGCCAATAGCATTCCACATGTTTGGAAGGATGCAATGAGAAGTTTACACATGGAATACGTTGTTAATGCTATTTTATCATCAAAAGGTAGAAAATGCCTAGAGATGTATAAAGTGCCTAGAAAGAAGCAAACTTTCCTAGCTATGTATAAAATTTCTTATGATCGATATAAAAATGTTTTAGCAAGCAAAGAAAATATCTTATCAATGATTCAAAATGCCTTAGCAACATTTGAAAATGACTTGCAATGTTCCAAAATTTTATATGAATAGCTAAAATATCTTGAAAGAGGTACATGTCAAACACAAAATGGAACGATTGGTCTAATAGAAGGGAGGTTACAACAACCTTGTCTCAAGCTCAAAAATCAAGTTGATCTAAAGCTCAAAAGTCAAGTTGATCTAAGATCTCAGTATTTTTTTACAAGTTTGTTTTGGTTTTTGAGATGTTGTCAAATACTTTGGCTTGTGGAAAATCCTAAAGGAGTCTTAATGGGGTTTATGCATAATAATAGAGGCTTCAACATTGTTATCTATTCTCCCATACTATTGTCATTAATGTGAAATTGAGACGTTGAACACTATTATTTCTATTATTTCACGCCACAGGAGTGAAACAACCTATTACCAAGTGAAACTATAACTATTGATGAAGTGATTAGTTTTGTAAAATTATTTTAGAGAAAACTATTTCAAATTTGTGTTCCAATCAGCAGGTATAAAGTATAGCATTTAAAATTATAAAATATTCATCAATGCTTGGTGTGAAATAAGTGAGTTGAGAAAGGCACAAAAGGTGATTCACAAAACGAAGACTTCTAGTATTTTACCAAATGTGATGTCTTGCAATACCTAGGCTAAATCCTATGCAGAAAATAGACAAGTCCAAAGATGAGAGAAATTGATTATGGGAATGCAAACTACAAAATGTAATGCCAACATTCATGCTTCAAGTATTTTTAAGCTAGACAAGTAAAATATGAAGACCAAATGGATGCCTAACAAATGTTTGGTTAAATGCAAGTAGAAAAGGAAGGGTTTTGGTGAATACAAGATATGTCATATGAGATAGGTTTGCACTCCTAGGTTTAAAGCTATGCTGGAGGGTTGATATTTTCACTTGTAGGGTGAAAATGAAGTAGGGATAAAAGTTGGATGCGAGTGTATATCAAAAATGTGAAAACATTTTAAGTTTACTTAAATGGGCCAAATGGAGGATATTTTAAAATATGCTATAACATATTCTTTATGCTTATGTGTTGTTGAGAATAGATGGGCTAGATGGTGTCAAGTGTCACTATTGCATTCAATTTTATTATTTTCTCTTCTCTATATTATAATTTATGGTTCTTTTCAAGGGAATTGTTGGGTTTTGGGATGGACACTGTTAGAAATGTCTAATCCCACATTAGGTTCATGTTTGTAAATATTTGGGATTTATGATGTCAAATTGACGTAAAAGTTTCCTTAACTAAAACAATGTCTAATTCTCAATCTAATTTTTGTGTTAGAATTGTACCATCTATTTAGTTAATCAATATAAGACATTCATTTTTGCTTTGTAATCTATCTCTATTTCATCTTGTGAGTTTTAAGGAATTTGAATTTTTTTTGGGTGCACATTTGTTGCACTTGTGCTAGAGTTTGGATTGTTTTGTATTCAAGGAATATAGTAAAAGTTCTTATTATGAGCTATTTGTAATTGAGTTGAACCTTATAACCTAGTATGTGGCATTTATGAGTTTGGAATAGACTATTAAGAATGGGTTACATTGTTTGAAACAAAAATGTATTTGAGAGTCTAAACTTTGTAGGGCAAAGTCATGTGACATAGGCTTATCTAAACTATGATTTACTCTACCATTGTTGTTATTGGTCTTGAATTGACTTTGTTCCTATAGGATAATATGATAGTCTCTTATGGTTATAACTAATCCAACTCCTCAAATTTACAAGTGATGAACATCTATAGGAAGGTATAACTTATTGGAGCTTTCTTTTCTTCATGGAGTTTGAAGGATGAAAATGATATGCCTAAGTTCTTGCTCATTTAATCATCCCTTTACCAATTTTATATGAAGATAAATTAATTTATGTAATCTATTTGTTCACAATGTTATTAAAGGTACAAATGATCATTCATGCACACAGTAATTTGAAATCATTTTCGTATATATTTGTATGTGTCAATTATCCACATGTTTATGGTTTGTAGCGACAAACTAATATAAAACTAGAACAATCTAAGTTAGTGACATAAAATTGAGCTTACTTATTATGTTAATTTGACCTATTTTTGTCTTTGTACCAATGTCTATTAGAGATATTATATTTCTTTAAGACCCTCACTAGGATTAGCCTCCCGAGTCTTGTGGAACTTGAAGGGTAGACTATAGGGTCCAATCTTGTCCCATTAGATTCTTCTTGTCCTTGGTTCAATCATAGGGATATTATCTTACCAAGATCGAATTAATCCCTAGGTCTAGGTTGTGTCATCCCTTAAATCTAAGGGTGAAAATAAAAAAGAACAAACATGGAGATCAATAAATAAATCAATGGTGAGGTGCACATAAGGAGACTACACGGTTATTCCCCCAAGATTGGTCCAAGTGATAAATCACTAGGAGATAGAGAATGGATCAATGATGGTATTGAAAAAGAGGATACCATGGTAAGTGAGGATATAACATAGGAAATAGGTAGTGAGACATGAATCACAAAGGTAAACAACATCAATGTGTATTGATCCTAGTTAGGACAAGGTCCAAAGTAGATGAATTGGGATATTAGGAAGTTGTTAGAAAGGATAATCAAAAGATGCACAAGAGAGACAATAATGCACATGCTCAAGTGATTAATCATCATCTCACTATCTTAGTTGGAGTTACTCCTAATAGTTGTATGTGTAGTAGTGACTAAATGTGGATCATA
This sequence comes from Sequoiadendron giganteum, assembly GCA_007115665.2. Lineage (NCBI taxonomy): Eukaryota > Viridiplantae > Streptophyta > Pinopsida > Cupressales > Cupressaceae > Sequoiadendron > Sequoiadendron giganteum. The sequence goes on from CM021104.1 coordinate 426,576,660, forward strand.
ATTCTGCAACTCATAGTGGGATGTGACTCACATATGTGAATATGTAGACAATAACATGGTGGAAAGAGTGGTAGGAAACAATCACATTGGTGAAGGAAACAAAGGAAAAAAATGATAAAAAAAAATAAAGCATGAAAAGTGGTACACTTTCTTCTAGGGAATTTGGGATTAAGAATTTGGATTAATGTATTTCAAAGTGGCTTCTTAGGCTTATGCACTAGTTTAATAAAGGATTTTTCTTAGTCCAATATCTTTGTATGTTGGTGTAGACACCCTAAATTGACTCCTCATTCCATAATTAATTAAATTACAATTTAATTAATTATAGTTTTAGTTTGTAATTAATTAAATTAAATATTTAATTAATTATTATCATCATTCTTCTTAATTAATCAAATTATTTATTTGATTAATTCTCCTCCACCACAACATTCAATTATATCATTTAATTAATGCTCCATTCCTCAAAGGTTTATTTATTTAATTCAACCTCAGTCTTTATTTCCCTAAGTCCTCTAATCCCAATCAAGTTAATTAATACTTGATTAATTAATTTAATACACCTCCTATTCCTCATTAATATTTCTTCTAATTTTTAATTCCCCCCACTTCCCCAAACTTGTAGTCATGTGACATGTGTCCTCCAAGCCCTCTTAAATGCTTACATGCACAAGTCACTTTCCCTCTCCAAGTCATCATTTTACCTCCCTTTCTCTTGGATGCTCACACATGTGTGATATCCTCTTCCCCATGGAGCCACCCTACACTTTCCTTCTCTTCCCATTTGTCATACCTCCAAGCCTACACCTCTTACACTTTGGCACTTTTGCTTCCACTTGTCATCTCCTTGTTCTTCCCAATGTGTGATCACACCTTTGTCTCTTTCCCTTGCCACATGTCACATTCACATGTCTCCACCTTTTGACACTTTTCACAAAGCTAATCTTCCATTCTCTCCTTCAATCCTGGCTATCTATATCACAAGAGGATCTTGGTCCTCCATTCATCCTTCTAAAAATATATAAATTTTATCCTTTCCATTCCATTTGCATATCTCTTGTTTTGCTAAGATTATGTTGTTGAATACATCATCAAAATATCTTCTATACCAAGGTTATGTTGCATTGGAGAGCAACCACATAGCTACAATATCAAGACCAAATCAAGTGAAATGGGTGCTTCACTTCAACTCTATCAATGAGGTGATGAAGGTAAGGGATTGAGGTAAATTTTGGTTATTTTATTTTATCTTTGTATTTATGTTATATTACCATTTCATCATCTTCATGTGGTGGGGTGTGGTACATATGGAAGGTAATATGGGAAGTTGGGTAGACGGGATAAAGTGATGGCTTTCCATAAATATTTTAAAATTTAATCATAGTGCTTTGTACATTTGATGGATTTGAGTCAATGGTGTGGTGATTGGGAGGTGTATTTGTGAAGGGGATATGCTTAATTACATGTGCACCTCTTAGATCATGGGTACTAATAAAATAGATGAAGAATGAACCTAAGCTTAGGGGATAATAATATAATAGCTCATGATGGAAAAAATATTGGGATAGGGAATGGATTGGGAAGATAATAAATGAGATTAATCAAGCTTGGTAGAGATTTTGTTTTTGAATTTAATGGTTCCTTAAAAATAGTTTAATATAGATTTTGACTTCATCTCTTGGGATTCACATTGTTTTGTATTTTTGAATTTTCATGCCATCCCTATGATCCAAACCCCATACAACTAGTAAGAAGCAAGGGATATGGATATGGATAGATGATGAAATCAATGGTATTAAAAGCTATGAATAGACATAAGATATAATAAATTAAACTCCTCATAAAGAATCATTTCCATATAACCAAAGAAAAATAACAATTTATCTAATTAAATTAGCCTTCTCACAATATATAATATTTGACTAAAAATTTCTTCCTATGGTTATGAAAAAAATATGTTACTCGATTTTCTTGAGAAATAAGATTTTAAAAAATAATGACAATGAGCTTTGTGACTGTATGTTAAGTGATAGATTAACTAGATAATTTGATTTCCTACAAAATATCATTTTCCCACAAAATGGTAACTAGTCACCTCCAAGCTATAGAGAGAGTACTAGAGTACTATTCATATTAATTCACCTTGAGTTTAGAACAAAAATCACATTATGTAATATTTTGTAAAGGTAAAATGTATTTTAAGCCTACAAAAAGTGGAAGATATATTGACTAAGATAATTTCTTATAAGTTACAAAGTTAATAAACTATCAAAAGGACACCACAAGAAAAAACACTCAAGTGATTGGTATAGTCTATATAAGGTAACTTCAATATTAGAAGTGCATAACCAAGTGTAAGATACATTTTAGATCATTCAAATATTTTTTTTTGAAAAGTCATTATGTAGGATTATATGTTGTGTGTGTGTCTAGGGTATAGAAGCATTGTGAATTTTCATAAAATATTTTTAACCTATTAATATTGTTCTTGAAGGTATTCTAAGTAATAGTCATTTTGAGTCTTCACCTATCGATCAACCCTATGAAATTGACATGTTTCCAAGTCAATCAAACTAATCTTGCAGTAAAACCCAACAAGTAGAAACATGTTAGTATGAACATAAAGGACATAACTCTAGTGATTATTTTGATCTACATACTTGTCTATCATATGGTCAACAACACATTCTACAAAATATTGTTATGTCAAAGAACTTCCTACAAAATTAATGAGGCATATTAATTTTGGATGGATAGATCACTCTAGATGGAAAACTAAGGTTGTCCTATTCTAAAAATCATATAGGGGAGTCTAATCCACCATTTTAAATGATAGATCATCTACCCCTAATAGTTTTTTGTTGTTGATTTAACTAATTATAAACTAAGAATTATATATATTTTTGAGCATTGGTACAAAAGTTTGTTAATCTTGTCTACTCATGATGTAGATGTAATAGCTAATACAACTCTTTTAGACATAGCTTTTGTTTAGGACATCACACTTTTGGAGGAAACAACTTTGGGCGCTACCATAATGTGTATCCAAACTTGCTTTTCCTAAATTTAATGGAGATATCCCCACCAGTTGTACTTACTAAGTAGGTCAATAATTTGCCTTGAATCAAATTCCAATGCAACAAAAGTTATCCATAGCCTTATTTACTCTAGAAAAAGGCACTATGCAATAGTATGGATGTCTCAATAATAATTTAAAGGCACTATATTGGGTTGAGTTTTGTAACTATCTCCTAGTTTGATTATGCCTTGATATTTTGATGAATTCACTAAATCATTAATGAAAGTACAAAAAATAATTATGTTTGCAATTACCAAACATAATTTAAATGAATATATCCAATAGGATAAAAGGTATCAATGATGTTTTCCTCGAAATTTATTTCACTAGTACTTCAAAATAGTAAATCCAAGCCAAATTAATTATGTTTAACCCTTAAATTTTGATGGAAATCATTTATTTAGCCAAGTTGGCTAAAGACTAAATCAGTCTCAATTTCAAACATATAAATACCAAAAATTCAAATTATACCACCCACTCAACCCTTGATAACTCCCACTCCATGACAAACACTAATAAGTACTTAAGTGAGACCAAGATGAAGTCTCATCATGATAATGAGATACTACAATTATGATGAAAAGTACTCCCGACTCATAAATGTGTATAACATAAATGATGTCTAATAGCCTAGATTCACTCCTATCTCTAAAGCCTAGAAGCAATGCAGATCACTTCCATTGAGTAAGAAGACAAAGTTCCAAAACCAAATGATGACCATTCTCTAAATATTTTTATGCATGCCTTGGTTGAAATAAATACACCCCAAATTATGAAGGTTAAGGCATGCTTCAAAAATAATCCTTTAATGACACTTATTGATTTAGAAAAAAACAATAATTTCCTAAACCCTTACATAGAAAAAAGCTAAATTTCTACATATATCCATGCTCTAGTTGTATATTCATACACCTCAAATATTACCACTTTTTTTAATCAAAGTTGTTTAGTGTTTATTCATCTACATACTCAGGCATCTATCCATATGGGATAGGCATTCATCCATACGATACAAGCATATGTCCATATAGGACATGCATCCATCCATACAAAACTCCTCTATCCATCTAAGATAAACATCTATATAAATGAGATAAGCTTCTATTATGTATATGATAGGTACATAGTTTGGCCAAAGACTTAGACTCGTTGAGACTATCTCAATCCTAAGTCACTCACTAAAGACTAAAATTCCCTATTGAAAGTGCATCGAGGTCATTTTATATCATGAGTATACATATTGTACATAACTAGATATCTCCCTAGTCCTGATCAATCAACTACATTACTTAGAAAGTCCCCTCCACCTAAAGTCTCCCACTTAATCGTTTTATTTAATTATCCCCCTTTTCCATCTCATCTCATGTAAATAAATAAATTATTAATATTCACACTTATTTTCCACCTCACACATGGCTAAAATAATTATAAATATATTCCCTCCACCTATCCCAAGTATAAAGGACACCTAAGAACACTTGTCCTCATGGTTCCAATATTCTCTCCACCAATTCCATAATAAAGGGCTCCTAGGTACACTTGTCCCTTATGTCTCTAATGGTTGCAATTACTTGCCAAATTTAGTAAATACATCCTAGCCCTTCACATTTCAACAAATCCATCTCAACCCTTCATTCTCCCCATGATTGTAGGGAAATCCTATCATTCATCCCCCACCATTGATCTCTCCATCACATCTCAACCATTCATTGCCTCTCCCCAAAATTTATAAATTAAGGCACTCTCTCATCCATTTCCATCCATCACACTTGGAGTTAAGTATATGCTATCAAAATAGGTAATCTTCAAGCAAAGGAGCATACTATAACTGGATAAAATAAAGTCAACATTTGTAGTGTCATTGGTAACATTTGAATTTCTTCGATTGGATTATTTCTTTTATTTGCATTCCTTTTGTTAAGTTGTATTTGAGGTTTTGTTTTAGTTTGAATAAAAACTTGCATGCTTGCTTGTTTCCATTTCTATTTTCAAAAAATAACATTATATTCCCATGAGACTTTTCCCTTACCTAACTTCATTTGTGTGTTTATGTGTTGCGATGGTTTTTGAATAATTGATTTTTGCAAGATTTTAAGTAGTTTTAAAGGTCAAATTTTTATACATTACTTTGAGAGTGAATTGGAACTAATCGAGAAATAAATTGTTATTTTTTTGTTTTAACAAATCCTATGATTTCTAGCTATACGGAATTTCATACAACCGTACGAAATCTATATGTTTGTACAATTCATACTATATCATGAAAAGTATACAAAGGAGCACAGAGATAGATATATAGGGTTTTTGCAAGGTTTATACTTGTAACGATATTTACACAATGGCAGCAGGTAAGATATACATAGGATATATATACACTAAAATCTTTTTGTTGTGCAAGTCTCGAGGTTCATATATTTATTGTAAATATATTGGTAGGGCAGGTCAAGGTATACATGCTTGCCATAACATAAGCACACGAAATTTGTTTAAAATCTATTTTAAATCCATGGGGTTGGAGTTTTTTTATTAAAATAAACTTTGTTTGCAATCTGTTCTCGAATTTACAGGATAAAACAAATTTCTTTTCTTTTCAATAAACATTGACATTCGTTGAGTTTTCAGTGTATATTATAAACCATAATTTAACTATTTTTTTTAGATCTTTTCCAGGTCTGCGGGATCTGTGGGAAAATCGGAAGGCATTTTTATTATTTTGAAAATTGTGACCCACGATCACATTAGGAACTAGAAGCTCAGCCCTTGGTCGCTTAAGAGCTCAACCTCCGATCCTGTTTAGTCTAAAGGGGCTTAATTTTAGCTTCCGGGTGCCTTAGCCCCTTAGCACCTGGTCATCTAGCCAACCAGGGGACTGTGAACAAAGGACTTAAGCCCTACCCTACCTCATTGAATTTATCTAAAAAGCACGTTAGTCAAACTGTCATAACTTTTTTTATACTAATTGTATTTTCAAAATTTTATAGTCGTTGAAAAACTAACTCAAAGTCCTATGTAGTGGTTAAGGTGAAATTCTTAGATCTTCCTCTAAAATTCAAGTATAATCTCTCAAACTTTACTATTTTGTTTTAAAAACTTCAAACATCCATACTTTTGGATACATTATCATTTTTCTAGTGTTTTTTTTAATTTATTAAAAAATCGTAAATCTATATATATATATTTTTCTATAGAATTAATTTGTTTTTTTTGGCTAACTTTTGTGTGTAGGTATTTTTCGTATGTTCAAGATTTTTATCTTTCATCCTACTAACTTCATTGTTTTGCAAGATGTTCTATGAAGATTTGATTATAGAAATTTACTTTTTGTATGTGCTTTGTCTGAATTTGTTTGTTTTCACATCAAATTTGGGTTAAAATTCATCTACATATTTTAATTTAGATTAAAAATTTACATGTGTATTTTAGACCCCAAGGTACACTTACATATTCCCTCTTCTCACACTCTAGGATGATCTTGACGATCATATTTGACTCTCTTGTTCGTTAGATTATTATTCCTTGGATAGGACTAAGCTCTATAGATGTGACATCCCTAGAATAGAGAAATTTGTATATTAGGATTCCAAGACTTGTAGCCTTTAACATTTTTACCATACCTAATGAAAATATAATTTTTTCTTTGTAATAAAATTTAGATCATCTTTTCTTTGGCGTGTGAACAATTTCTTCATAGCCAAATACCATCAAATGTGTTACAACTACTTTTATATAAGTCCAAATTTATAAGGTGTTTTATCATCCAAAGCAAAAGTAAGATACATATTCTTCAAATAACATGTAGTACTTACTATCTCAACCCAAAACTTCTATCCTCAACCAATGCTTCTCAATAAACTTTTGGATTAATCTAGCAAGATTCTATTTAACCTTTTACCTACTTCATTATATTTTAGTGTACAAGGGTTTTTCTTTTATATCTCAATTCCAATGTGTCTACAATATTTCTCAAATTCCTTGAAGAAAAAATCTCAACTATTATCCATCATGAGCAACTTAATTTTTTTACTAGTCTAATTCTCAATGAGATCTTTAAAATCATTAAAATTGAGAAACACCTCAAACTTTCTTCTAATCAAATGCACCCAAGTGTACCTAGAATAATCATCGGTGAGAGATATATAATACAAATATTTACCATGGAATTGACATCAACAAGATTGAAAACATCACTATGTATCACTTCCAAAATCTCCTTTGCACATGTACTTCTTAAGAAAAATTTCACCCTATTCTACTTTCATAACACACAATGTTAACTTAATGGGAAGGATTTTGTTGCAGACGGTTGTAAGGAGGAGGGCATGCCTAATAATGTTGGGGATAAGGAAGCCAAGGAAATGTCGCGAAGGACATCCAAGTGAATTGCAAAGCTGGAAAAATAGGTTGTGAAAGATGATTTGAAGGGTACCATGGACCAAGGTAAGGAGAAGGGTGTTGTGGATACTACTGTTGAAATCAATGACTCCCCGGTTTGACAGTTGCCCAATGTGGAGCCTTCTGGTGGGAAGTCTATGCATGAGGATGAGGGGGTTAATCTGAGTCATAGAAAGCTAGAGCCACTAAAGGTGAATCATCTCTCTGAGTATTTCTCGTACCTAAATGACGACAATAATTCAATGTTCGAGCTTCTGGACATGGCTCATTTGGGGGATATAGGAACGTTCAAGCTTGCCAAGTGGACTCTGTAATATTTTAATAGGGTGAATATCAAGATCAGGGGTCTGAAAAAGAATATGCAAAACATGCCAAAGGGTTCTTCCTCATATATTTTGATTGAAAGACTTGTGGACTTAGAGTGCTCCTTTACAGATTTTAAATCCTTGTGTGAGTAGCGCCTCTTTGAAATGGAGGCTAAGATGAATGAAACTAATGCAGACATCAAGAAGCTTCTGGAAGTTAGCCATAGTTTGGTCAAGAATAGTGTTGAATCTTTGGAGGTCCTTTTTCACAAGATAAATCAACTAAGGGAAGATCAACTTTACTTTGTAGAGTTGATGGAGAAGGACCAGTCTTCAAAGGGGAAGGGGAAGAAGGTCAAAAAAGATGAGGCAAAAGGCCCATGTACAAGAGGTAGGGGTAACTTGAGGAAAACCTTTGAGGAGGAGAATAAAGAACTGATGGACATGGTTGAATTGCACCATAACCAAAAACTTGAGGTGGCTAACACCTTAAAGAACATGAAATAGTGTCCCTTTCTATGTTTTTTCTGTTTCTATTTTTTGTTGCTGGTTCTCTATTTTTTGGTTGTTGTTTTGTTGATGGCTATTGTTGATGGTTCAATATTTTTATCTATGAGAAGCTTTTCATCTGTTTAGTTGTAAAGGGCTTTGGGTCCCTTCAAAACCTATTTTCCCCTTATAATCAAAACACACAATGCTAACAAATTTTAAATTCAATAGAAAAAAATCATCCAAAATATGTTTACTTACCAAGGTTTTCAAACCTTTTTCATCTATGTAGCCCAACTATGATGTATTAACAACCCTAATTCAAGTATAACTACATTGGCACAACCAAACAATGCTAATCTATCTTAAATAAGATACATGTTGCACTCCCTTGGAAAATACCAAATTGCCTCTTGTCAATATGCAACCCTTACCATCAAAGGTAAAATGCATCCAAAAATCAATCATTCTTAAGAAAACATAATATTTTGGGCTAAACTTAGAATATGTAGAACATTTGAGAGAATTATCATTATTTCATCCATTAAGAATACCTTTACCTATCCTTTCCTAATTATCTTCAATGAGTTATTATCACCAAGAAAAACTTGTCCTTTATTACACTTATTGTATTCAAAGTGCCACTCAAGGTTGTGTGTTGTCATGTGATAAAATGCAACTAATTCAATTCACCAAGAATAATCATCAATAAAATTAAAAAAAATGAAATAATCAAATACTATTTTCATCATTATTTAAGTATTTGGCAAAATAATTATCCTTCTTGGATTTACAATCCTTCTTATTTTTACCTCTCTTTTACTTTTGATTTCTTACAAGATTTTTACCTATCCCTTCCCTTAGATTTCTTATCTCCACTCTTCTTACACTCTTCCACTTTACACCTATCCCTCACAACCAAAGCATTAGGAGAGACTTCATGCACATAATTTTTTTATCATATCTTCACTTAACATAATTCCTATAACTTCTCTAGTTCCAATGAAGTATTAATACAAATTATCATTGTTAATTTTTCCCATGAGTTGAGTAGAGAACAAAGTAAAGAAAGGAATTTATCATCTTCATATATTTTGACTCATATTAACACAAGTTGACTTAAAATAAAAATGAATGTATTTAGATTATCAACTATAGAGCCCCCTTTCATTTTTAGAGGATAAAACTTCTTTTCTTTGACAAGTTTATTAACAAGATTCTTGGACTAATACATTGTACATATATTATTCTACATTGAATGATCAATTCATTCTTGAGACACATTCATCAACACAAAAAAACACATGGCTAAACAAATCTTTTACCCTTCTTATCCATGTTTACCCAATCTTCATTAGACATGTTGATGCAAGACTAAGACCAAGAGCTCCAAAATTGGAGTGTTGATCTTCGTAACCACTAAAAAACCCTCCAAATTTTCAAATAAAGTGAACAATTATAGACAATGGAGTGAACCCACAATGATATTTATTTAATTCCATTAAAATTTTGAAAATGTGCACAAAAACTTGTGACAAACCACTTTTTGAAAAATAAATTGAACCTGCAAATGAAAGTTTTTTCTTCTAAAATCTTGTACAATGAAATATCCCATATTAATCTATAGGAATACATTCATACCACTATATTCTTTCTACCATCAATACCATGCTAATTTTCAAGCCAAAATCTCAAAAAACCCATTTTGGGCACTAGAACTATGTTGTAGACTTCACTAGCAACTCATAACCTTTTCTCTCCTTAGTTCCCCTTCTTCATTTTCATACCTATGCATCTTTATTTCTTCTTCATTTCTCTTGTAAAATTAATTCCCAGACTCCATTCCCTTTTGCAACTTGGCACTATGAAACTTGTAACTCCTAGCAACCACTCCTTATGCAACTATTCCACTTCCTGCAACCACCAGGCATCTAGGACAAATTATGGCCCAAAATAAGGGAGTTAGAATTTTAAATAGAGCATAATGTAACATTAAATAGACCACTCACATGCTTGAGCATTAGAATTTTCCTCCTCCAATTTGGTGAAGAGAAATTCATTTTATGAGCCATAAAACACATGAAAATCAATCCTTTGGTGTCACCTATCTAATAGGTATTATAATTTAATTTTTAATATGATGGAAATGTGTGAAAAGTGCCCCAAAATCATGCCTGTAAGACCAAAATAAAAAAATCACAACAAAATCAAATAATATAAAATACAATTCTTTTTGGTTGTGCATGATTACTCGTACACCTAGATGCTCCTGCATCAAACACACTAGGTAAGAAAAAATGTTTCATGAGTTGGACAACATTTGTAGATCCTATGCTTATTATTCATCCATCCTTCTTACTTATCCTCTTGCTCTTTCTTCCTCTTCACAAAGTAATTTGTACCTTTCTATCTCTCTCTTCATCTTTCCTCTCTTTCTCCCTCCCCCCACTCTATCTCACCACCTTCATCACTTTTGTATGAATTAGCTTTAGCAAATTCATGGAAATCAATAAATTGAACTTGTACAACTTTCTCACCTATTTTTCATTCATCCTCTTCTTCCTCTTCATTCATTGTTGCAAATTTGTCTCTAAATCTTGTCAATGTGAGCCATTCTTTTCCAACTTCTGCAACCTCCTCTTCTATGCCAAAAATGACATTTTAGCTGAAAAATATTTCTTTCCTTTTCCCTCTTTCTTTTCATTATCATATTGCATGAGGATCTCTTCTTCTTTATTTATATATGCTTGACACTGTTGTATTTTCATTTATAGCTGCATTCAAAAAAATGTTCGAAAATACGATATAGGATTCATCATTTTTCATTCTCCTTTCCTCAATCACTTCTCCATTTAATAATTTTTTTATCCTTCTTATCTCAGGTCTCTCAATAAGAGATCTTCTTCATCTTCACCAATTCCCTCATTGAAGATGGGATCGTCAAAGAGCCCCATTTTCACTCCTCCATTCATTTCACTTCACTCACAAACAAATCAACATACATACAAAATTAAAAACTTCCTCAACTATTTTCTCTTCTTCTTCGTCCACAACAACTGTAGATTTTGTATTCTCCAACTTTGCTCCATCTTAGATGCACTATCCAATACCTTCTTTTCCTCCAAAGGATTTTCAACCATTGTTGCACTCTCCTCTTTCTCGTCCTCAACCTTTGGAACTTCATTATTTATTTATTCAACTATATTTCTCTCCTTCACCATGCCATCTACATGACATTCTTTATTACAATCACTCACATTGGTAAAAACTCTATTTTGCATAGCCTCTATTCTATCCAATCTCAAATGTATGTCTATTATCATCTCATAAATTTTATGTACTGATTCATAGCTATCCAAACAACTGGTCTCTTCAAAAAAATCTTCACTCTCCTTTTAAAACTTATCTTCACACTCGACTATATGTAACAAAATCACTCACATTCAACAACTATCACTAGTGGAATTTGGAAAATAAATGACTAGGTGACTAAAAATTTTAGTCACAACAACTAAAAATGACTACTTTGATCATTAGGTAAAAAACACAACTAAATAATTAGTCACACAAATAAAAATGACTAAATAATTAGTCACACAAATTATTAATTTCCCTCTTCCCCACCATTTAAAAATGTCATTATAATTAAAAGTAATACCGCATAAAATATTTCTCACATTTATCCTTCACAGGGAAGGGTTTCTCCTCACCACTCCAAGGAGCATAGACCAACACCACACAAAACCAGATCCGAACACTGAAGGAAACCTGTAGCTATAGTCTGGAAGTCGTTCACAAATCACCAAAGTTTCAATGGAAGTAGATGCCATTATTTCCAAAGTGGAAGGCTCCAATGTTAGCTCTAGATTGTTTTGATGCCCTACGTTCATGTATTTTAGGGAATCCCCATGAAATAGAAGTTCAGAGGTATTGCATAGTGAGGTGTTTGATGGCTTGGAAGCGGTTTACTGAATTAAGGGAGAAATTTCGGGTTACACTCCACACTATGCATCTTAAGGTAGTCCCTCAACACTATGCGTCTTAAGATTTTATGGCTAGACTAGTTGCAATTCTTTTGAAATTTTGGAGAGGTTTGTCCCTTGGAAGGGTGCATCCTAACATTTTTTTAAGAACTTATTAGTTAATGATGCTATGTATTTTGCAAAGCTGAGGTTGATCATTATCAACATTGGGATGAATTATAAAGAAAAATCATATTGCCTTTCTCTTGTATGGTTCCATTGTGTTTTCTTAAAGAATTGTAGGTTTCTCTTGTGTATATCAGTTCCTTTCACAACTACACCTTTCTCCCCCTAACCTTTGTGACAGTATTCCATGAGTTTGTGTGAATATAGGTCAGATCCTTGATGTTGTTTTGTGCTTGATAAGTAGGTCCAAGGCTTCTCCTGTTAATGGTGTATCACCTTTTTTGTACTTTCAGTCACTTCTCCCTCCTTTTCCATGATGCGAACCTTGTTTAGATTATTGAGTAGTGTTTTTTCAGTAGTTTTTATAGGTAGAATATGGACGTCTTGAAAGAGTAGATCATAAGATAAATTTGGGTTGTCTTTGATACTCACAAATAGTTTGTAAAAACAATATTTTTATCTTGTGCAGGTTGCATTACCATTGGATATTTGAAGATTTTTTGTGGGACATGGGGTTAGCCTTACTTCCTATATAGTATGTCTATCCTCTAAATATATGGATGAATCAACATTAGTATTTATATAATATAGCTAATCATGACTCATTTTACAACATATATAGCATTTTGAGGTTTGAAAAAGGTTGATTATGTTTGTTTTTTGGCATTGTTTTTAATTCCCTTATTTTTAAATACCTGGATAGGTTCCTTTCTACATAGCTGAAATAACTCCCAAGAACTTGAAAGGAGCACTCACAAACACAAATCAGGTTAGAGTCTTTAATTTGCCTTATCCTTTTGCCAATAAATAGGTGAGAACATGATTAAAATAGATAGAATTATATCAGTTAAAAGTCAGAAGAAGAATCATTGCACTTCATTATGCTCAAAAGAAAGTTCTCCTATCTACAAATCTGAGTTTCATTGTTGACTCCTCTAACAGTTGTCGATAACTGCCGGTATACTAATAGTATTCCTTCTTGGAATGCTGGTTATGTGGCACAAACTTTCTATTATAGGTAATAGAATTCATTAAGATACCACTTGACATGTATTCATCAAATAAAACATCACAATAAGCAGTGAATGTTCTTCATCTAGGTTGAAATCTAGTAAAAATCACAATATATATAGGCATAGTATCATAAATACATCAAAATTGTATTTTTGCATGTGAGGAAACTCAACATTGGTCCATTTATATCTGGCATGAATGGTCTTTGCAGGACTTATCCCCTCTTCTTTATTTCAAAGTCCCCCAAGTGGTTGGTGAGTAGCTTTTTCATTTGGTAATTTCATCATGTTTTGTGGTTAATATGTAGGCAATTAAAAGAGTGAGTGAAATTAAGGGAACCTAATCCAAACAAAATGATTCTTATGGCCATAAAAATGTAATCTAGATGATGATATAATTAGGAATTTAATTTTTAATACCAGACAAATTTGATTATTTTGTTGATGCATTAGTTATGGTTTTGGGGACCACTCCCATTGTAAACATTAGTTTATGCATCAGCCCTTCTATTGCCAATTATAAAAATAATAAATGACCAAATCACCTATTAACTTGTTGCTTTTGTGGCTTCACCCACTATGTTGCTCCAATTGACACCTCCAACATCTTCCAGGTTAGTGATGATTTTCTATCCAATGGTTCTATGCTAGGGGTAGCTTAATTAGTGATTATGAAAGGTTGTTTGAAGTGGTCCTATGCAAAATACCATAAGCTGCTTCAAAATGTTATGATCCAACACAAGAGCAAGCTATTAAGGGAGACTTGGCTTTTCCATTGGCATCTTTATGATTATATACACAACATCTTTTTTTCCATAGTTTAAAAATATATATTAATGATAATATTCACACAACAAGAACCTTGAAAGTCTGGAAACCTTGCTCTCATTCTTTCTAGGTCACTCCTCAAGAGTCCGAATCAGTATTTGTGGTCTCTTTACAATAGCTTATCCACTGATGAGAAGGCTCCCCTCATTTGCTAATGGAATAAATTGTCATCTTCTTTGCTTGAATATGTAATGTGATGTAGCACCACATTCAATGTCACAAGACACAGTTTGAGAGAAAAATTTGAGACTTGATATCCATAGAATCCAATTTCTTGCAACACAAAATGCAGAACCAACATCCCAATCAAAGCAACTTAGAATATTGTCATTGTTAGTTTACAAAATGTTTCTAGAAAATTTAGGGGATGTAAGATGGGAAAAATTAAATAGCATAGACTAAGTGACAACCAAACACTTCTAAGCTACTAACCTCATCCAAACAAGAGAATAAAAACAAATGGAAAATAATAAGCTAAAAGCATTCAAATCAAATACTCCCCTTTGAAGTTGCTTCACTTCTCTTGTCTCTCCTATTTCTTCTTATGCCAATATTACCCTTAGATTTGTTATTGAAGTTGTACAAATACCTGCAAATAGTAAGCAAGAAAGTTGGAGATAATGGCTGTTAAATTGAAAATGGAGGAGAAAGGTTGCTTTTATAGACAACCTTTCAAATGGACAACTGAGACTAATCCTCTAGAAAGATTCTAAGATCAACGAATGAGGATTCATGAGAGGGAGGTTACGAAATGGATGGCCAAGATCAAGTTTCTAGAAAAACGCCAAGATCGACGGTTGAAAATTGATGCAACCAGAATATGCCATGCATGGAAAAGATATGACGTCGACAGCTATGACACCTGATGGCTATGACAAACATGCAGGAAATGACAGACATGTAGGCTATGACATGAAATAATGAAAAGGGATCTTTGACCAAAATGGAGGGATAAATAATTTATTTTAAATAATTTATTTGAAAATGGAGGAGAAGGACAAGTGGTAAATAAATAGTTTATTTCAAATTATTTATTTGGAGGAAATGAAAAAGAAGATTTAATTAAATTCATAAATTTAATTAAAGGAGGAGATATAAATTAAACATGGATAATTGATTTGGATCAATTATTCAAAAGAGAAGAATGACACATAATTAAATAATTTTGTCAATTATTTAATTATAGAAGAATAAAAGGTCAAATAATTATTATCTGACTATGGATGCAAGACAAATAATTAAATAAATAATTTATTTAATTATTGGAGAAAGGGATATATTAGTGACACAATTAAGTAATTTTAATTGATCAAGATAGAAAGGAGAAGGTGAATCAATCAAATAATTAAAAACTATTTAATTAATAGAGGAATATGATCAAACATAATTGAATAATTAAAATTATTCAATTATCGGAAGATGATGACCAAGAAAAATGACGCTCGTAGACTTAGGACATTTCTCAGTGTCTACAGGGGATATTTCCAAATTGAGAATAGAGAGGTTCCAAGAGTTGATTAAGTCTCATCCACATTACATCCATGTGTGGTTTCATTTTCACTACTAGGCATCCTCTTCTAGCTTAATTTAAGGTTTGTTTAAAGGGTTTCATGTATTACATGCCTACAAAATACTTTTGTTGAATAAGAGTCTCACTTTTTCACATGACCTTTTACCATTTTATATTTGAGTTGGATATATATGTCAAAGGAGATTTGTTCACCTTTCCTTTAGCTAAACACGTGTCACCATTATCTCATAAATCCTTGAGTTAACTCCCCTTCTAATTGGGAGTGATTAGGAGTTAAACTCTTGCCTCTTCGCTATGTCATCTTCTTGATTCATGGATCCAAGAGGTTCATATATTTGTATGTTACTTTTTGTAATTATGCTCCATAATATTGAATATAGAAATTATTATTCATTTCCTACTTTTGTGATTAGCTCATAGACATTAGATCTTAGGAAAAATTATTGTTTATGCAAAATTAAAACATCTAATGAATCCTTGTTTTCTTCTCTAGATTACCATAAAAAAATTAGTGAAAGTTTTCATCGGGGACAATTTTGAATTTAAAATTGCATTACTAATGCCTATTTTGTACTAATCTTGGTGAAAATATACTCTATATACCAGACAACCAGTAAGAAGATCAAATTTGTCAAATAAATTTCAATGGAAAAACAAACCGACAAGAAGATCAAATTTGTCAAGTAAATTTCAATGGAAGAACAAAGCAGTAAGAAGATCATATTTGTCAAGTAATTACAGAGGTAGATATTTAAAATTATTTTGTTGTGTTTACTTCTAGATGTCTAGATGAGGAGCTGAATTTTAAATTAAAAAAAAAATTCTCCCCTTAGGGTTTGCATGCTTTTCTATTGTGTTGATCAAATGAATCAATTCTGGCAATGAAGAATGAGTCACCTGAACTAAAAATTATTAGCTTAGATGTAGATTTTATAGTTTATCACTTACTCTTTGCATCCCGAAAGAGGGATATTTATGAAGGGTGTGCTCTTAGCAACTATAGGAAAAGGTAAGTTTGAGAAGAACAAAGCATGGTAAGCCAAAAATCATGTACAATGTCATCCATGGTAACTTATGTTCCCATGGATAAAATCTCCATTTTAGTTGTGAAGTACTATTATACTTTCATTGATGGTTTTTCAAAGTGTATTGAAGTATAATTTATGCTTCAGGAACATCAACTCCTACATCAGTTTGAGTTCCAGGCACTTGCTAAAAAAATAGTGTGGCGAACGTATCAAGACGTATAGGATGGAAATGGTATCATAATGCTTGAAACTTAATTGCCAAACTTTGGTATACATAAAAAACCCAGTTTCAAATGAATCTTTAATGCATTTAAGATTATAGCTACTATCCCTAATCTTGAGGGCAGTTATAGAAACTGATGTAGTTTTCCATATAACATATTATGGGAATTAAAAGAGAAAGTTCCTCACATTTGAATGTAGCTTCTTAGAATAGAACTTTATTTACTTGTCTTTCATTGATTTTCTCGTGTAAATATCACCATTTAGATTCCAAGCCCAGATCTTGAAAATTCCACAATAATACTTTCATGACCGTTGTTCAGTTCAATGTTGCTCTTAATTCTTCTTGTAGCATGGGATCTCAGATAGTTTAAAAGATTTGGTAAATAGGTTGAATTCATCTGCTTTCAAAAAAATTAGAAAAAAAGTCATGGATGCCAAACCTTTACTCGATGTTGCTCTTAAGTATAAGGTGAAGGAAGATGGTATGGTGCCTTCCTCGCTCTCTTGTAAACACTTCAAGCCATGCTTGCGGTGATGCGGGAAAGCCTATCAGACTTTCCCGCATCACTGCGGGCATGACTTGAAGTGTTTGTGGGAGAGTGGGAAAGGCTGCCTTCCATGATATCACATTTCTTTGAGGCATTTTTTGAAACAATTCGCTTGCGTTGTCTATGCTTCCACAATTTCATGTATGTCTAGCAGGGTACTTGTAACTACAAACCGAATTTATAGTATTCAAGCTCAATAGATTGGATTGCAACTTTATTTGGTTGCATGTCAAATATTCTGATGAACTGAGCAACCAGTAAATTTACTGATTGGAAATTGTTAGATGATTACCATGTTTTTTGGGTTTTGTTTTTATCAAATTGGCTTTCTGCATCGTTTTAGTCCTTTACTCATTTTTAATTTTGTTAAAATAGTGTTTGTGCAGGAAAATCAACTATGATGATACCAAGCTCCCTCTTTTGATGAAATATGAAGAGAATGTTGGCATGAATCAAACGTCATATACAATCTCTCTGAGCTGCATTTTTCCTTCTTTTAAACTGGGTTTTGTAATTTTATATGCTTTCTGTTAGGTTTTGAGTTGTAGTATTTGCTCTGTGCGACATCTGTTTTATTGTTCAAGAATAATATTTGATTTCATGGGTCAAATGTTCTTATAATATTTTGTGATATATAGCGGCAACAATATTTCTAGGATTCTTTAAAATAGATATTAACTTGAAAGTTATTTTTTGTTGAGCGTGCATAAAATTAAGAGAATTTGTGCTTTGTTAATGTGATATGCAATTAAACTATTTATTTTTATAACATGGGGTAAGAAAATGGTAAAATGCCTGGTTCTTTAACCAATTTTCTTGATTCCAAACATGAGTAACGTTATAGAGACTATTGGTTAAGAGTGTTATGAAGATTGTCTGCCTTATTGTAGGGAATTTAATGTTTTTTCTTACATTTTGTAATAGACTTGAAAAGACATTGTCTCATGAAAGATCCTACCCAAGAATGTCAAACAAACATGATGTGCATTTTATTTCAAATTTTAGTGATTGTTATCATGCATTTTTTTAATGGTTTTTGTGTATAATACTGATTTGAGCAACTATTTTCCCTTTTGCCTGGGTGGCTATTGATAGCATTTCAAATGGACCATGTCCTCAGTACACTCTTGATTACTTGTTCCTCCTCCAGAAAACTTTGTGCTCTGATCCCCAGGTACTATTAATTGATAGAAATATATTTCTGATGTTGAATCTGAAGATATTTTGAAGAGAGGTCTTATTTGTTGAGTAAATTTTGCAAGGCACTGTAAAATTTGTACTGATGATGTCTCAAATGGAGGGTGGTTGTCCAATTATTACAATGTCATCATGTATCTCTTTCTTTAGGTAATTGATTTCTACTTGTATTAAATTCATATATCTTCTTCCTATTGATAAATAGCTTATGGTTTTTGATATGAAACTCTGAAGTTGAGGTGACTATTAAATTATTGCTCTCAATGTAATTTGTTTTGTTATATGATTATTTCTTGAAGTGCATGTATTGGGTGTAGATTCATGCATCAAGTTGTTTGAGCAGTTCAAGTCTTATGAAGGGCTATATTTCTTCTTGGTGTATATTTGAGCTTTAGGTGATTTGACTTTGGATTGTCACTTGTACCATTTTGTCACTGATATTCATTGATCTATTTGAGGAGGTATTTTTGTAGTAGCTTGGGAATCTTGTACTTATATGGTAAAATTTATTTTCAATGTCATTAGCAGTGAGGATCTCAACATTCACTTCAAATACATTGAAGTAGTAATCAAAACTGGACAAATCAAGGAGGTGGAATGTGTAACCAGAGAGTCAAACTTCTATGATGCTAAAAAGATAAAGGACTTTCTTATGGAAGCAAGACTTCCAGATGCTCGTCCATTGATAAATATTTGTGATCAGTTTGGATTTTTCCACTGTCATGTTTAGTAAAGCTTATCAATCAAGGTATATGTAGAACATAGTTCTCAATCCATATTGAGTATTCATGGTGTGAAGTCTGCAGAGGAGTCTTTCATAAGACCCTTAGGATTCATTTTTCAAGTAGTTCTTTCATGTTTTAGAGCTGTATAAGCAAAAAATAGAGCATTGTAACTCAATTTTCTCAGTCACAACACTAAGAAACACACTTTTAACACATTTTTCAAAGCAAAGACACATATTTCTATCTTGTATTTGTAATAAGAACACCTTTTCTCAATAAAATTTCAATATTTTGTCTTCTTAATAGTTGTTTCATTATGTGCAAATGAATGATTGATTATGTTTTTTTGTGTTTTATGTTTAAACCTCAAAAGCATTGTCTCATTTCCAACACTTTTAGGCATAAATCAGTGAACAATTTTTTTAAATAAACTACCAATTGATTAAATATACTACCAATTGATAGAAATCAGTGAATAAATATGACTAAATATACTACCAATTGATAGAAATCAGTGAATAAATATACTACCAATTGAAAGAAATCAACACGAATAAATATGACTAAATCAACGACTAAATACCAAATTGATCAAATGAATGGCAATAAACTACTAATGGTCATGTGAACAAGCTCAGTGAATAATATGACTAAATATATGACTAAAAAAATGACTAAATTAACGACTAAATATACTACCAAATCAATCAATCAAAACAAACAATAAATGACTAAAATTGGTTTATTCATAAATTTGGTCACGTTATAAATGACTGGCAATAAATTGAACTACTGATGGTCATGTGACCAAGTTTAGTCATTTATATGCAGATTTTAGTAGTTTTTTTAGTTATATATTGTTATTTTTGTACTAGTGTATGCTCTACCCAACAAAAGTTTCTGGAAGACATACCTCTCTTTGTGCTCCTTCTACCTAGACTTAACCTTCTATTGGATAATTATAATAGAATCACACACTACACCCATAGATCCTAGTGCTAGACTGCCTCACGTTTGGTGCTCTGTCTGTACACTCAGGAACACTGCAAGACCAAGACCAAGAGCTCCAAAATTGGAGTGTTGATCTTTGCAACCACTAAAAAACCCTCCAAATTTTCAAATAAATTGAACACTTACAAGAAATGGAGTGAACCCACAATGGTATTTATTTAATTCCATTAAACTTTTGAAAATGTGCACAAAAACTTATGATATACCACTTTTTTGAAAAATAAATTAAACTTGCAAATGAAAGTCTTTTCTTCTGAAAACTTGTACAGGGAAAACTCCCATATTCATCTATATGAATACATCCCCACTATATTTTTTCTACCATCAATACCATGCTAATTTTCAAGCCAAAATCTCAAAAAACCCATTTCTGGGCACTGAAACTATGTTGCAGACTTAACCAACAACTCATAACCTTTTCTCTCCTTAGCCCCCTTTTTCATTTCCATACCTATGCATCTTTATTTCTTATTCATTGCTCCTATAAAATTAATTCCCAGTCTCCATCCCATTTTGCAACTTGGCAGTCTAAAAATTGTAACTCCTAGCAACCACTCCTTATGCAACTATTCCACTTCCTGCAATCACTAGGCATCTAGGAAAAAGCATTGCCCAAAATAGGGGAGTTGGAATTTTAAAATAGAGCATAAAGCAACATTAAATGACCCACTCACATGCCTGGGCGTTGAAATTTTTCCTCCAATTTGGTGAAGCAAAATTCATTTTATGAGCCATTAAACACATGAAAATCAAGGCTTTGGTGTCACCTATCCAATAGGTATTAGAATTTAATTTTTAATATGTTGGAAATGTGTGAAAAGTGCCCCAAAATCATGTTTGTAAGACCAAAATAAAAAATTCACAACAAAATCAAATAAAAAAATACAATTCTTTTTGGTTGTGCAGGATTACTCGTACATTTGAATGGTCGTGCATCACATGCCTATGGGTTTAGCCAAATTCATCATTGAAATCCATTGATCTCTTTCCTCTAGAAGATCTTTCATCTTTAACTTCCACAACTAAAAGTTATACCTATTGAAATGCTCAATCTCAAACCTTAAAGTACTAGCTATTCAACACCTCACCATCTCTTCACAAAATCCTTCAATTTTTTCCTTTGCGACCAATCATACATGAACTATAACACCACCATTATGCATAAGGTTTCAACACCAATAGATAAATAAGAATGCACAGATGGAAAAATCATAATATTTTAATTTCAAATAACCATATACTTTGATGTCAAACATTGGGATTAAAGAACCTTACTACAATTGAGTAATTAGGATAGAGGAATAATTAAAATAGTGTGATCAAATATAATTATACAAATGTAATATTTAATTACCAACATTAAAGGAAGAACATGAGATATAATAAATAACCATTAGAATGTATGAGACAATATGTTTATGTGGGAAATTGTTAAAGGAGAAAACCCACCACCAAAATATGGATAGTTTTATTATTTAAAATCCAAGTCATTCAATACACATCTCTTGAAAAATCTCAATCTATAGTTTAAAAAAAAATCCTTGTATGATTATATAAGGTATTCAACATATATGATAACACACAACCAGCTAAATAATTAACCATCTAATCAAACCTTGGATCATTCACATAAGTAGATAAATATAGATAAAATCGTGGAATACAAATGGTCACACAAAAATGTTATATTTGTACCATGACATCACCATATAACATATATCACCAAACATGATGTCTCCACATGGATAATCATTGTAGAGGACTATATGATGTCATAATTGGTGTGTACATGTCTTCATATATAGCCACAACTACCAAACCTAGGCTTGTGGTAACACATACAAACATCAAACCACTTATAGCCACTTTTTGTACCTCATACCTGTTTGGTGTGGAGCCTGATCAGTCTCTAAGTGGGAGATTGTTATTATGTGGTGACTGATCATGTAAATACTGTACACTTGTAGCATATCCTCGCCAGGGTTCAGGGCCAAGCTGGGCCTTGAGCGGGGGTTCATGAGCGCCAACCCTTGACTGCAAGGGTTTGAGGGTGACATCCCTCAATAATAGGGGTTCGGGGGTGCAACCCTTGATTTTTACTTTTCTATTAACATGTCAAGGTTTTCACATTAACACGTCAAATGAAAAAAATGACTTTGTAGAAACCTAATTTTGGAAGCTTCTAAAAATCTTGTTATAAGCGGTTGGGATGTATGTTTTTTATTAGGGGTAAAAATTAGGTTTTAATGGGGCCCAAAACCCAGTACAAAGGAAAGAAAGTTGTAAATAAGATAAACCATAAACCAACAACAGCTCCACAACAACCTCTAAAAGATTAACATGACTACACATTGCAACTTACAAATAAGCAAGGGCCTAAAACCCTTAAACAACTTGGTTTTAATCGGGACCAAAAACCCTTTTAGCTACACAAAGAACCCGCCTACATCTGCCAGGCATTAGCAAACCAACCACTCATGGAGGACACCACTAAGCCAAGAAAGATAATAAAAAAAATGGCGTAAGACACCATTAGACCCCTAAGAAAAAACATGGGAAAGAACCCCACCTCATTGTAGAACACCATCAAGCCCCTAAACAAAAACACTAGTAAATCCAAAAACCCCACCTCAAAAGGGGACCCAATGGAGCATCGAGACACACCAACCTTTATGCAGCAAAATTCAACCAGGAATGCCAACTCCAACTCCACCTTAATAGGAGGGAGATCCCCTCTATAGGAGATAAATAAATGAGAGCCCAAACCTCCAAAGCCTTCACTCATCTACCCACATAAGCTCCCCCTTGATAGGAGCAAGCATACAAGAAAATAACTCTCCACCAAATCTACAACAACCACCTTCACCTCAATAGAAGATGACTCCACCACAAGGGGAACAGTATCTACCTCCATAGAAGACACCAACTATAGATTTAGAAAGAAAACATAGAAGAAAGGGCAGTCACAACCTCCTTTGGCAAGGAAGGAAACCGATACACGAAAGGAGAAGAAAAGCCACAACTGAAACTCAACAAATCAGATTCCATAAACAAAAGAGCCTTCAAACAACACAAAAAAACAACCATCAAAAGATAAAAAACTCTCTTCATAAGAGTAAGCATCACCATCAAAAGGAAGATCAAGATCCAGGAGTCACCTCGCACCAAAGGGTATCGAAGACCCCAAAAAACAATAACAAACCCCTTCAACAAGTTCATCTTAAAAAACTAGGGGCACCAAGCCACAATAGAGAGGCTCCCTTCCAACACCAAAGCAACAATATCATAAAGTTTAAAGACCTCCCACTTCCAACCCATCAGCAAGAGTAGCACCTTGACCCAGGCCCAAAAGAAGAACATCCCACAAGGGAACCCACCAACCACCAACAAGGCCCCACTAGCTAAGTTATTCCAAGAGGAGGAACACAACTGCAAGTAGTAACACCCCCAATACCTAAGGATCTTCAACCACATCTCGGGGCTAAGCACCATGCTCAGAAAACACAACGAACAAGCTCCAAAAAAGGAACCAAACCCACTCAAATAGGTCTACACACATAAGCAGGAAACTCCAGAGACCTAGCACAAGGGCGAGCCCTTCACAACACCCTCCAAAACCTCTTCAAACACCAAAGAGGTCCAAAAGCCCAAAGCCACAAAAGTAGACCCAGAAGAGGTATTTAGAGGTAGCCCCCACATGCTTCTAGAAACACAACGACCCCAGTCAGAGGCCTCCCACACATCAGAACCAAGAGTCAAAACAAATATCACACCCACAAGCACAAAGCAGCCATGAAGCAAGCATATCTACCTCCAGCTCGTCCTCAACATTACTGCCAACATCCAAATGTTTCAATCTTCCTCCTCTAGGAAGCTTTCCACCCAAACTCATAGCCGACCTCTCCATGAAAGAGGCATTAGAATCTCTAGCTGCAAAAAGATTCTACAACCCGCAAGCCATAGAGGAAAATAACCCACCACACATAGGGGAAGGAGGAACCCCGCTCTCTCCATCATCCGCATCACCCTCATCCTCCATCTCTGCAACTCCCTCAACAACACCCCCTGAGTTTGAAAATGTAGTTCTCCTGCTCATCGCAGTCTCGACATATGCAGACCCGGGTGGGATGTATGTTGCGGTGGTGTGATTCATGAGATTGTAATCTATTTTGAACTAGATAATAAAATAATTGGGTGGCTGAGTTTCTGTGGATGTAGCCCATATTGGGTGAACCACGTTAAAATTTTTTGTTGATCTCTTTTGTGTTATCCTTCATTATTATTTATGGGTTATTTAATCTGCATATAATTGTTAATGTTTATTGCTCTGATCTGCCTAAATCCTACAACTAGTATCAGAGTTGTGGGTATTTTGGTTGATTGATAGGAAACCTCTAGATTTGAGTGGGAGCAATGGAAGAAGGAAAATTCAAGGTCAAAAATTTCAACAGATAGAATCATCAATTATGGAAGATATAGATGTAAGATTATTTGTATCAAAAAGATCTATGACGACCATTGCAAGGAAAAATAAAGAAAGAGGCTATGATGTCCGATGAAGAATGGGAGATTCTGGATAGAAAGGCACTGGGAACCATTCGGTTGTGCATGGAACCATCTATGGTGTTCAATATAATATAAGCAAAGACAAGAGAGGATCTGATGGAAGCTTTGGCTAAATTGTATGAAAAACGCTCAGCCTCAAATAAGGTATTTCTTATGAAGCATTTGTTTAATCTAAAAATTTTTGAAGGTGGATTTATGATAGATCATTTAAATGAGTTTAATACAATTACCAGTTGCTTAACTTCTATAAAAGTGAATTTTGATGAAGAGGTGAGGGTTCTCTTGGTTTTATGTTCTTTACAAGAAAGCTGGAATAGCTTGGTAATGGCTATAAGTAACTCTGTCTCTGATTCAAATACATTTAAATTCAACGATGTTGTTGGTGTTATCCTTAGCGAGGAAATGTAATGGAAAAGCATAAGTGATACTTCAACATCGGGTAATGCTTTGACTATAGAGAATAGGGGAAGAACAATGGAGAGAGGAAAAATCCTAACAAATCATGGGAAGTCACAAGGGAAGTCGAAGAAAGGAAGATCTAAATCCAGAGGACGAATGGACTACTAGCACTATGGAAAGCTAGGACATTTGAAGAAGGATTGTTGCTCTCAAAATGAAAACAAGGAGACAGACAACATGATGATAGTAAGGAAGCTAATGTTGCAAGTAATAAATTATAGGATGCTTTAATTCTATGTTTAGATAATGTTAATGATTCCTGGGTAATAGATTCAGGGGATTCATTTCATGCCCCAACCCATAGGAAATATTTTGTAGATTATGTTCAAGGTGATTTTGGACAAGTATATTTGGGTGATGATGAACCCTATCAGATTGTTGGAAAAGAAAAGATAAAAATCAAGTTACAGAATGGAAATGAATGGTTGCTACAGGAGGTAAGGCATGTTCCAAATTTGAGAAAAAAATAATTTCTATAGGACAACTAGGTAGTGAAGGCTAAATATTTACCTTTATAGAAAAATTATGGATGGTCACTAAAGGTGCATTAGTAGAAGCTAAAGGTGAAAAGGAAAGAACATTGTATTTGTATACTGGTAATACTTTTTCTACCTTAGCTACTACAAAAATAGTTGTTGTTGAGACAATTATGGCACTTGCTATAGGGATACAAACAAAATTGTGGCACCATAGACTTGGGCACATGAGTGAGAAATGGATGAAGATCCTTCACCTCCAAAAAGTTTCTACCACCCACCACGCATAGGGGAAGGAGGAACCCCGCTCTCTCCATCATCCGCATCACCCTCATCCTCCATCTCTGCAACTCCCTCAACAACACCCCCTGAGTTTGAAAATGTAGTTCTCCTGCTCATCGCAGTCTCGACATATGCAGACCCGGGTGGGATGTATGTTGCGGTGGTGTGATTCATGAGATTGTAATCTATTTTGCACTAGATAATAAAATAATTGGGTGGCTGAGTTTCTGTGGATGTAGCCCATATTGGGTGAACCACGTTAAAATTTTTTGTTGATCTCTTTTGTGTTATCCTTCATTATTATTTATGGGTTATTTAATCTGCATATAATTGTTAATGTTTATTGCTCTGATCTGCCTAAATCCTACAACTAGTATCAGAGTTGTGGGTATTTTGGTTGATTGATAGGAAACCTCTAGATTTGAGTGGGAGCAATGGAAGAAGGAAAATTCAAGGTCAAAAATTTCAACAGATAGAATCATCAATTATGGAAGATATAGATGTAAGATTATTTGTATCAAAAAGATCTATGACGACCATTGCAAGGAAAAATAAAGAAAGAGGCTATGATGTCCAATGAAGAATGGGAGATTCTGGATAGAAAGGCACTGGGAACCATTCGGTTGTGCATGGCACCATCTATGGTGTTCAATATAATAGAAGCAAAGACAAGAGAGGATCTGATGGAAGCTTTGGCTAAATTGTATGAAAAACGCTCAGCCTCAAATAAGGTATTTCTTATGAAGCATTTGTTTAATCTAAAAAGTTTTGAAGGTGGATTTATGACAGATCATTTAAATGAGTTTAATACAATTACCAGTTGCTTAACTTCTATAAAAGTGAATTTTGATGAAGAGGTGAGGGTTCTCTTGGTTTTATGTTCTTTACAAGAAAGCTGGAATAGCTTGGTAATGGCTATAAGTAACTCTGTCTCTGATTCAAATACATTTAAATTCAACGATGTTGTTGGTGTTATCCTTAGCGAGGAAATGTAATGGAAAAGCATAAGTGATACTTCAACATCGGGTAATGCTTTGACTATAGAGAGTAGGGGAAGAACAATGGAGAGAGGAAAAAGCCTAACAAATCATGGGAAGTCACAAGGGAAGTCGAAGAAAGGAAGATCTAAATCCAGAGGACGAATGGACTACTAGCACTATGGAAAGCTAGGACACTTGAAGAAGGATTGTTGCTCTCAAAATGAAAACAAGGAGACAAACAACATGATGATAGTAAGGAAGCTAATGTTGCAAGTAATAAATTGCAGGATGCTTTAATTCTATGTTTAGATAATGTTAATGATTCCTGGGTAATAGATTCAGGGGATTCATTTCATGCCCCAACCCATAGGAAATATTTTGTAGATTATGTTCAAGGTGATTTTGGACAAGTATATTTGGGTGATGATGAACCCTATCAGATTGTTGGAAAAGAAAAGATAAAAATCAAGTTACAGAATGGAAATGAATGGTTGCTACAGGAGGTAAGGCATGTTCCAAATTTGAGAAAAAAATAATTTCTACAGGACAACTAGGTAGTGAAGGCTAAATATTTACCTTTATAGAAAAATTATGGATGGTCACTAAAGGTGCATTAGTAGAAGCTAAAGGTGAAAAGGAAAGAACATTGTATTTGTATACTGGTAATACTTTTTCTACCTTAGCTACTACAAAATAGTTGTTGTTGAGACAATTATGGCACTTGCTATAGGGATACAAACAAAATTGTGGCACCATAGACTTGGGCACATGAGTGAGAAATGGATGAAGATCCTTCACCTCCAAAAAGTTTCTACCAAGTCTGAATTAGATTGACTTGGAATTCTGCAAAAAATGTGTTTATGGAAAACAAAAAAGAGTTTGATTTCTGAAAGTTGGGAAAGAGAAGAAGAGTGAGAAATTAGAGCTTGTGCATTTAGATGTATGGGGACCAACTTGGGTATATTCTCTTGGTGGCTCTTCCTATTGCATTATTTATATTGATGATGCAACTATGAAAACATGGGTGTATTTTCTAAAATAAAAATTAGAAGTATTTGAAACTTTTTAAAAGTGGAAAGCTTTGGTTGAGAATGAGACAGGAAAAAAGTTGAAGTGTCTTAGATCTGATAATGGAGGCGAGTATTACAGTAGAAAATTTGAAAATTACTATTCATACAATGGAATCCGTAGGCAGAAAATGGTTCCTGGAATGGGCCACAAGAAAATGGTGTGTCTAAAAGGATGTATAGAACCATTATGGAGTGTGCAAGGAGCATGAGATTGCATGCTAGACTATCCTTACACTTTTGGGAAGATTCTATACATACCAATGTTTATTTAATAAACAAGGGACCTTCAAATCCTTTGGATGGTGGCATTCCAAAGGAGGCATGGATGGGTAAATAGGTAAACTATTCATTTATTAAAACCTTTTGTCCATGTTGATATTGAAAATAGAACCAAGCTTGAGGCTAAGTCTAAAAAATGTACCTTCATTGGATATAGAGTAGATGAATTTGGTTATTGATTATGTGATTATGAAAATCAGAAAATAATTAGGAGCAAAGATTCTATATTCAATGAGAAGGTCATGTATAAGGATCAACTGCAAAAAAAGAAGCCTGAACAAGCCGAAAAGCAATATGTGGTGTTGGACGAGATTCCAGAAAATAAAATGCCAGTGGTACTTGATGCTCAACAACAACAAGTTATCCCATAGACTCCTACAAGTGTTAGACATTCTACAAGGATAATTAGACCTCTAGAAATATTTTCTCTATCATTATATTCTATATTATTAACTAATTCTGGTGAACCTAAAGGTTATGAAGAAGCAATGCAGGTAGATACCAAAAAGTAGTGGGAGCTAGGCATGAAAGAGGAAATGGATTCCTTGCTGCATAATCAGACTTGGGACTTAGTCCAATTACATGCAAGTAAAAGAGTATTTCCAAACAAGTGGCTTTACAGGTTGAAGGAAAAAGATGGAGGCAATAAAAGATATAAGGCTAGAGTCGTGGTAAAAGGTTTTGCACAGAAAAAGGGTATGATTTTGATGAAATATTTTCTTCGATTGTAAATATGACTTCTATTAGAACTATTCTAGTCTTGTGGTTGCGAAAGACTTTCATCTTGAACAACTTAATGTGAAAATAGCATTTCTCCATGGGGATTTGGAAGAGGAAATATACATGCAACAACCACATGGATATGAGGTCAAGGGTAAGGAGGAATTTGTGTGTAGGTTAAAGAAGATTTTGTATGGCCTAAAGCAAGCACCTTGCAATGTATTTAAAATTTGATAGTTTTATGGCTGGACAAGGTTACAAAAGATGTCATTCTGATTATTGTGTTTATTTTAAAAAATTAGATAATGG
The DNA here is from genome assembly GCA_007115665.2 of Sequoiadendron giganteum. Lineage (NCBI taxonomy): Eukaryota > Viridiplantae > Streptophyta > Pinopsida > Cupressales > Cupressaceae > Sequoiadendron > Sequoiadendron giganteum. Next base: position 426,606,320 of record CM021104.1, read on the forward strand.
TAGCTATATTATATTCTATTGCTTTATGTTGATGGCATGCTTGTTGTTGGGTATAACATGCAACATATTAATGGACTTAAGTAAAAATTAACAAATTCATTTGCTATTAAGGATTTGGGTGCAACAAAACAAATCCTTGGTATGAGGATCACACGGGACAGGACAAAAAAAAAAATGTTTTTATCTTAAAGTGAGTATGTAGAGAAGGTGTTGAAAAGGTTTAACATGTAGAATTCAAAAGAAATTAGTACACCTTTGCCTAGTCATTTTAAGTTGTCTAAGGAAATGTGTCCAAAGACACAAGAGGAGGAAGACAAAATGTGTAAGATACCATATGCATCAACAATTGGTAGCTTGATGTATGCAATGGTATGCATAAGGCCAAATATTGCACATGTAGTGGGAGTTGTGAGCAGGTATATGAGTAATCCGGGAATGGAACATTGGAATGCGGTAAAATGGATTCTCTGATATTTTGAGAGGTACTACTTCAAAGAAACTATGATTTGAAGGAACGAATTATACTCTAAGAGGATATGTTGAATTTGATCTAGCGGGTGATATTGATAGCAGGAAGAGTACTAAATGACATGTTTTTACTGTAGGAGGTACTGCCATCAGTTGTATTTCAAGGCTGCAAAAGGTTGTGCTTTCAACCATTGAAGCTAAGTATGTTGCTGCTACAGAAGCTAGCAAGGAGATGATTTGGTTACAACATTTTTTGGAGGAATTGGGACAACGACAAGAATATATCCCTTTGTACACTAATAGCCAAAGTGCCATTCATCTTGCTAAGAATTCAACTGTACATTCAAAAATTGAGCACATATGACTCAGATACCACTTCAACTGGCCAGTTTTGGAGGATAGACAATTGAAGCTAGAGAAAATTCACACAAGTGAGAATCCTGTAGATATGCTCACAAAGGTGGTTACACAAGAGAAACTGATTTCCTCATCATTTTTTTTTTGGCCTTCATGATTGATAATGGTGAACATAAGAAACCGGCTAGACCTATAATCCAATGGGAGCTGCAAATGCAATAGTGTCATCTAGGATCAATCTCCAAGTGGGATATTGTTTGGTGTGGAGCCTGATCAGTCTCCAAGTGGGAGATTGTTAGTATGTCATGATTGATGATGCAAATAATATACATTCATAACGTATCCTCATTGGGGTTTGAGGCCGGGTTGGGCCTTGTGCAGGGATTCAGGGTGACAACCCCTAATAGCAGGGGTTTGGGGGTGCAACCCTCAATTTTTTTTCTCTTTAACACATCAAGGTTTTCCCGTTAACACGTCAAATGAAAAAAAATGACAATAAAACCCTAATTCTAGAAGCTTCTAAAAAGCTTGTTATAAGCAGCTGGGATGTATGTTGTGGTGGTGTGATTCACGAGATTACAACCTATTTTTCACTGGATAATAAAATCATTGGGTGGCTAATTTTCTGTGGATGTAGCTCATATTGGGTGAGCCACATTAAAATTATGTGTTGATCTCTTTTGTGTTATTCTTCATTGTTATTTTTGGGTTATTTAATTTGCATATAATTGATTATGTGTATTGCTCTGATATGCTTGAATCCTAACAATACCATCCTCCTAAATATAAAATGCATCTTCATTGTGATGCATGAACTCAAGTTCTACCACAAGTGCATGTGTCTTATTATTCACACTTCTAATATCACTCAATTAAGCAAGTATTTGTGTGTTCTTTAAATTAATTATTGTATCTATCACAACATTCCCACAAGTAGACATACTTGCATGCTTAGTTACAACACCTAAAACTCACCACATCCTCTTACATTACATTTGTGGTTGTTAAAATTATATAGATAAACTCTCTCTTTAGGAAATATCTGCACATGAATAACACACCTAATTCCCAACAATAGTTACTTTGAGTAACCTTATCTTCTTTAGGATTGGTACCTTTAGGCTAGTATTATTAACCACCTTATCTCATTGCCAAATCTTTTCAATGTTTCTTTTGTGGAGATTCAATTTGGTGGTTACTTGTATTTTATTTGGATTGCATTCCAAGTAGAGATGGGAACCCAAGTGGTATAGAAAATTGTTAATATATTGGGATGCTAGAAGCTCAAAATTTATGACTACATTTAGACTAGGTTATGGTATAACATTATTAACATTATATTTTGATAACTTAGCAAGAGTATGTGGCACATTTTGGGTTTTTACTTACAATGTTTGAACTTTGTTGACTTCTAGAAGAAAGTCTAATTTAAGGAGAGGGAAATGTAAGGACCCATGATTTTATTACCATAGTAACACTCTTCTTTCTCAATAAATCTTAATATGTTATTATCTAGGTTCATTCATTATATGTAAATCTTCTAACTTTTGTATTAGCATACTTTTATTTTGAAGTTAATTTTCTAGTGAGCCTTTTATTTTTTATTATGGGGAAATGGGTTTTGAGGGGACCATAAATCACACGAAAAGAAAGCTATAAGCAAATAGAAATGCATTCCATCAATAGGAGCCGACCATTAGATACACTAGACTACCCAATGTTGCAAAAAAAATAGTTTTGAAGAGAACCAAAAACCCTTTACAACCAGGTTTTTATAGGGACCTTACAAACAATTGAATTAGAGACTTCCTGAGTCAGCCTAGCAAAAATCAGCCTACAACATACCATCCGCTTAGTATAAGAAACACTGAGCCATCTTGAATCTCCACCATAGAAGGGGAGTTAGAGAGAACCACTGAGAAGTAAGAACCATCAACATTTATATAGCACCACACAACCTGATAAACCAACCCATACTCCACCTCTAAAGGAGAGATCTCCCCTCTATAGGAGAGGAAGAAGTGAGAACCAAAACTACCAAAGAAACCACTTTCTTGCATACACAAGCTCCACCTCAAAAGGAACTAACAAAAAGGAGGACCACTTCCCACCATAACTACAAAAACCAACTCCACCTCAATCAGAGAGGGTTCCACCTGAACAAGAGCAATCTTCACCTCTATAGAAAATAGTGACTATAGAACCCGGTAGCAAGAAACCACTCCAATAGAAAAGGAAATCACCACCTCCTTTGGAATCAAGAGGACATGGCACTTGAATAAAGACATGAACAACCTCCTAGCCAACAAAAAATGAAAACCAATCCACTAAGTAATCTAGATACACATTATGACCAACTCGGCCACCAAACAATAATGATATCCCCCTTCAAACTTCAACATCCTCATAAAACGGAAAGGGGTCAAACAAAATTTTATACAAAATATGACTTCCATGGAAAGAAAAATAGAATTAAAGAAAGACCCAATCCATATATAGAATCCAACAAAGGAGACCAAAAAGGTACGAAAGATTATCTCCAAGAAGAAACCACTCTGTAGACACAAGAGATCAAACCCCACCAAAAAATAAAATAAAACAAACCAAGTGGGGAACCAAGAATCCATAAAGGAACCACCCAACAAAGACACCGTTGTACAATAAAAGAGCCAAAACCCACCCACAAAAGGGGCTTAACAGACCAAACATAGATTTGACAAACCACCAAATTCCACATCTTACAAGAACTCATCATGAAAAGGAAGGGCACCAAGACAACTAACCCTAGACAAATCAAAATAAACATACAAAAATATGGGAAAAACAAAAGGCCGCCCACACCTAGAGGGAAGAGTAAACCTTCCCAAAAAACCAACGAGCTAGCAAAAGCCAAAAAAATTAGCAAGCCGAGCCTAAGACCAACAAAAAAACCCGGCAGAGACCCAAAGAACAAAAGGCAACTAGACAACCACACCCCACCTGTGAAGTAAATAAAGCACAAACTTACCACCATGGTGTTAAGAGAAATCAAAAACCCTAAAGGAAAGCTCGTAGGGAAACAAGGCGAGCTATCCCCATAAGACAACGAACAACATAGCCAAAACTCCAAGGAGAAATTGGAAGAAGCCACACACCAGTTTGGTAGGCTGCACACATGAAAACCACCAAGAGCCAAACCTTAAAAGGGAAGAAGGGCTTCTAGCGAACCCAAAAAAAAACAACAAAAACAAAACCATCATGCGATCCCACAACACCATCAACATATTCATCATCGTCGGATTTAGAGGCATCCTCTGAATCTCCCACTGGAATTCAAATTTGGCCTCCCGCCCAGACTCCCGCTCCCACACACCGCTTATCTAATGAGCCTTTTATTAGTAACTCTTATGATTCATATATTTTTATGTTGACAATCATTAATTAGTATTAGGTTGTTATTAACCCTAGTGTATGATTTGGATGGTGATGATATATTTCATCATATGATGTGATTTTATTTGTAATTTATGTAATTATAAACTATTAAGAAAGTGTTAGTATGTTTCCTTTTATTTCTTGAATTGTTGTTTTAAGTTGGTTTTTTCATGGTTGGATATATATCCATTGGATATTATGTGTTCTCATGTGATACCTTGTTTGACATCGTTATTATGATTTTAAGGTGTCACACAACTAGTTTATTTAAGTTATTTTCCTAGATGTATATGTGAGGCTTTTGAGAAATGTCTCATGATAAATTGGCCTTATATTTGAATTAGAAAGTTAATTATATAGGTTCTAGTATGTGATTAAATCATTGAAATTATGAAATTTAACTAATATTTAATTATAATGTTAAATTCAATATAGATAAACATATTTAATTGTTAAGTATTTATTTTGATATTGAATAAGATGTATAGTTTAAATAAATACTCTTTTTATCAATCAACATGTGGATCTTGTAGATGTGGTTAAATTTATTTATAAATTATTTTTCTTATAATAATGAACATGACATAAATTTATTTATTGGATACTATGTAGATGACTATGTTATGTACTAACTCAGTTTTATATATGACATTTCTAAAAGTATTATCATGCTTATAGGTTCTAGTTGATAGATAGTACTATATGTGAATATGTAATAAATTAATTAATTAAAATGGATTTGATTAGTTTTTTGTGGAAGGACAAAGGAAAAATCCAATAAGAATGATAATAAGAAAGAAAAGTATAGGTCGAAATCCTATAGGATATTGAAATCTCCTAGAAATTTCAAGGGTAAGTATTGGAACTATAGAAAGACTAGGAACTTCCATAGAGATTGCAAATATGAGAAAGACAAATAATTTAAATGAGTCAATTTTTTTTTTAATTGGTAAGAAAGAATGTTATTAATCAAAGTGAAAAATTACAAAAAAGGCTAGTCGTAGCTAGCATGTAATAAATTGCATCAACAAACCTATAGATTTCCTACATGAATCTAATGCCTACATCTAAAAATTGAACTATTTAGCTGCTGAGGATAGAAAATTATTCATCATTTAGATTACAATCTAGACACTAGATTTGGTGTGGGATGGCAATTGCATTCTGATTCGGCTTAGCTCAGTCTTGAGAATTTTCTTTTTCTTTTTCTGCACTTCTTTCCACTCCTCCCCAATCTCAACATTTTGCAATTTAATGGAGTCATTGAGTGTAACATGTGAAATCCTATCTTCATCCAGTAAGGGAGAACGCTTGCCACCCACCTCTTCTTTTGTAAGAGAAATGGAAATAGGCTCCGAGTGTTGCAAGTATGGAGATGTTTGATGGTGTTGTCATTAATGTTTTCATTGATGCCAACATTGTACAGGTTGAGCAAGTTGTGTATTTTCCAAGTTCTCTTGAGAAAATTGAGAAATATTGTAAACCAGTGTTGAAGTGTGTTCTGAGCACAATACGGTATTGTAGCCCATACTTCCTTTGTGTTTATTTTTTCCTATGAGGTTTTATAGGTATGTTCTTGAGCGTAAGTGGATTATATATTCTGAGTCTCAGCTTCTGGGTTGATGGAGAGTAGAATTTATGTTCACCGGTGTGTGAAATGGGTATGCAGAGTTATCTGGTTGTTGACTGGGAGAAATGTTTTGGCTCCGAAGTCCTTTGGTATTTGGTTTTAGATCTTGTGGATCTGGGAGATTACTATATGGTTTGTTTTCTGTATTCTGGAAAAGTTGTATGTGTTTTTGCACTCTACAAGACCTGCTCCATAGCTCTGGTATTCTGATTGGCTATCCCGGTTAGACTGGTGAAGTATTCTCTGTGAATTAAGTTTGTTGAAGATGTTGCAGATGTATCTAAGTTGTTCTCTAAGATGGTAAAATGACTGATGAAGCGTGTTGGGTCATCCGCGCGAGATTATCTTGCTGGTGATGTGTGTACTTCAAGCTCATCAGTGTTTTCATTAGGTTTGTCCGACCTAGTGTTTACACGTTACATTATATTTGTGCATCAATTTGTGAAAGTGTGTGCATGATCCAAGATGGTGTTTGGGTCCTAAATTAAATATGTAATTGGTCCTCTCACATTCTTATCCACCGTGGGAATCTTGAGTAACCGATCTTGTTTGAATTTGTAATTTATAATTGTATAGCTGACCTTATGAATATCTCTAAGGTTGAACATGGTATATAAGCGAATCAAGTTGAAGCGAATTGATCATCCATCCATCATTCGATTCGAGCAAGAGAAGAGTGTGCGAATAAGTGCAAAAAATAAAGTGTGGAAGAGTGAAGTGCACCAACAAATCTTAATTGTATTTATATTCTTTTGTTCAAGTTGCGAAGTGTGTGGCACTCTAGTGGTGGATCTTTATCTATTTCTTTGTAATTTTTGTAGGTAGTGAGCCTCCTTTTCTGGACAGTGAGTCCTAAGGTAGTGAGCCCTTAATATGGGTAGTGAGCCTTCATATCTGGGTAGTGATACCTCATGTAGTGAGCCTGTGTATCTGGTTTTGTATTCTTCTATATTACGAGTTCATCCTCATCGTGGTTTTTCCCTCATTGGGTTTTCCACGTAAATCTAGTGTCTCTAGTGTTGTGTTTTTGTTATTTACATTTCATGTTTACACTTAATAATAGATTGAAGTTAAAGTGAAATTGTTTAAGTTTATAAGTGGAATGAATTGATACAACTGATTCACCCCCCTTTCAGTTGTCTTGTGTACATTTCAACAATTGGTATTAGAGCTCCGGTTCCTTGGTGAAAAGCTTAACTGCTTGAGGTAGATCAGATGGTGCATAAGTTGCAACTTCCTATGTTTGACTAAGCTGATTATAGTGACTGGAAAGAATAGATGAGAAGTTACCTGATTTCAATTAGTTTCAATACCTAGAGAGTTTTGGAGACAAAGTATGTGATTCCAGCAGCCGATCCTTCCACTGATGAGGTGTCAACTTTTGAAGAGAATGAAAAATCAAGGTTTGCTATCTTTAGTGCATTATCTAAAACTGAAAGATCAAAATTTATTTCTCTGGCTACTGCATATGAAATGTGGACAAAGTTGAAAGACATTTATGAAGGAAATGAGAGAGTAAAGTTGTCAAGGAAACTAACTGCTAAGCGAAAATTTGAGAATCTGAGAATGGAAGATGGAGAAGACATTGCGAGCTATTATCAGAGAGTTGAGACTATAGTGGCTGAAATCAAGAATCAAGGTGGTACCATGAAGGATGAGGATATAATAGAGAATATCTTGATGAACTTACCAGGAAATTACAGTGACAAGGTTTCTACTCTTGAAGAATAGAATGATCCGAAGACATTTACTAAGGAACATCTATTTGGTGTCCTGACTGCATTTGAGATGAGAAAATTTGCAAGAGAAAAGGAGAAGATTGAAACAACCTTTAAAGCAATGAAGATAGGAGATGATGATGATGAGGATGATACAAAAGATCGGGAAGCTAATTTCACAAGGATATTGAAGAAAGGTACTAGTAAATACAAAGGTAAGTTGCCTTTCAAATGTTTCAACTGTCAAAATATTGGTCATTATGCATCAAGATGTCCTAATAGAGCTACACTAAAGAAGAATACATATGGTAATAATAACTACAAGGATAAGAAGGAAAACAAGTTCAAGAAGTTGTATTATATGAAAGAAGATGCAGGTATTTCTGATGATGAATTAGACCTTGAGGAAGATAAGGATGAAGTATTGTTTCTAGCCCTGGAAAATAAATGTGGAAAGGAATATGGTCCGAAGAATAAGAAAGATGAACAAAAGGTACTCTAGTGACTGCTTTTCATGCCAGACAGGATGAAGACTTTTGGGTAATTGACAACGGATGTTCAAATCATATGACTGGAGATAAGAGTAAGTTTACTAAACTTGAGAAGTATGATGGAGGCATAGTCATGTTTGAAGATGACTCTGGTGCTAAGATTGTTGGTAAAGGAACAATTAGCTTTGATGGAAAACACAATACTGATGATGTTTATTATGTGAAGGGTTTAAAACATAATCTCTTAAGTGTTGGACAGATGTGCAACAAAGGTTTTAAGTTTGTGTTTTAGGATAACACTTGTGAGATCTGAAAAGGATCTGGAACTATGGTTGTAGTTGGAAGAAGAACTCATGGAAATATCTATCAACTTAAAGGAGGTGATGGACAATGTTTTATTTCATAGATATGAGAGTTGGCTATGTCACAGGAGAATAAGACATGTGAATTTTGATAATATGGTTAGAATCAGTTCTAGAGAAGTTGTGAGAGATCTGCCTAGAATCACAAAGCCTTCTAATTCAATCTGCAGAAGTTGTCAGATGGGAAAGCTGACAAGAAGCAGTTTCAAGGGAAAAATCAATCTTCTACTAGAATGCTTGAATTAATTCATACAGACCTTTGTGGTCATACAAGAACAGGTAGCTTGAATAGTTACATGTACTTTATGCTTTTAATTGATGATTACTCTAGAATGACATGGATTACATTTCTTAGAGAAAAATCTCAACCTCTTGATAGATTTAAGGTGTTTAAGACAAGAGTAGAAAATGAGGAAAATATGAGAATCAAATGTTTAAGATATGATAGAGGTGGAGAGTTTACATCCGATGAATTTAATGCATTATGTGAAGAGCATGACATAAAAAGACATTATTCTGCTCCTAGAACTCCACAACAGAATGGAGTTGTTGAGAGAAAGAACATGAATGTACAAGAGGCAACTAGAACCATGACGAAAGAATCAAATGTTGCTGATGTGTACTCGAGAGAAGCTATAGATACTACTATTTACATTCTTAACGGAGTTCAAATTAGGGGTAACAACACTAAGACTCCTTATGAGTTATGGATTGGTAAGACTCTCACTGTGAAATACTTTAAGGTATTTGGTAGTAGATGTTACATTAGAAGAGATGAAGAAAATCTTGGAAATTTTGATGCTAGATGTGATGAAGGAATCTTCCTTGGTTATTCTAATAACAACAAATCTTAAAGATGTTTTAATAAAAGGCTGAGAAAAATAATTAAAAGTACTAATGTGAAGGTTGATGAAGCTATGTATAGACTAGTGGAGATAACTGAAGTTGAACCTGATGAACCTATCTGTGAGAAAGTTTAGGAAGAAGAGAAGGAAGAGAAAGAACAAAGTGAAGAAGAACAAGAGAATCCATAAACTACACCAAAGACTCCTAAATATGTTCAGAAAAATAATCGAGAGGATCAGATAATTGGAGACATAAATGAAGGAGTGAAGACAAGAAGAAAAGTGGTTGAGGTAAACTTGTGTTTACTTTCTAAGATAGAACCTAAGACTATGAATGAAGCATGCAATGATGAAATTTGAATGAAAGCAATGAAAGAGGAATTACAATAGATAGAGAAGAATGAGACTTGGGAATTAGTCCCTAGACCTGCAAACAAGAATGTGATTGGTTCGAAATGGGTGTTCAGAAACAAATTGAATGAAGATGGTGAAGTGGTTAGGAATAAAGCAAGATTGGTATGTAAAGGATATTCACAGGTTAAAGGCTTAGATTTTGAAGAAAATTTTGCACCTGTAGCAAGAATGGAAGCCATTCAGATGTTCTTGGAATTTTCAGCACATAAAGATTTCAAGGTATATATCAGATGGATGTCAAGTCTGCATTCTTGAATGGGGAATTGGAAGAAGAAGTATACATAGAGCAACTGGAAGGTTTTTCACTGTCTGATAAACTAGATATGGTTTGTAAACTGAAGAAATCTTTATATGGTCTGAAGCAAGCTCCCAGAGCTTGGTATGTTAGGTTGGATAAGTACTTGACAAAATAGGGATTCAACAAGGGGCCCGCAGACAACAATCTTTACTTTAAGATTGAGAAAGGTAAGATGTTAATAATTGTGGTGTATGTTGATGATATCATTTTTGGTTGAAATGAAGGTATGTGTAAGAAGTTTACTGATGAGATGCAAAAAGAATTTGAAATGTCTATTATTGGTGAACTGAATTTCTTCCTTGGACTTCAAGTTAATCAGACTAACAAAGGGATATTCATTTCACAATCTAAGTATGTTAAGGAATTATTGAAATTTTTTAGAATAGATGACTCTAAACTGGTTTGTACTCCTATGGTAATTGGTTGTAGGTTGACTAAGGATGTTGAATCTGCTAAAGTTGATCAGAGCATGTACAAATCCATGATTGGTGGATTGTTGTATCTTACTTCTACTAGAACTGACATTATGCATGCAGTATGTTTAGTTGCAAGATTTCAAGTAGAACCAAAGGAAGCACATGTTACAACTATAAAAAGGATATTAAGATATCTTAAAGGAACTCCATATTTTGGGCCATGGTATCCGAAGGACAATGATTTTACATTGAATGCCTACACTAATGTTGATTGGGCTGGATGTGTAGATGATCAAAAGAGTACAAATGGAGGAGAATTCTTCCTTGGAGGAAGATTAGTTGCATGGTTGAGCAAGAAACTGGGTTTAGTTTCTTTGTCTACTGCAGAAGCAAAGTATATTGCAACAACATCCTATTGTACACATGTACTGTGGATGAAGAAAAAATTGATGGACATAGGTGTGATGAGTGATGAACCTACTGCTATCTTTTGTGACAATACAAGTGCTATAAACATATCAAAGAATCTGGTAATGTATTCTAGAACAAAGCACATATCTATTAAGTATCAATTTTTGAGGGAGAAGGTGTTGAGGAACAAAGTTAGACTTGAATATGTGCCTACTAAAGAGAAAGTTGCAAACATATTCACTAAGGCCCTTTTGAAGGATACTTTTGAGTATCTCAGAGGGAAGCTAGGGGTTTCTTCCCCTCCCTCTTTGAACTAAGTGCATCTAGTGGTGCATCAATCCAATGGATTCATAGACTTCTTTGTTCTAGATCGATGATTGAGGTCTACTCCTCAGGGGAGTAGAGAAGTGCATTGTTGTAGTATGTTTTGTGGGTGTACTCTTTAGGGAGAGTGACCATAGCTTTATATGGCAAGAATTTACTTTTCCAATGATGTCAAAGGGGGAGAGAGATCATGTGAAAATTTCATGCTTGGTAGGTTGTCGCTTCTAAAAATCATGTAGGATATGGGAGAGAGATCATGTATTCTTTATGCTTGGCAGGTTGTCACTCCTGAGAATCATGTTTTCTATCTTTGATTTTTTTTTCTTTTTCACTTCATGTGTTGCCATCAATGACAAAGGGGGAGATTGTTGCAAGTATGGAGATGTTTCATGGTTTTTTCATTGATGTCAGCACTGTACAGGTTGAGAAAGTTATGTATTTGCTAAGTTCTCTTGATAAAATTGAGAAATGTTGTAAACCAGTGTTGAAGTGTGTTTTGAGCACAATCCGGTATTGTGGCTCACACTTCCTTTCTATTTATCTTTTGCCTATGAGATTTTATAGGTATGTTCTTGAGATTAATTGGATTATATATTCTGAGTTTCAGCTTTTGGGTTGATGGAGAGTAGAAGTTATGTTCATCGGTGTGTGAATTGGGTTTGCAGAGTTATCTGGTTGTTGACTAGGAGAAATGTTTTGGCTCTGTAGTCCTCTAGTATTTGGTTTAAGATCTTGCAGATCTGGGAGATTACTATATGGTTTTTTTTCTCTATTTTGGCAAAGTTGTATGTGTTTTTTTCACTCTGGAAGGCCTGCTCCAGAGCTCCGATATTCTGACTAGTTGTCCCGATTGGATTGGTGAATTATTCTCTGCGAATAAAGTTTGTTGAATATGTTGTGAATGTATCTGAGTTATTCTCTAAGATGGTAAAATGACTGGTGAAGCGTTTTGGGCCAATCGCGTGAGATTATCTTGCTGGTGATGCATGTACTTCAAGTTCATCGGTGTTTTCATTAGGCTTGGCTGACCTGATGTTTACACGTTACATTATGTTTGTGCATCAATTTTTGAAAGCGTGTGCGTGATCCAAGATGGTGTTTGGGTCCTAAATTAAATATTTAATTGGTCCTCTCACATTCTTATCCACCGTGGGAATGTTTAGTAACCGACCTTGTTTGAATTTGTAATTTATAATTGTATAGCTGACCTTATGAATATCTATAAGGTTGAAGATGGTATATAAGGGAATCAAGTTGAAGCGAATTGATCATCCATCCATCATTCAATTCGAGCAAGAGCAGAGTGTGCGAATAAGTGCGAAAAGCAAAGTGCAACAACAAAACTTAATTGTATTTATATTCTTCTCTTCAAGTTGTGAAGTGTGTGGAACTCCTAGTGGTGGATCTTTATCTATTTCTTTGTAATTTATGTAGGTAGTGAGCCTCCTTTTCTGGACATTGAGTCCTAAAGTAGTGAGCCCTTAATCTTGGTAGTGAGCCCTCAGGCAGTGAGCCTGCGTATCCGGTTTTGCATTCTTCTATATTGTGAGTTAATCCTTGGGTTTTCCATGTAAATCTGGTGTCTCTGGTGTTGTGTTTTTGTTATTTTCATTTCATGTTTACACTTAATAATAGATTGAAGTTAAAGTAAAATTGTCTAAGTTTATAAGTGGAAAGAACTGATACAACTGATTCACCCCCCCTCTCAGTTGTCTTGTGTGCATTTCAACACCGAGGTCATAATCTGAGAATCAAAGATTTGTGTATTTAAACTTTCTTTAACTAATTATTGGGAATTCTTTAGGACCAAGTTCACTTTAGCAAAGTGCCCCTTAGCTTAAGATTCTTTGTATTTCCCATCCTCATCCTTTGGGGAAGCAACATTCTGCTTGGAAGAGTCTGGTTCTTACACATTCACCTTTGAAGGGGATTTGATTGAGTAATGATGGGGAAGGGAATCAGCCCACCAAGATTGTTGTTCTAATTTATTTTGTGATTTTGGAATAGGAATTGGCCAAATGACTATTTTCAAAGAATTTCTTGCATCGGAATGGCAAGCCTTCATAGTCCACAAGTTGAGTCCAACTACAATTAGAAAACTTGAAGGTGATATCAGCTGGGAGTTCCTTTGTGACATCCATGTCCACCAGGATGCGAGCAAAAGTCGTATGGGTAAAGTTACGAGTGTATGAATCAACTGCCAAGAAGTATCCAAGTGAATTTCTAATCACTTGAAAATAGTCCACAAACTGGAAATGTAACAAAAGGTTCAGAAGACAGATACATATTAGTTTCACAATGAAGGATTCAGTAGCAGGATTAAAGTCTGGGAAGCAAGGTTTGAGAAGGAGCAAACTTTGTCCCCAACACCATTTATCTCACAGAACAACATCCCTATCCTACTTGCAATCAAACGCCATAATAAAAAAACCCTTGAATACAAGGGTAAAATTCTACATTACCTTTGAGCATGGGTTGCCATGCAAATGTGATCCAATCATTCAGATATGGTAGTTTTGGGCAAAGATGATTAAACTAACCAATTAAAACATTGAAAGCAAAATATTGTTCCCCTTCAACAACCTTCTTTCTTAGCTTCTTAGAAAACACCAAAATTGGGGAGGGAGCACTCCTGAGAGGGGATCTTGAATTGTTTAAGGAGATCCCATGCACTTGCCAGGATGAGCCACCCTTCAATGGGCAAGCTTCCCACACAATAGATTTGAACCTCCTTTCCTGCATTGAACCAGTGATGACATCCTTAAAGGAGGGGCCACACCCAAAATTTAAATCAGTTGAGCTAGTAGACCCTACTACAAAGCCACTAAAATTATTTATAAAGCCCACATTTTCCCTTGCCATAAAATTAAGCATAGCATATGTGGAACCCTAGCCGAGCTAGGGAATTCCCCTAGAGTTTTTGTGGAAGCCACCTCCACATTAGAAGCAGGCTATAGAAATTCACCACTCACAGGAAGAGGACATGGAGATCCATTAACACTAGCAATAGGGGGCAATGAAAATGCAGCGATGGAGAGGAGGCTATGAAAGCGACAAGAGCAGAGGCTAGCGACAACTTTGACACTTTTTTAAAATTTAAAATTAAAAACGCTAAGTGAGTCAAAAAAATCTTATTAAGATGATGTGGATGCATTTATTTTGGCCTTAGCAATGCATGATTTAGAAGGTTCATGGTTTATATAATTTTATGCTTCATTCCTATTAATACAAATATTTGTCACTATGATATTTCAATACAAAAAGGTAGACTTGCCCAATGGACAACAATAAAGTTCACCATAGTTTCAGAGATCACTATTGAATTAGTGATCTTCCTTTGGGTTTTAAAGAGGCAACTCCTTGGTTTGATAGGATTTTTAAATTTTAAGTAATTTTAACCACAAAATTATAAAAAGGAAAGAATGAAAAAGAAAAATAAAAATAAACTAAAAAAAGGGAAAAGCTAGCTAAGAACATAAGAAACACAACCTCGAGAAAAGTTTTATAGCCTTAATTTTACACCATGATATAATCACTTGTATATGTGTTTAAATGTTGATGTGAATACTTCAATCACTATGTTGATCTATGAATAAGATGGCTAATTTGTAAGAACCTATGCCCAAAGTCTATAGCAATTTTTACCAAGTTTACTAAACTAGCATTTCGTTAAACAATTTGTCTATAACTGATTATGAGGAGTTTAAATTTGTAATCATACATATAATCCATTCATTGTGATCAAAACATATTTCCCTTTATAAAATTCAACTTAACATTCACAAATGTATTGAAACATTAAAGAAAACAATTGGCATCCATGCATAGTGACTTTGAATATAAAAAAATAATGTTACAAACTATTGCTCTAAACATTAAATCACAAGGTTTGCATAAACATGGTTCTAACCTAGATAAATAGAAATAATTAATGCTTAAATAAGCTACAAAAAGTACCAATCCATGGATAAATAATTTGAATTTTATCTCTAGCTCCATGTCTCACTTCTAAGACTCCCAAACTACCAAAAAGTGACAACAAATACTTTTTCCCAAATTAAACACCCAACACCCTTGCTTTGAACTTGCTATAGTTTCACATAACTCCCACATCAATCACAAGAAGGTCCAACAATATCCTTCATTTCTAGTATTAGACAAGTTCCCACATCTAGCTATCAATTATACTCATGTCTTGTAATATGGAAGGTATTTCTCATCAAATAATCCTTGACTAACGGTGTTCCAATGTGAAGAGGGAGGTCACCCAACTTAATAGAGTATCCAACACCTAAAATCTGCTCCAAATGACTACGCTCAACAAGGTATATTGGATGCCCAACAAAATATGATATTCATGCTCAACATTCTTTGGAACAAGTGTCTATCACCCTTGTGCCCAACATTATACCTTCAAAACCTCTTAATGAATGGCATCCCATCTCATATTATGACAATCACCCAAAATACTCAATATGTTATCACCCAACTGAAAGAGATTCCAACACCCAACAATGGAGATATTTTTCATTCTCAATATTCATTTTCCAGTTATGGCACCCAAAATCTTCCTGTTAAACCTTTCAAATAATAGATAAATAGTATTTTCTAGAAGAATTCACAATTTATAAACCTTCAATTGATTATTTCAAGTGTGAAACCTGTGTGATTCCACCCGCAACCAGCTAGGGAGAATATTTCACCATCAAAATTAATTTCCCTTAGGATTTTGTCTAAAACCCTCCAAATCCAAAATAGAGAAAATAAACAAGCATGAGAAAATTAGCTTGAAAATTTTCTTTTGTATTTTCTTAGATGAACCTTTTTAAATTCCCACTTAAAATATTCTAGTAAAGCCCAATAATAAAGTGACTTTTTAATATATCTTTTAGTTTTCACTTAAGTCACTTTATTAAATTAATTAAAATAAAGTTATTCATAAAATGTACTTTATTGGAAAATGTTAAATTAAGTAATTAAATTTATTTCATTATGTCCTAAAATTAGCCTATGGGAATAAAATAGGCTAAACAGGTTTATTACCGTTATTCTGTGGAACGAGACATTACCCTCCCCCCTTCATGAGATTATTTTTCCTCAAGCAATCAAAGATTAAGATGTTGCAAGATCTGCTTACCTTCCCACATAACATCCTCATTAGGTAAATCCTTCCATCTAATGAGATATTCCTTAAGCACCCTACTCCTCAATTTCCTCTCCTAGTTGACATCTAAGATAACATCAAGAATTAAAACCAATTTTCTCTCCTCATCTAACGATGGAAGCTCTGGTGATGAAGTGATATGTTTCCCAAGTGCCTTTTTGAGACTAGAGACATGGAACACATTATCAATATTACTATTCTTAGGCAACTCTAACTCATAAGATAGTTTAGGTCAACCCTCCGTGCAATCCTGTAAGTGCCATAGAATTGAGGCTTCAACTTCTCTACACTACTCCTCTTCAAAGAAGACTATCTATAATGTTGTAGGAATGAGAAGAATAAATCTCACCTCAAAAATTATCTCAACTTTGGGTGATCCCACATGCTGGTTTACAAATTTTGGGCAAATTGGACACTAAATTGATTTTTTTAACTAAATCTTCACTTTCAGGTCCTATAACAGCTAAACCATGAGGAATTTGAAGATGATGCAAACTAGTGATTTGTGAAGTTTTGTCTATAGATTCTAAATATATTTTTTTCAAATTTTTCTGAATCAGATTGCACTTCTTTTTCCATCTCCTTCGAAAACTAGCTTTTAAAAAAAAAACAACATTTTTAAGGAGTGACACTCACCGTATACAACATAACTTTTTTTGTATGAAGGATAAAATTCTATTTTTTTCGAATTTAGATTTGTAACTACGATATCTAACTAGTTCATTTGGTTTCATAGTGTTTTATTAAATATTTTTTCCTTAATCAAGTTTTGAAGTTAAACCAATTACAATTCAGACATAGGCGGACCGTATACAACATAATTTTTTTTGTATGTATCAAAATTCAAATTTTTTTAATGGATCAAGGACATGAATACCCAACCTGAACATATTTTTCAAAAATTTATTTTGATAATTTGCTATTTTTCCATATGTGCATAATAGAGAGCTTGATTTTCGGTGAAAAACCTATGTTTAATAAAACTAAAAACCACATACATAATGAAACCAAAACATATTAAAATTATATTCATTGGATAGCTCATTCCAAGGACTACCATCATCCAGTTGGGTTTGTGAAGTCCATTTTCATCCTCAACCTGAGCTTTGAAGAGAAAAAATTTGGAGTTTTTTGTGCCAGAGGGTGGGAAGGTGGGAAAAGGGGGGTTCAAGCGACCCTCTTTCCACAATGGGAAAATGCGGTTTCTAACATTTAAAGGGATTTGCTCGAACCTAGAGTTCATTCGAACCTCCCAAAAGCAGTTTTTTTTGAATGGGGTCAAGTTTTGGAAGTTTTCCTTCCTCACTTGAATTGTAAACCACTTTTGTGGGCTCACCCCTTTGTGCCTATATGCATAAATCTTCACTGATTTGGGGTACTCTAAAGATTATCCTTCAGTGAATTAAGGATATTCTGACTCTTTTGAATCTAATCCTTTGCTTTAGGAGCTTTGATACCACCAAATTCCAATTCTAAGAAAGACATAACATCAATATACCCATACAATGCTCAGAAAGAAATCACCCCAATCAACATATGATAAGTGGTATTGTAGCAATCTTCACCTAAATGCAACCACCTGATTGAAGCCTTCTGCTTCCTCACCGTATAGTTACACAAATATCCTTCCACCCATTTGTTGACTATCTCCATTTGACCATTAGTTGGGGGTGGTAAGTGGTGCTTGGGGTCAACTCTGTGTCAACCCACCTGAATAGCTCCTGCCAGAAAACACTGAGAAACTTGTTATCTCGATTAGTAACAATATTCTTCATTAACCCATGTAGTCTAAACACCTCCCTGCAAAATAAATCTACAATCTTGAAGTGCCTTGTACTCAGATGATATGGCAAATAAATGTGCATATTTTGTAAACCTTTCAACTACCACATAGATGCAATCTCTCCCTTGAATTCTTGGAAGTCTTGTAATAAAATCCATGGATATGCTTTCCCACTTCTTCTCAAGAATAAGTAATGGTTTCAATAAACCCACTAGGAAAGTGTGCTCTGACTTGTTCAATTGGAAAGTCGTGTACTCATGAAAATGCCACAATAAATCATTCTTGAGACCCTTCCAAGAGAATCTATCCCTAATTTCTCTGTAGGTTTTGAAGTAACCTAAATGTCTTACAAGTGGTGTATCATGAATGGATCTCAAATTCTTCTCCTCCAGCTTCAATTCAGGCACCGAATAAATCATGTCCTTATAGTAGATGACATCATCCACCACTTTATACCTATCATCTTAAACCTTTCCATCCATCAATTCACATGCAAAGGTATTCTTGGAGTACTCAACTAAAAGATGAGCCTTCCAATCAACTGAAATTTCTACCAAGGAGAAAATAGTGGGTTTCCTGGAAAGAACATATGCAACAATATTAATCTTCCCCTTCACATGCTCTATCAAAATCATATGCCTGAATTTTAATAACCCATTTTTGATGCTCACTCAAATCCTTTTTCTCCATAATTATTTCATGTTATTGTGATCTATTTTGACAAAAAAAATTCCATCCACCATATATTGCCTAAACTTTGCTAATGTATGCTTGATGGAAAACATCTTATTATCGTGGATGGAATATAATCATTTTATATCATGGAGCTTCTTGCTCTCATAGGAAATGTAATGTTTGTTCTACATAAGAATTGTTCCAATTTCCTCACCTAAAGCATCACACTCCAAAATAAAGGGCTGAGAGAAATTAGGTAAAGCCAAAACAGGACCAGTGCTTATTACCTCTTTGAGTCTATCAAATGTGTCTTGAGCCTCCTCCACCCACTTGAAAGTTCCTATAGTGATATTTGTAAGAGGTATACCAAGTTGATAGAAACCCTTAACAAACCTCCTATAATAATTGCATAGGACATAAAATCCCATCAACTCTGTTAGTGTCTTCAGTGGGGGCCAATCTAGAATAGCATGTATTTTCTCTTGATGGACTTGAATTCAATTAGCAGCAATCACGTGTCCTAGATAAAGGATTTTTATGAACTCAAAATCGCACTTAGATGACTTGGAAAATATATATTATGCCTCCATGATTCCTAGTACCTCATCCAGGTTCCTGGGATGGTCATCCCAAGTCTTGGTGTAAATAAGAATATCATCAAAGAACACTAGAAGTAATTTTCACAACTTTTTATTAAAAATATGGTTCATGCAAGACTGGAAGGTCACAAGATCATTGGTCAACCCGAAGGGTATGAAAATAAACTCATAGTGCCCATATTGACACCTAAATGTTGTCTTGTGTATATCCCACTCATTTGGTCTAATCTGGTGGTATCTTGAATGAAGATCAATCTTTGAAAAATACACCACACCATGTAGCTCATACACAATATCATCAATTTGGGGAATATGATACCTATTTTTTATCATCTCCTTATTAAGTGTATGATATTCAATGCATATTTGCATGGTACCATCCTTCTTCTTTACCAATACAACTAAAGAGGAAAAGGGACTCAAGCTAGGCCTGATGTGTCCCATATCTAGCAACTCCTTAATCGTTTTCTCTATCTCCTCTTTGATTATATTTAGATGTTGATAAGACGTGGTAATTACAAGCTTAAAGCCCACTTCTAGCTCAATCACATGCTCTTAACCCCTATCACTTCCAATAGGAATATCACCAAAAAATAGACTATGGTTATCCAACACAAATTGGATATCCACATGATATGGTCCATTACCATCGTAAGGGGTTTTAGAAGAAATCAAACACCAGGTTGCCCAAGCAACATCGCCATGTCTAAATATACTCTCCACCCTCTTGTCTGACATGATCCTAGGTGCACCATTTGACATAACCCTTAAGACCACCTTCTTTTCATCCACTGTGAACTTAATCTCCATGGTCTAAAAATTCTATACGTATTTTCCCAAGGAGTGTAACAACTAGACCCCTAAGACTATATTGGTCTCCCCAATACCCACTATATAAAAATAATCAATCACTATGTAATTACCCAATGCTCTGCTTAGTTGTGGGGCTTGCTTAGTGTAATTCATGTTGAATCCATCAACAACCATTACACTGAAGCCCTTGAAGTCCTCTATTTGTTAAACCCCTCTTGGCCACCTAGTCTCATCTATAAAATTTTGGGTTGCCCCACTATCAATCAATATTATAACTCGCTTCCCCTGTAGAACTCCCTTGAATCTGAATGAATTATATCTAGGAATTCCAAAAAGGGTAGTAATGGTTCCTCCCTTCTCTTCCTCCAATGGGTGTCCCTCACCATCTATGGTCGCCCTATATGAGTCATCCTATTCATTACCAGTAGCTCCTTCATCATTTTCCTCCTCGCCATCTAAAAATACCTCTATATAATGAACCTTCCCCTTTTCCAAACAGTTGTGACCAAGCTCCCAAGGTTCTTTGCAAGAGAAGTAATGATTTTTCCTACAAAGTTCATTTCTAACCTCATCATCCATGTAAGTCTTCTTTGGATAGTCTTTATGGAAATGTTTCTTATCCCTTTTTGGTGAAAATGGTTTGGGTTGGAATTTTTTCTTAGGAGCTAAAATCTCCATATTATGAACCCTCTTGATGGTATCCTAAAATTAATTAGATCAAATGCCTTGACCCAACCAAAAAGAGGTTCTAACAATCCCTTTATAAACAAAACAATCAACCTATGCTTAGATATATTTGTCACCATAACCGAGAGTTTCTAGAACTTTGATATGTATGAGTCAATTGACCCCAACTATCTCAATTGTGCCAACTCTCTAAAATGTAGTTCAAGATGGGTTTATGCAGGATCATGGGGGACCAAACAAGGACAATGCAACAAAAAAATGTGACATGAGGAAGTGAAAATTATGGAATTCACGCTTGAATTTTTGGTTGGGTTGGAAAAAAATTACATTTGCTAAGGTAAACACCAAAGCAAAATGGATATCAGTTATTAACATATATCCACTTTTTTAAAAGCGAATATCCATTAATAATGAATATTTGATATTAACCAGAAAAATAGGATATCTATTATTAGAAAGATACTTTTTTTTTAGATCAAGCACCATGTATATTAATTATAATAATAATAATATATTATTATATATTATATAATAATATAATATATATTAATATTAATATTAATATATGATACATAATATATATATATTATATTTAATACATTAATATATTATAAAATATCTTATCTCATATATTATTAATATTAATATATATTATACATATAATATAATATATTAATATTATATCATATATATTGTATATTATATATGATATATGATATATTAATATATATTAAATATATATATCATATATTATATTAATATATTATTTATTATATTAATATTATATATATTATACATATAATATATTATATTAATATTAATTTATGTCATATATGAAATATTTTAAAAATTAAAGTGTTGTTTGAAACGAATATCCATTTTAACAAACATTTATCCATTTTAACAAAACAAATATCCATTTTTTACAAGTATAAGTAAAAAAAGAGTAGTGTTAAACTCATTTTTATAATGGTTGTGTGCAGGTAGAGGACTGAAAACAGATAACATATACCCATTTTTCACCTTCCAAACAAAATTTTCATTACAACCTCTCAAATTTTATCAGCAAACAAGTTTGAGAGATGTTAAAATGCATTTTTTTTGGATTATTTTAATTATTTTATATGTTTTTTAAGAAATATATTAGGTTTTTTGGTAGAGATTTCAGAAATTAGTTGGAAATTGTGTTAATTTTAAAAATTGTAATTTTTGACAGCATTTAAATGGAACAAGTTGATTTAGCGAACCCTCCACCAAACCCTCCCTCAATTCAGAATCTAATTGAAATAAATATTATTGAATTGAGAAACATTGCTGAGAGATATCGTAACCACCAACATTTGAAATTATTTAGAACTATTATAGAGGCCATAATTAGTCATGTGAGGGACATCACTAAGCAACATTCTTCATTTCAACTCTGGAGAGATGCGAAGAGGTTGAAATATGCAAATTGTTTTGGGTATGCTATGTTGCAAGGATGGATGTGTTTGGTGGTGTCGTCATTGATTTCAACACAGATTTGTATATTTTCCAAATGCTTTTGAGAAAATTTGAGAAATAATGAAAGCAAAATTAAAAGTGTGTTCTGAGTGTGCTCCGGTATTGTGGTCCGCATTTATCCTGTGTTGATCCTATGCCTATTCGGATTTTAGGTGTGTTCATAAGCTTTAATGAATCATATATACCGAGTTTCAGTTTTTGGTTCGATGAAGAGTAGAATATATGTTCACCAGTGTGTGAACTAGTTTGCCATAACTATTTGTTTGGGGACTAGGAGAACTTTTTTGGCTCCATAGTCTTTTGATATCTGGTTTTAGATCTTGTGGATCTGGGAGATGACTATTTCTGATGATTTCTGTGTTCTGAAAAATTTTCTTGTGGTTTGGCGCTTTGGAAGATCTAATCCAGAGCTCCTATGTTTTTACTAGCTGGTTCGGTTGGACTGGTGAAGAGTTCCATGAAAATGAAGTTGGTTGTAACTGTTGTGGATGTATCTAAGATATTCTCAAAGATGGTGAAATGATTGGTGAAGTGTATTGAGTGATCCACGTGTGATTATCTTACTGGAGATGCACGTACTTCAAAGATCATTGGTGTTTTCATTAGGTTTGGCCGACCTGGTGTTTACACATTACATTTGGATTTTGCATCTATTTGAGAAAGTGTGTGCGAGCTTCAAGATGCTATTTGGGTCCTAGATTAAATATGTAATTGGTCCTCTCTCATTCTTATCCACCGCGGGAATGTTGAGTAGCCGACCTAGTTTGAATTTATAAATGAAATTGTATAGCTAACCTTGGAGAATGTTCCTAAGGTTTAAGATGGTTTAAAAAGAAAGCCAAGTTGTAGCGAATTTGATATCCATCCATCCACAAATCAAACAAGTGCGAAAAGTAGAGAATGGAAGAGTGAATTAAGGCAACAATACTTTAAGGTGTTAGATTCCTGAAAGTAGTGAGTTGGTGGAATCTACAATCTTCTAATCAGGTTGCAAATGTGTGGAACCCTAGTGGTGGATCTTCATTTATATCTTTTTGTTTTTCTGTAGGCAGTGAGCTTCCTTTCTGGACAGTGAGTCCTTCTCAAGGCAGTGAGCCCTTAATCTGGGTAGTGGGCCTTTGTATTTGGGCAGTGAGCCTTTGTATCTGGTATTGCATTACTACTATATTATGAGTTAATCCTCACCATGGTTTTTACCTCATTGGGTTTTCCACATAAATCTGGTGTCTCTGGTGTTCTCTTTCTATTATTTTTATTTCATGTTTACACTTAATAACATATTGAAGTTAATGTGAGAAGACTAAGTTTAAAAGTAAAGAGATTTGATACAACTGATTCACCCCCCCTCTTAGTTGTCTTGTGCATTTCAACAATTGGTATTAGATCTCTGGTTTCTCGGTGAAAAGCTTAACCTCTTGAGGTAGATCAGATGGAGCACAAGTTGCAACTTCCTATTTTTGATGGAGCTAATTATAGTGACTGGAAAGAGCAGATGAGAAATTATCTGATTTCACTTAATTTCAACACCTATAAAGTTGTGGAGACAAAGTGTGTGATACCAACAACCGGTCCTTCCTCTGCTGATGAGGTTGCAGCTTATGAAGAAAATGAAAGAGAAAGGTATGCTATCTTTAGTTCTTTATCTAAAATTGAAATAACAAAAGTTATCTCTCTGCCTACTTCTCATGAAGTATGGAAAAAGTTGAAAGAAATTTATGAAGGGAATGATAGAGTAAAGTTGTCAAGGAAACTGACTGCTAAGCAAAAAATTGAGAACTTGAGAATGGAAGATGGAGAAGACATTGCAAGCTATTATCAGAGAGTTGAACTTATAGCAACAAAAATCAAGAATCAAGGTGGTACCATGATAGATGAAGATATAATTGAAAATATCTTGATGACCTTACCAGAAAATTACAATGACAGAGTATCTGCACTTGAAGAACAGTATGATTCGAAGACATTTACTAAGGAGCATCTATTTGGTGTCCTAATTGCATTTGAGATGAGGAAATTTTCAAGAGATAAGGAGAAGAATGAAACAACCTTTAAAGGAATGAAGATAGAAGACAACTTGGATGATGAAGATTCAGAAGACTTGGAAGCAAATTTCACAAGGACATTGAAGAAAGGTACTGGTAAATACAAAGGTAAGTTTCCCTTTAAGTGTTTCAGTTATGGAAATATTGGTCATTATGCATCAAGAAGTCCTAATAGAGCTACACAAAAGAAGAATAAGGACAATAATAATAATTACAAGAATAAAAAGGATAAGAAGTTCAAGAAGCTGTATTATGTTACGGAAGATGCAAGAATTTTTGATGATGAATCTGACCTTGGGGAAGATAAAGATGAATGTTTGTTTCTAGCCTTGGAAAAGAAAGTTGTACCTACTAACCATGGAAGATGTGCAAAAGAATCTAGTCCAGAGAGTAAGAAGGATGAATCAAAAGGTACTCTGGTAACTACTTTTCATGCCAGACAGGATGAAGACTTTTAAGTGATTGATAGTGGATGTTCAAATCATATGACTTGAGATACGAGTAAGTTTACTAAACTTGAGAAGTATGATGGAGGAATAGTTACGTTTGGGGATGATTCTAGTGCTAAGATTGTTGGAAAAGGAATAATTAGCTTTGATGGAAAACATAATACTGATGATGTTATTATGTAAAGGGTTTAAGGAATAATCTCTTAAGTGTTGGAAAAATGTGCAACAAAGTTTTTAAGCTTGTGTTTCAAGATAACATGTGTGAGATCAAGGAAGGATCTGAAATTGTAGTTGCAGTTGGAAGAAGAACTCATGAAAACATATATCAACTTAAAGGTGGAGATGATCAATGTTTTATTTCTTATATTAATGAGAGCTAGCTCTGGCACTAGAGGATGGGATGTGTGAATTTTGACAATCTGGTTAGGATCATTTCTAGGGAAGTTGTCAAAGATCTACCTAGAATCATACTGCCGTCAAATTCAATTTGCAAAAGTTTTTAGACGGGAAAATAAACAAGAAACAGTTTTAAAGGAAAGGATCAATCATCCACCAGAATGCTAGAATTAATCCATACAGACCTCTATGTTCCTACAAGAATAGGAAGCCTAAGTGGTGATATGTACTTTATGCTCTTGATTGATGATTACTCTAGAATGGCATGGGTTACATTTCTTAGAGAAAAGGCTCGGGCTCTTAATAGATTCAAAGTGTTTAAGGAAAGAGTAGAAAATGAGGCAAACCTAAAAATCAAATGCTTAAGGTCTGATAGAGGTGGAGAATTTACATCTGGTGAGTTCAATGCTTTATGTGAAGAACATGGGATAAAAAGACATTATTCTTCTCCTAGAACCCCTCAACATAATTGAGTTGTGGAAAGAAAGAACCAGACTATTCAAGAGGCTGCCAAAACTATGATGAAAGAAGAAAATGTTTCTGATGTGTATTGGAGAGAAGCAATCCATACTGCTATTTACATCCTCAACAGAGTTCAAATTAGAGGTAACAGTACTAAGACCCCTTATGAGTTATGGAATGGTAAGACTCCTACTATAAAATACTTTAAGGTATTTGGAAGTAGATGTTATATTAGAAGAGATGAATAAAATATAGGAAATTTTGATGCTAGATGTGATGAAGGAATTTTCCTTGGATATTCAAATAACAACAAGGCTTATAGATGTTTTAATAAGAGATTGAGGAAAATAATTGAAAGTACAAATGTAAAGGTTGATGAAGCTATGTATAAACTAGTGGAAATAACTAAAGTTGAACCTGATGATCCAATCTGTGTGCAAATACAAGAAGAAGAAAAGGAAGAGAAAGAAAAAAGTAATGAGCAAGAAGAAGCTTTGGAACCTACACCTAAGACTCCTAAATATGTTTAGAAAAATCATTCAGAGGAACAGATAATTGGAGACAAAAGTGAAGGAGTGAAGACAAGAAGCAAAGTGGTATAGGTAAATTTGTTTTTGCTTTCTAAGATAGAACCTAAGACTATAAATGAAGCATGTGATAATGAAAGTTGGGTTAGAGAAATGAAAGAGGAACTACAACAGATAGAGAAGAATGAGACATGGGAACTAGTGCCTAGACCTGCAAACAAGAATGTAATTGGTTCTAAATGGGTATTTAGAAACAAGATGAGTGAAGATGGTGAAGCGGTAAGGAATAAAGCGAGATTTGTATGTAAAGGATATTCATAGGTTGAAGGAATAGATTTTGAAGAAAATTTTGCACCTGTAGCAAGAATGGAAGCCATTCGAATGTTCTTGGAATTCTCAGCTCATAAAGACTTCAAAGTATATCAGATGGATGTGAAATCTGCATTTCTGAATGGAGAATTGGAAGAAGAAGTGTATATGGAGCAACCAGAAGGTTTTCAACTATCAAACAAATTGGACATGGTTTGTAAATTAAAGAAGGAACTATATGGATTGAAGCAAGCTCCCAGAGCTCGGTATGTAAGACTAGATAAATACTTGACAAAACAAGGATTTAACAAAGGGTCTGCAGACAACAATCTTTACTTCAAAGTTGAAAAAGACAAGATTCTGATAGTTGTGGTGTATGTTGATGACATTATCTTTGGTGGAAATGAAGGTATGTGTAAGATGTTTGTTGAAGAGATGCAAAAAGAATTTGAAATGTCTATGATTGGTGAACTGAATTTCTTCCTTGGACTTCAAGTAAATCAATCTGACAAAGGGATATTCATTTCACAATCTAAGTATGTTAAGGAATTGTTAAATAAGTTTGGAATGGATGACTCCAAACCAGTTTGTACCCCTATGGTAATTGGATGTAAGCTGAGTAAGGATGATGAATCTGATAAAGTTGATCAGAGCATGTACAAATCCATGATTGGTGGACTATTGTATGTTACTGCTACTAGACCTGATAGCATGCATGCAATATGTTTAGTTGCAAGATTTCAAGCAGTACCTAAGGAAGCACATGTACAACTGTGACGAGGATATTCAGATATCTTAGAGGAACTCTAGACTATGGATTATGGTATTCGAAGGACAATGATTTTACTCTGAATGCCTACATTGATGTAGAATGGGTAGGTTGTGTAGATGAATGAAAGAGAACAAGTGGTGGTGCATTCTTCCTTGGAGGAAGAGTAGTTTCATGGTTGAGAAAGAAATAGGATTCAGTTTCTTTATCCACTATAGAAGCAGAGTATATTGCAACAACATCCTGCTGTAAACAGGTACTTTGGATGAAGAAAACCTTGATGGACATAGGTATGGTAAGTGATGAACCTATCTCTATATTTTGTGACAATACAAGTGCTATAAAAATTTCAAAGGATACAGTGATGGATTCCAGAACAAAGCATATATCTATCAAGTATCACTTCTTGAGGGAGAAGGTATTGAGGAATGAAGTTAGACTTGTATATGTACCTGCCAAAGAAAAAGTTGTAGACATATTCACTAAGGCCCTTTTGAAGGATACTTTTGAGTATCTCAAAGGGAAGTTAGGGGTTACTGCCCCTCCTTTGAACTAAGTGCACATGGAGGTGCATCAGTCTAGTGGATTCACAAACTCTTTATTCTGGATTGATGATTTTGGTCTACTCCTCAGGGGGAATAGTGAAGTACATTGTTGTAGTATGAGATGTGGGTGTACTCCTTAGGGGGAGTAAACAAAGCTTTACATGGAAATAATTTCCTTTGCCATTGATGTCAAAGGGGGAGAAAGAATCATGTGAAATTTTTATGCTTGACAGGTTGTCACTTCTGAAAATCTTGTATGCTGTCTTTGATGGTTTTTCACATCATGTGTTTCCATAAATGATAAAAGGGGAGATTGTTGAAAGTATGGATGTGTTTGGTGGTGTTGGAATTGATGTCAACACATATTTGTATATTTTCCAACTTCTTTTAAGAAAATTTGAGAAATAATGAAAGCACAATTAAAAGTGTGTTCTGAGTGTGCTCTGGTATTGTGGTCCGCATTTCTCCTGTGTTGATCCTATGCCAATGTGGATCTGTAGGTGTTTTCAAAAGCTTTAATGAATCATATATATTGAGTTTCAGTCTTTGGTTCGATGAAGAGTAGAAGATATGTTCACTAGTGTGTGAATTGGTTTGCCAAAACTATTTATTTGGGGACTGGGAGAAATATTTTAGCTCCATAGTCTTCTGATATTTGGTTTCGGATCTTGCGGATCTGCGAGATGACTATTTCTATTGATTTTTGTGTTTTGAAATTTTTTCTTGTGGTTTGGCACTCCGAAAGACCCGCTCTAGAGCTCCTCTGTTTTTATTGGCTGGTCCGATTGGACTGGTGAAGAGTTATGTGAAAATGAAGTTGGTTTTAACTATTGCAAATGTATCTGAGATATTCTCAGAGATGGTGAAATGACTGGTGAAGCGTGTTGAGTGATCCACATGTGATTATATTGCCGGAGATGTGCGTACTTCAAAGATTATTGGTATTTTCATTAGGTTTGGCAAACCTGGTGTTTACACATTACATTTGGCTTTTGCATCTATTTGAGAAAGTGTGTGCGAGCTTCAAGATACTATTTAGGTCCTAGATTAAATAAGTAATTGGTCCTCTCTCATTCTTATCCACTGTGGGAATGTTGAGTAGCCGACCTAGTTTGAATTTGTAAATGAAATTGTATAGCCAACCTTGGAGAATATTCCCGAGGTTGAAGATGGTATAAAAACAAGTCAAGTTGTAGCGAATTTGATACCCATCCATAAACAAATCGAACAAGTGAGTGAAGTGTGCGAACAAGTGCAAAAAATAGAGAGTGGAAGAGTGAATTAAGGCAACAATACTTTAAGGTGTTAGATTCTTGAAAGCAGTGAGTTGATGGCATCTGCAATATTCTAATCAGGTTGTGAATGTGTGGAACCCTAGTGGTTGATGTTCATTTATATCTTTTTGTTTTTCTATAGGTAGTGAGCCTCCTTTCTGGATAGTGAGTCCTTCTCAAGGTAGTGAGCTCTTAATCTGGGTAGTGAACCTTTGTATTTGGGCACTGATCCCTCTGGCAGTGAGCCTTTGTATTCGGTATTGCATTAGTACTATATTGTGAGTTAATCCTCACTATGGTTTTCCCTCATTGGGTTTACCATGTAAATATGGTGTCTCTGGTGTTCACTTTCTGTTATTTGCATTTCATGTTTACACTTAATAATAGATTGAAGTTAATGTGAGAAGACTAAGTTTAAAAGTAAAGAGATTTGATACAATTGATTCACCCCCCCTCTCAGTTACATCTTGTACATTTCAACATGCTAAAATTAAAAAAATAGAAATATCTAAAGCCGATTTAGCCCAAATTTTTGTGAAACCAAAAATAGAACATGTTGGTTTACACAAACCAATTTTTTTCATAAAATGGTGCACCCATCAAGGAATAACTTCAAACTTTTGGAATCATTGGTGGATGGTGTTTGATAAACCACCCAAAAACAATCTCGATGTGGATCTTTATTTTCTCTACAAATTATATGTGAAATTTGGTTTAGGAAGACATGTCAACTATTTTAATTTCAGTCATTTTTAGGGAGTGGGTATGTGAATGCCTCAATATAGACTTGGGGAAATGTGTATCATGCAAGGTCCCTATGTTCCCCCTCCTCGTCTTCCTCCCCAACCTCCAACACCCCATCTAGACCTTCTTGCTAATGCGACCCACCATAGTCTCTTGGCCATACACTCTTTGACTGGCCATTTGATTACATAGTCATTAGAGTTCGCCCAACTACCTGATAGTGAGACTCCTCGTGCTTCAGTTGATGTTGGTGCAACATCATCATCTAGACATATTTGTGTGCCTCATCAGTGATTCATGTCTAGGTCCTATGAGAGATACAAATGAGCCTCCCCTAGACACATTTGAGTATGAGTTGCATGATGTGTCACTTGGAGGAGATGAGGCACCAATGCATACTATAGATATATCGGAGATGTGCAAGGGAGGAACAAATGCAGTGACGTCCACCGTTGAAGATGAGGAGCAACAATAGCAATCTTTTGTAAATCTAAAACTTAAATTTATTTCATAGTGCATTTCATTTAAAATTATTATAATAAATAGTACATGTTACTAATGTATATTTAAGTGGGACTGAACAACTGATGACTGAGGAAGAGATTAGAGATGTGCATCATGACACTCTTTTGGCCATTGAATTTTTCCTACACACATTGGTATAATTTTTTGTACATGTAATTTTTTTTTATTGTACACATGTCATTTAAATCGTGATTAATTAAATACATACTAATTTATATCTTGATCTTATTTTAATTTTACAGTATACTCCAAATGTGATTGATGTGACACCTTTTACCATGATGAGTTCTTCTCAATCAATCTCAATTGCATCACTAATTCGAGTATATGGTTTTTTTAATATCTAGTAGATATTTAATTTTCTAGATATATATGTAGATATATGTTCTAATTTGTGTTTGTTTGTCAGCAATTATATATTAATTTTTTCATTTTTATTTTTCTTCTTATAGACTATTCCCCCATCCACATCTGCATATCTAGGACCAAGACAATATGGTAGGACTCCTGAGCATCCTAAGGGACCAACATTTGTTGAATGTATTTCAGCCAAAGAAAAATGATTGAGGTAATGAAGAATTGATTTTGACTCTAATTTATAGTTTAGTATAGTGATTAGATGTTACTTTGAAAGCTATAAAAAATAGTAGATAAGTTTCTATTTAGTAGTCTAAGTTATTTACCATCGAGAGCTAATTAATCTAATTTGTGGTTCAAATTATTTTTGTGTAGGCATCTTCTCATCCATTAGGTGGTGTGAAGAGGCTACATTTTGGTGATTCACCACAAGATTAGGATTTTCTTGACATGGCATAGCTATTTGAGATATACATTGCATATATAGACCATCAGATGGCATATGCCACATTTTGTAAATATTATTTTGAGTTGGCATATATGCCAAATTTGTATATGCACATACACAATTACTTTACACTTTTATATATATAAATTGATATTCAACATATATTGTTCATTGTGTGCATGGTTTCCTCTTTTGAAACTTAAAATTTGAATGTACAGTCACTTTATAATAGTTGAGCTATGATGGATAACATGCTACATCTATTGATTTTTTGCAATCTTGCACTTTAATAGTTTATAAATTACATATAATTTTCACTCTTTTATAGTACTATTAAATTTGGTTTCCTTGGGCATTTTCACTCTTTTATAGTAGTATTTTTTGCAATCTTTCACTTTAATAGTTTATAAATTACATATAATTTTCACTCTTTTATTGTTAGTCTCTATAGTTGCAACATCCTTTACCCTTTGATTCCTTGACCCGTTAACATCCTTATTATGTATAGTTTCATTTTGGTATTTATCCTTTCAGTAAAGTTATATTTCCCCTTTAGTAATGATGGATATTTTGAAATTTGAATTCTCCTTTTGAAATTAGTGCATAAAAACAAATGACAT
Source organism: Sequoiadendron giganteum (assembly GCA_007115665.2). Taxonomy (NCBI): domain Eukaryota; kingdom Viridiplantae; phylum Streptophyta; class Pinopsida; order Cupressales; family Cupressaceae; genus Sequoiadendron; species Sequoiadendron giganteum. The sequence continues at coordinate 426,638,159 of CM021104.1, forward strand.
ATGTTGGGGTGCCTATACCTTTTCCTAGGTTGGGAACAAACTCTTGAAGTTGACGAGGGAACTCTAAGCACACCAAGTTGCTCAAAAAAGAGAATGGGATTTGTAGGAATGATAATAACCTCTTCTTACAAATCATGAATTATGTTTGGTCTATACCCAAGGCACATCAAAGTGCAAGGGATGCACAATAAGATTATTTTATGTTTGATAGATTTGAGATCTTTAATTATTTTTGGATTTTTTAGTTATTTCAATGCCAAATATTATGGTTCCAACCATGAAAAGAAAATCTAAACTATGAAAATAAATTATGTACAAAAATTTAATATTCTTTTGTTTTCTCTTAATAAGATGAATACAAATAGGAATACAAATATTTCCAAAATGACCTTTCTTGTAAGGTTTTCACTAATACAAGTTCACTAATTTCCATGCTTTTAATAAGACAATAAAATAAGATTCATAAATAGAAAAGTGAAAAAGATAGTTTGCAAGGCAACAATATAAAACTATGAAATTTATAATATGTCTAGTATGCAAGATATGTGATGCACAAACTATGGTATGAGTTGAAATATGATATTATGTTATATGATTGAACCAAATCAAGCTTTACAAAAATTACCACCTAATAGAAATATTAAAACATGATTTTACAATGATCTACCAACTTGAGCAACACTCCAAAGCAATCAAGGTAATATATAGACAATCAATAAAGAGCATTTTATAAAATTTAGTTGTTAAATAAACTGAGAAAATCAATGAAACAAAGTGACAAGAAAGATTGTTTCAAAATAAGATAATAAGAATGAGATATTTGTAAAACCATGGGAATTCAAAATTCGTTGAAAATATGCCTAGAAATATGAGACCAGTGATTCTAGGAGCTTTTCTAGTAAGAAATAAGGTAAATTTTAAGGTTTGAAAGGATACAAAGGGATATTATAGCTAAGTAGCTATCCTAATATTATGTAAATAGCTTGGAAATAATGAGGAATTATATAAATGAATCCCAAAGGAGAATGTGCATGGTCCCCTTATGAAATCAATCTAAACCTTCACACCAAAAATATAATCCCTATGATGATCGTTATGGTTTTCATGAAGACTAATAGTTATGTAGGAACCTCATGAACTAAAATAGAAGGAAAACTACTATTTCCTCCACTATACTCAAGGAACTTGTTAAAATAAACATCCGAATTTTGTAATAAAAAAGACACTCTCAATTTTGATCAAAAAGTTGTTGCAAAGCTACATAAAAGTATTCAAGAGATTGAAAACTCTATCCAAGAAATGGATGTTGTTGTCCTAAGGGCTGATGAGGGAGAAAATTCTCCAAAGCTTAAAGTAAAAGATATGCATTTTTTTTTAGAAGATCATGAAAAGGAATAAAAGATTGCTACTGTCCTAAGGGCTGATGAGAGAGAGCTGCAATCTAAAAGACAAGTCCAAAATCTTCACCATTGCTTGAATATTAATTAGGTGCCAACATGAACCAATGTAGGAATGTTTGAGTGATTTTGATTTGAAAATATTAGGTGCATACACATAATATTTGTTAGTCTATGCATATTTTCATCATAATCATCATTAATTGCATACGTTCAACACACTTGATGGTGATTACACATACATGTGACATTTTTCAACATACACATGACATTCATAATCATCATAACATAACATACATTTTACCATAAATATAACCAATAATGCTTGTATATCATATTTTTCATGTCCTTATGTACAAATACATCTTCTATCAGTTTTTAACCATCATAATTATCAATACAACTAATAATGCCATATAATTTTATTGATGTCCTCATGTACAAATACATCGATGCATCCTGCTATCAAGCTGTCATAGATACACAACTAATATGTGCCCCTTACATCCTCACTTCATAATGTACATCTCAAATCATTGCTACTCTCACATACACGTGTATTGCAGTATTACAAAAACTGTTAAAAATAGAGAAAACACTATGTAAAAGTAATTGAACAATGAAAGCAACATGAACTCCAATGATGGATGCATTTCCATCGAACCTCACATCCTACTCAAATATTTTTTTGAGAAATTCTTGCATAAAAATATGAGAAAACTATGGATTTTTAACAACATGAACAACAAATTCATATGATCATTCTTTGAAATCAAATTCAAGATTATAAATCGAGAGATTAAAGTATAATAATAAGATACCTCCTTATGAATTACATTGAATGTGTCCTCAATGTTGAAGAAAAATGTTATAGCTTTTGTTTTGAACCACTTCTTGACACAATAGTATTTTCCACCAAAATTACCTACATTTGTTAAGAATTATTATAAAGAAACATAAACTCGAATATACTGACTCAACAATGGTTAAAATTAAACATGAATATTGGAAAATGCAAAAAATATAAAAAAATTAGTAATTTTGACAAATGGGCACTATGGACACGTCGAGGTAGGTGGGTAAATACTAGGGAAGGTCTCTTTTCATTTCCCAAGTCACCTGATGGTTTTGGGGTGCTCTTTCCAAGGTAGTCTCTAAGAGCCCTAAAAGACAAAAAATGTCAAACTTTGACGAAGTCTTTCTGGGAGCTTGTGGCACATAGGAATGATTTTTATAGACCTATAGGTGGATATTGAATCCCTTAAAACCAACCTCTCTCATTTTGGGTCAACTCATCACCGTTTGTGTGTTCTAGTGTCAAATGCATTCTTGCAAAAATTATTAGTGGAAAACAATGCAAATATGGAAAGAAGCATTTTTTGTTTTGTGCATCATGGAGTGAAACCAAGTATACCAACACATTGAGGTGGGCATTCCAACACTATGGAATTCCTCCTTTTGTCACCCAAGTCCCCCCATGATTCTGGAGTGCACTAATATGAGGTAGTCTTTAAAGTGTCATAAGAGAAAAAATGTAAATTGTTAAGTTTTCATTATTTTTGAAAAATGGGAAGCATGGAAACATCAAGGTAGGTAGGTAAATACTAGGTAAGGTCTCTTTTCATTTCCCAAGTCACCCGATTGTTCTAAGGTGCTCTTTCCGGGGTAGTCTCTAAAGAGCCTTAAGAGAAAATAATGCAAAAAATGTAATGTTTTTAGTAATTTTGACGAATGGGCAGTGTGGGAACATTGATGTAGGAAGGTAAATACTAGGGAAGATCTCTTTTCATTTCCCAATTCACCCGATTGTTCTGGGGTGCTTTATTCGAGGTAGTCACTTAAGAGCCCTAAAAGAAAAAAAATGTAAAACTTTGATGAAGTCGCTATGGGAGCTCATGGAACATAGGAATACTTTGTCTAGAACTATAGGTGGATATCAAATCCATTCAAACCAACCTCTCTCAGTCTGGGTCAACTCAACATCGTTTGTGTATTCCAGTGTCAAATGCATTCTTTCAAAAAAATTCAATGGAAAGCAGTGCAAATATGGAAAAAAGTGTTTTTACTTTTGTGCATCATGGAGAAAAATAAATTATGCCAAAACATCAAGGTGGGAAGTAAAATTCTATAGATGGCCTCCTTTTATCATCCAAGTCCCCCTTGTGATTTTGGAGTGCACTAATCTGAGGTAGTCTTGAAAGTGTCGTAAGGGAAAAAATGCAAAATTGTTATGTTTTTAGTATTTTTGAGAAATAGGTAGTGTTGACATGTTGAGGTAGGTAGGTAAATACTAGGGAAGGTCTCTTTTCATTGCCCAAGTCACTTGATCATTCTGGGGTGCTCTTGTCGAGGTAGTCTCTAAAGAGCCTTAAGAGAAAAAAATGCAAAAAATGTAAAATTTTTAGGAATCTTGATGAATGGGCAGTGTGGAAATGTCGAGGTAGGCATGTAAGTAATAGGGAAGGTATCTTTTAATTTACCAAGTCACTCGATTGTTCTGGTGTTCTTTTTTTGGGGTAGTCTCTTAAGAGCCCTAAAAGCCAAAAAATGTCAAACTTTGATAAAGTCATTTTGGGATCTCATGGCACATAGGAATGCTTTTTCTAGACCTACAAGTGGATATCAAATCCCTTCAAAAAAACCTCTCCCGGTTTGGGTCAACTCAACACCGTTTGTGTGTTTCAAGGTCAAATACATTCTTGCAAAAATTATCAATGGAAAGCAGTACAAATATGGAAAGAACTTTTTTTTAATTTGTGCATCATGGAGCAAAACCAAGTATATCAACACATCAAGGTAGGTAGTCCAAAAATACAGAAGTCCTCCTTTTGTCTCTGATGCAGAGCAAAGAGGATTCACAACTCAAAATTCCATTCACTTTTAAAACTTTCATGAAATTATTCATCTCAAAGAATTATTAAGTGCATTCTAAATCATAGTGTAATCATTCTCACAACAACCCACAATTCAATGCAAAAAATAGTCATTAATAACTTCCACAAAACAAATAATGAAGCCAATCCCTTCGGTGATATTTCAAATCACATAATTACAGACCTTCCTTCCAATTTTTATGAAGATCCAATGGTCGAAACTAAAGTTATTACATTTTTCCCAAAACTGCAAACCCTAGGCAGTGTTTAAACTTGCCCTCACCAAAATAGTCATATCTTCCACAAAACTCAATAAAATTCAATGAGACAAAAATAATTGGAAACTAGACACAGAGATCTTTCCATCCATATATGATACTCCATTTATTGAATCCATACCAGTCCGTACAAATCACAACTTCAACTTGAAAACAATGTAGAAATCATAAAATGCACACCAAACTTGAGGTTGCCATTAATCAAACTCCAAAATAATGTCTCCAACCTCTCCAACCATTACACACTTAAAACCATAAAACAAAATGTATAGATTGTACCAAGTACGGGATCAACAAATTCTAGAGGTAAACATGGGGTTTGAGACCACTCGATAGTAAAATGGCAATATCTCACTCAATTCTCAATGAAATCACACCATTCAAATTCCAAAAGAAAGGTGATTCAATTATCTATCCAACCATTACAGGATTATAACATGAAAAAACATATAAAGTCTGTACAATACATGGGATCAGCAGTTTCTTGATGAAAAACTCAAAAACAATAATTTCTCCTTTGAAAACTCCTTCTAAACTTCTTCAACAACCTTGCCTCGACCAAGAGAGGCATATTTGAAGTCTCCTCACTCCCTCCAACTTCCTCCAACTGCCATTTGAATCATTTGGCTGTTGGAAACATAATTAAACTTCCTTTTTTTTGTTTTTTTGACTCTTTAATGCCTAATTAGGGCAATTTAGCCAACTTTCACCAACTTGCCTACAAAGATGGTTCCAAAATATATGAAAGGCATAAAATATAGATAAAATGAGAAATGTGACTCCCCTCAAGTGTCTAGATACAAAAAGGCATCCTTATTTCGTTAATTTGCCAAAATGTACTAGACTTACAAAGGAGGATGGAGACCTTGTTTATACAAAGAGTTGGTCACCAAGACCAAAATTCCACCAAAAACTTAGGAGACCTATTAAAAAGCATTGAAATGGTCCTTAGGACCTTATTCTAACACAAAAATAAGAAACAAAACATAACCAAACATTCTAGGTCCATTAGACCCATGGGTGCTCCTGCACCATACTCCCAAGCAAGAAAAAGATCTCAAGTCCTCTTTGAGATTAGGTCTTCTACAGTAGTTCCATGTTGTTTAATGTCAGTTTCAGACATCCAAGTGGCATCCTCTTCAGGTAGACCTTGCCACTTAACCAAGTACTCCTTGTAGACCTTCCTTCTAGTCCTCTTTGTCTCCTTGGTGTCTAGGATGCATTCAAGAGTCACAGGTTGGCTTGGGGGTAATTCCTTAACCCAATCTTCATCTTCCATTGGTGTTGGACCTGCTACATCCCCTGCATTCACAGAAGCTTTGAAAGGATAAAAATCAGAAACATTAAAGATAGGAGAGATTGCCACCCTAGGAGGTAGCTCTATTTCATAAGCATTTTGGCCAAACTTGTGGACCACCTTGCAAGGTCCTATCTTCTTCATCATGAGTTTAGTATACTTTCCCTTTGGAAGTCTCTCCTTCTTCAAGTGGGCCATCACCAAATCTCCAACCTTGTATTGAACATCCCTCTTCTTCAAATCTGCTCTTTCTTTGTACTTCTAAACATTCTTTTGTAGAGTTTACTTCACTTGTTGATGGATATCCCTTAGAGTTTCCTGCACCAGTCTCCCAAGTCCCCCCTTGATTCTGGAGTGCACTAATCTAGGGTAGTCTTAAAAGTGTTGTGAGAGCAAAAAATGCAAAATTATTAAGTTTTTAGTATTTCGACAAATGGGTAGGATGGACACATCAAGGAAGGTAGGTAAATACTAGGGATGATCTCTTTTCATTTCCCAAGTCATAATCATTCTAGGGTGCTCTTTTTGGGGAGACAAATACGATAGTCAATACCTAGGCATGTTATCTTTCTAAATAAGCATGCCACAATCATTAGACATTGAATAAGAGTCTTGTTAAGTGAAAAGCATGAAATGTATATAAAAATGGAAGGAATAGTGCTAAAGTCATTTGAGTGTGCCAAAGCATGATGAATTCTCTACTTAGGAGTTATATTTTTTGAAGTTATGAGAGAATTTATATTTCATTCCAAGAAAGAGGCCAACATTTTGGTAGTGTGATCATCAAAAAAATTGAAAAAAGGAATAGAGAACTCCATTGAAAATATTATTTTTAGAAAAATAAATAAGTTAAGTTATGCTAAACAAGATGCAACATAAGCATAACAATGAAACATTAAGAAAAATCCAAAATACCAAAGTTGTTAACACTAATAAAAAATGGAGAAACTTAACAAAATTAATCGATTGGAGCAGGTGTACACAAAAAAAATCACCTCCAAGCAATGAAGATGAACAATGTTGGCCAATAGTAAACCTCCATGAATGAAATACGTTCAATGAGAGCTCCCACCGTAGAATTTAAACAATAATACCTTCAAAAATTTAGGAATTGAGAGAATGTGAGAATACCCATTAGAAATGGGGTTAGAGAAGAACTTGCATATAAATAGAAATAACATGAATCTAAATAAGATAAACACTATCATACTTGTCCCATACAAAAAAGATCCTCTACTAAAGTGTGCCTGAAGGGTAATCTCTTACCTTCAAAGTATTTAGTATTCCTTCATGATTGACACTACTGAATGTCCATAGTTCCTTTGTTCTTGGTTTGGAATGTTGGCTCAATAACTTAACATTTGTTATTATAAAAAGGTGTGAATAAATGAGAATGGTTTTGTGTTTCTCATAAAATTTGTTTCTATAACAAGGTGGGAATACATGAGAATGATTTTGTGCTTCTCGTAGTCTTCAAATTCAAGTATGCCATTATTTCTAATCATATATGTTTGCAACCAAGTTTCGGCAAAAAAAACTGAACCTATAGGATAGATGAACCCATCATCATCTGTCATCGATTATGTTAGCTTAATCTTTCCCTATACACATTGTGCCAACCAATAGTTTGATCCCTCTTCATTCCCCTGCAGTGCAACAACTGCATAGAGATGTCCTACAAATAAAAGGGTTAGATACTGTGAAATCCATGTATCTACCCACTCACTTGGCTCACATTGATCCCAATCATATTGAGTACAATTATAACAAAAACAAGCCAACTCTCATGTCTATATGGCCCATGCACCTGCATATAAGCTTCAAAATGAATGCATCTTCGAAGTTTCTCTGATTATCTAACATCCAAATTTCTCTCCCACTGTGCCCTCTTCAACCAACCAAAAGAACCTGCACACTTCTGAGTCAAGTGTCCCTCCTCATGATAATACATAACTACACCAGTCAACAATAGAATGTGCATCACTAAATGTTACACCACCTCTAATCTTTATTTGTTCCTTAACCAAAGCTCTCTTCACACATGCACATGCACCATCATGCTCGCCTTTTCCATGTCCAGCTTCAAAAAACTCCAAATATGTGGTACACCCATATGTACATGCATCCTGCTCAACCAATAAAATATATGAGCATTATTGAATTTCCCCAAGCAGTTATCCAACTAGATGAGATGTCGACCCATTGCAATACCTTTTTCTTGTAATAACTCAAAAAAGTTTTCAAAATAATGTTGCACAAACTCAAACGAATGAGATCTATTATCACTCATGTAAAAATGGCACTCCTTGATTATCTTCCTTTCCTCTTCTATACTATAAGGGGGATGCCTATATGTTATGTGGACAAAAATAGCAATTTGAATAGAATTGTAATATTGAGATTGTACCTCATTTTGTGGTTGCAATGTGTAATTTTCAGAAAAATCTACCACATATATAATAGTTCCAATCGAGAAAGATTCCTTACACATCTTGAATTGTCAATCCAACCACTAGGACCTGTGGCTATGCCTTGCATACTTGTAGAAAATATTTTTTTTAAAAACAAAAACAAAATCAGCAATACTTACCTCTCTTGTAACCAACTCGCATTTAGAACCTTCACCTCCACTCTTCAAACTATATTTCATTGTCTCAAATCTTTTTTTCTCAACAATTTTATTAGCAAATTCATGTTCATTTCCCTCATGAAAACATGTTACAAAATTTGATAAACCACCACATTGCAAGCACGTTTCATTTAAACAATCATTTTTATAAAAAGAAACCATCACCTATAACACATAAAAATGAATCTAACAAGTGCCTGGATGACTTTGGAATTTGCATTGCATGACACTCCTACAACATTTCATTAGTATGCATAGTAGAACAATTATAGCATAACAGTTCATGATGCATTGAAAACTCTATGTGGTATTTACAACATGTATTATGAATATTAATAGGTACACAATAAAATAACTTACAATATTCAAAATCTCTTTGTGAGATTTGTAAATTTGGATGTGTTTCACAATATTGTTTGTACAATATTGACTGTCTACATTCCAAGAAATTTTTAGGATGTGATGTGCGATCTCAATTGTCAATTCTTATTTAAAACATCCTTTGCATTTGGTGATACCCTAGATTGAGAGTGTTAAAATTGTTGAATTTCATTCTTTACATTATCCATTAGTTTCTTATCAACATGTGGAAGCCTCCCACTAAAATACCATGTATCATTTTGAAGAGGTCTATCGAGTCTTCCTCTTCTTGAGAGTGATCTAGACAATGTTTTACGATTTAGGTTTAAATCAATACAAGTTTGCCTCATTAAACAAGCCTTTCTCAAATGATGGCTTACTAATGAGGTTGTGATCAATCTACAAGAAACTCTCTTATCTTTTTCCTTACTTGTATTTCCAATAAAATTTAGAGCATTAAAAATATTTTTGACAATAATACTATTTTTTTTCGACTTTTTGGTGACACAAATCTTCATTTTTTTAATAATGGTCTCTTTTTGTAAGAATTTAGCAATTGTACAAAAAATTGACATTGTTCAGTTAATGTATTATCGAAAAAGTATTGATTGGACATATTGGTAGCCCACAACCTAACTGTTTGTGATGACCTTTTTACATCAATTTTATCTATTATGTTCTCATCTATTGCAAATAACCATTTTGAGGTTCTTGAATATTGAGCATTTTCATTGGATTCATTACAAATAGATGGATTTATGATTTCATTTTCTTCTTCGAAAATATCCTCTCTTCTTGCATAATTTGGAGATGCATTGACATCCATTGTTTCATTTTCACTTATTTCATGTTCAACATTAATATTTTTAATTTCATACTCAACATTTATAATTTCCTGTTGGACATTTTCTTTTTCAATTTCAGTTTTAAAGTTTCAATTTCAATTTCTTTGTCAATATTTTCAAATTCAATATCATGGTCACTTTGAATTTCACTTAAAGGTAAAGAGGAGCCTTCTCCTTGAAGAGAATTTGACATACCTCTTCTTTCCACCCTCTTCCTTACTCTATCTTTCTCTCTACTTGCCTCAATTGCCTTTGTTGGACAATTCCTCTTCCTTTTCACTTTATGATGACTATTGCTTCCCATTATCCCAACCCAAACAAGTAACAAACTGATTGAAAGAATAAACTATTGTGAAAAAGAGTGCTCCAAAAGAGAATTCTTGTCTGTAATGTGCAAAAATCATGATATTCCCGATAGGGCAGAGAATGTGGGGACTCTTGGAATGGATCAAATTGACTTTTATCCATTTTCTCCACTCAAACAAAATGGATATCCATTTTTGAAGCTTGTTATATTTTAATATTATAATTATAATAATATTTATATTTAATAAATATTAATATATTATATATAATATAATATTATTTATATTAATATAAGTATAATATAAAGAAAAATTTACACAAAAAGAAACGAGCACCCATGTTGTCAATAACATATATTCGTTATGTAGACATAATGTATATTCGTTATTGGGAGCTTAAAACACACTCGACATGTCACTAGATATATAATATTTTTTGGAGAACAACATGGGTACCTGTGTTGCACAAAACAAATATCTGTTATATCAAACTTAAAAAATCTATTATATATTAAATATTATATTATATATTATAACTTATATATTCTATTATATATTATGTATTAGATGATATATTGTATATATTACATATTATTATATTTTCTCTAATATATAATATATAATATATATTATATTTATTAATATTAATATATTTTAGTATATATTACATATTGTATTATTATTAAAAAATCTAGACAAAGAAATGGAGATAGGGAGAGAGAGAGGTAGAGAGAGTTAGGGAGGAAGGTAGAGAGGGAGGGATAGGTGGAGGGAACGAGGGAGATAGGGAGGAATAGGTGGAGGGAGAGAAAGAGGGAGATAGGGAGGGCTAGGGTGGGAGGGAGAGAGGGAGATAGAGAAAGAGGGGAGGAGGGAGATAGGGTGGGAGGGATAGAGGGATGGGAGAAAGAGGGAAGGAGGGAGATATAGAGAGGTAGGATAGGAGGGAGGGTTAGAGAGGTAGGTAGGGAGGGTTAGAGAGGTAGGTCAAGAGTGGTAGGGTAGAAGAGGTATGCATAGAGAGATATAGGGAGTGGTAAGGTGGGAGGGGGAGAGAAGGAGATACACCTATGGAGGGAGAGAGAGAAAGAAGGAGGGAGATAGGTATTGGTAGGGAGGGAGAGAGGGAGAGACAAAAAGAGGGAATGAGGGAGATAGAGAGAGTAGGATAGGAGGGATAGGTATAGAGAGAGTTAGGGAGGAAGGGAGGGGTAGGTGGAGAGTGTTAGGGTAGGAGAGGCATGTATAGATAGAGATAGGGAGAGAGGGAGGGATAGGTGGAGGTAGAGAAAGAGGGAAGGAGGGAGATAGGGAGTGGTAGGGTGGGATGAATAGAGGGAGGGAGATATGGATTGGTGGGGTGGGAGGGAGAGAGGGAAAGATAGGTGGAGGGAGAGAAAGAGGGAAGGAGGGAGATAGGGAGTGGTAGTGTGGGAGGGATAAAGTGAGGGAGAGAAAGAGGGAAGGAATGAGATAGAGTGGTAGGGTGGGAGGAATAGAGGGAGGGAGAGAAAGAGGGAAGGAGGGAGATAGGGAGTGGTAGTGTGGGAAGAATAGAGGGAGCTATAGAAAGAGGGAAGGAGGGAGATATGGATTGGTAAGTTGGGAGGGAGGGAGAGAGAGGAAAGGTGGGAGATAGGGAGTGGTTGGGTGGGAGGGAGAGAAAGAGGGAAGGAGGTAGATAGAGAGAGGTAGGGTGGGAGGGAGGGAGGGGTAGGTAAAGAGTGGTAGGGTAGGAGAGGTATGTATAGAGAGAGATAGGGAGTGGTAGGGTGAGAGGGATAGAGAGAGAGAAAAAAATATGGAAGGAGGGGTATATGGATTGGTAGTGGGAGGGAGAGAGAGGAGATAGGGATTAGTAGGGTGTGAGGGAGAGAGAGAAGGAGAGATAGGTGGATGGAGAGAGAGAGAGGGAAGGAGGGAGATAGGGATTGGTAAGGTGGGAGGGAGAGAGGGAGGGATAGGTGGAGGGAGAGAAAGAGGGAAGGAGGAGATAGGGTAGGTGGAAGAATAGAGGGAGGGAGAAATAGGGAAGGAGGGAGATAGGGATTGGTGGGAGAGAGAAGGAAGGAGGGAGAGGGAATGGTAGGGGAGGGGACAGAGGAGGGAGGATATGGAGGGAGATAGAGAGGTAGATAGGGACAGAGAGATGGAAGAAGGAGGGGGACACAGTGGTAGGGAATATAGAGATAGTGGTAGGTGGATAGAGGGATGGAAAAGAGGGAAGGAAGGTGAGAGAGAAGGATAGGGGATTGGTGGTAGAGGGGTGGAAGAGAGGCCAGTAGGAGAGAGGAGGAGGGTGAGAGAGGGAAGGAGGGAGATAGGTATTGGTAGGGTGGGAGGGAGAGATTGATGGACAAAAAGAGGAAAGGATGGAGATAGATAGAGGTAGGATAGGATGGATATGTATAGAGAGAGTTAGTGAGGAAGGGAGGGGTATGTAGAAGGAGGTAGGGTAGGAGAGGTAGGTATAGAGAGATTCAGGGAGAGAGGGAGGGGTAGGTGGAGGGAGAAAAGAGGGGAAGGAGGGAGAGAGAGAAGAGGGAGATAAGGAGTGGTAGGGTGGGAGGGAGAAAAGGAGGGATAGGTGGAGAGAGAGAAAGAGGGAATGAGGGAGATATGGAGTGGTAGGGTTGGAGGAATAGTGAGAGAGAGAGAAAGAGGGAAGGAGGGATATAGGGATTGGTAAGGTGGGAGGGAGGGAGAGGTATGGAAGGTGAGAGATGGAAAGAGGGAGATATGGATTGGTAGGGTGGGAAGGAGAGAGGGAGAGACAAAAAGAGGGAATGAGGGAGATAGAGAGAGGTAGGATATGAGGGATAGGTATAGAGAGATTCAAAGAGGAAGGGAGGGGTAGGTGGAGAGTGGTAGGGTAGGAGAGGTATGTATAGATAGAGATAGGGAGAGAGGGAGGGGTAGGTGGAGAGAGGTTGTGTGTGTGTGAGGGAGAAAGGGAGGGAAAGGTGGAGGGAGAGAAAGAGGGAAGGAGAGAGATCGAAAGTGGTAGGGTGGGAGGAATAAAGGGAGGGAGAAAAAGAGGGAAGGAGGGAGATAGGGACTGGTAAGGTGGGAGGGTGAGAGGGAAGGAGGGAGAGATAAAAAAAGAGGGAATGAGGGAGATAGAGAGGGGTAGGACAGGAGGGATAGGTATAGAAAGAGTTAGGGAGGAAGGGAGAGGTAAGTGGAGAGTGGTAGGGTAGGAGAGGTATGTATAGATAGAGATAGGGAGAGGTAGGGTGGGAGGAATAGAGGGAGGGAGAGAAAGAGGGAAGGAGGGAGATATGGATTGGTAAGGTGGGAGGGAGATAGGGAGTGGTAGGGTGGGAGGGATAGAGGGAGGGATAGAAAGAGGGAATATAATATACATTATAAATTAATAAATATATATTTAATATTATATTTATACTTAATATATAACATTAAATATTTATATTAAATAATGTATATTATATTATTATTTCCTAGTTTTTATTATTTATCATATATTATATTAAATATATATTATATTATATTATATATACACATATACTATACTATACTATACTATATTATATATATATTAATATTATATTATTATATATATTAATATTATATATTAATATCATATATTAATATAATATATATATAAATATTATATTAATATTAATATTATAACATCTTAAATTTATATATATATTGATTTTTATATATTAATATTTCTAGTTTTAGTAAATGGATATCCATTTTTATTAGATATCCGATAACATATATTCATTTTTCCTTGGTATTTGGCTTGGGGATGACCAACCTGAAAATTCAACATCCCCAATGTGTTTATAGGGGTTGCAAGAGTTTTTCGAACTTCACCCTTCGTGCTGACAACTTTTTTTTCATCTGATTTTGATGAAATGAAAAGGGTTTGTTCAAAAAATTGACAACATTCTACCAATATAAGATATGCTTTATTTTGAATTTAATAGTTAATTATTATTGATTTTCTACATACACTGTGTAAAGTCCTGATTGATAGGCTAATTTAAAAACATCTATAACTTTTAAACGGTTAAATTTTTTTTGAATCCGAAAGATGCATCACACACTATGCTTCACAAATTACAGTTAAAAAAAATCATAATTTTTTGACCAAGTTAGGGTGGCTGAACAAATGGTTTTTAATATTTTTAAAAATTCCTACTAGAAAATTCACAACTAATTATTTAATCGCAAAAAAACTATAAAAAAATATGTGTCACATCTGAGTATGTGTCCTCTACTTATATTGAAAGATTCAAAAAAATTAAAAATCCTCTCCTCATTAGGGTGGTTGGACAAACACCTGTTTTTTATTTTTTTCTTAAAAATTTAGTACTACTACAATGAAATTTCAAATTTTCACCAAATAGATTCTTTTTTCCAAAAAAGGACTAGTAGCTTAGAAACTACATTCAATTTGCTACAAATTTTGTTCTTACATATTTTTCAAATTATGTTAATAACCTATTCAAAATTTTCAAGTTTCCTAACTCTATTTTTTTGAATTTTCATTGCCATTTAAGGGCCTAGTTTGGACCCCCATGATCCTACACTAGCCTAGACCCTTCTTGTCAAACCTATCAATCAACCTCTAAGTAAAATAAACGTATGATGTGATATTAGCATGTCCCAAAGTGACCAATTCATGATACCACCACTCATGCACTTCTTCATCTAGATGCAATGTGGTGTACTTAATAATTTTAGTTTCTAATATGGGATTGAGTTGAAAGTATGCATCTAAATTTTGCATCCATAAATGTGCAATGTATTTGCTAGAACCATAATGGATAGGAATAGTCAACTTTCCTACCTTACGCTACAAATCCCAATTAGAACGATGTCCCCTATCTCCTCGAGGCCTATTCTTGTACTTAATCTAGAAAAAATCAGCTCGCATTAATGCATGGAACTTCTCTCCCAATGATTGGTATTCCCTCAAGTACCAACTTCTTATCCTGATCGTCCTCTAGGTCGTGCCTCTATGAAGTTTAGCATTAAGGGCCTATTTGTAGTTCTGCTAGCTTCCCTATAGATATTAATAGTTGGAATAATAGTGTTACTTCTCCATTGTTTCCATTGGTTCCATTATGCCCTTCACACACATTTCCATTGTTGCCATAACCATTGTTACCTATGTCATTGTTTTTGGTATATATTGATAGTTTGCATAATTTGAGTCATTAACTAAACCAATTGTTGTTTCCCTCTTGCCAAATCATTTAACATTTTCATAGTGCTATAATTTTGTGATTCATTTTGTCATCCATATTGCCTTCTTTTCATAATCTAAACTAAGGAAGTGTTGTCTTCTCCTATATGTGATGTATTCTTTATCTTCCAGATTCATAAATTAATTTTAGTCATCAAATTTATAAAATAACCCTCTAGATTGGAAAGATCACTTTCTCTGATACCACTTTAACAACTCATGCCCAAAGTCTATAGCAATTTTTACCAAGTTTACTACACTGGAATTTCATCAAAAAATTTGTCTATAACTAATTGTGAGGAGTTTGTGTTTGTAATCATACAAATAATCCCTTCATTGTGATCAAAACATATTTCCATTTATAAAATTCAACTTAACATTCACAAATGTATTGAAGAATTGTAGCAAAAGTTGGCATTCATTCATAGTGATTGAATATCAAAAACTAATTATACAAATTAATGTTATAAACATTAAATAACAAGGTTTTCATATACATGGTTTTGACCTTGATAAATAGAAAGAATTAATGCTCATATAAGCTACAAGTATCAATACATGACTAAATAATTTGAATATGCTTCCCAACTCTACATCTCACTTCCAAGACTCCCAAACTGCCCAAAAGTGATAACAACTACTTTTGTCTAGACTTTAACACCCAATGCCTTGCTACAAACCTATCATAGTTTCACATAACTCCCATGCCAATCACATGAAGGTCCAACAATATCCTTCACATTTAATATTAGATAAATTATCATTCCCAACTATCAATTATACTCATGCCCTACAACATGGAAGGTATTTCTCATCAAAAAATACTTGACTGATGGTGTTCCAATGTGAACAAAGAGGTTGACTAAATTAATAGAGTATCCAATGCTTAAACTTTGCTCCAAATGACTATTCTCATTAAGGCATATTGGACACCCAAAAAAACATGATATTCACACCCAGTATTGTTTGGAATCAAGTAGTTATCACCCTTGCGCCCAACATTATACCTTCAACACCTCTTCATGAATGACATCCCATCTCATACTCTGACAATCACCCAAAATCCTCAATATGTTACGCCTAGTTGAAAGAGATTCCAATGCCCAACAATAGAGATATTTTTCATTCACTCAATGTTCATTTTCCAATCATGACATGTATTTCATATAAGACTTCACAATTTATAAACCTTCAATAAATTATTCCAAGCATGAACCTTGTGTGATTCCACCTGCAACAAGCTAGGGAGGATATTTCACCATTGAAATTGATTTTCCTTAAGGTTTTCATCCTTGGGTTTTGCCCCAAAAAGAAGCACCAAATCCATACATAAAATAAACAAGCATGAGCAAATGAGCTATCAAATTCTCTTTTATATTTTCCTGTTCGAACCTTTTTAAATTCCCACTTTAATTTTTTTCATTAAATCCCAATAATAAAATGAATTTTTAACATTTCTTTTAATTTTCACTTAAGTCGCTTTATTAAATTAATTAAAATAAAGTTATCCATAAAATGTACTTTATTGGACAAATTTAAATTAATTAATTCAATTTATTCCTTGATGTCTTAATGCTAGCCTATGAGAATAAAATAGGCTAAACGAGTTACACTCATTACTTTGTGGAAGGGAAAATTACATAATTATGTTAATCATGAGTTAAAATTCATATATTGCATAGATATAAGATAAATTTTAATGTCATTTTTATAGTAGTTATTAATGGTGTAAATAATGACTATATTTTGAATTTAAGGAAATGACTAACTACAAATTGATTCCATGTGAATATGATAGATCAAATATCGACACTCTGTTTCAGAAAAAAGATTATTGGGAAGGAGTGTCAAATCATCTGAGTGTGATATACATGAAAAATCTCCACACACAAACACATAGTTCATATAGTTATAATTGAATTTGCATGCAAATATGTTTTTGATTAAATAAGTTAAGAAAGAGGATCCCAATCCCTTACACATTAAAAGAGTTCAACAACCAAGCCTGAAAAAAAATAGCTAGAGACATTGGCTAGCACCACCAAGCCAAACATCAAAAAAATAAACAAATCCATAATAGAGATAGTAGATTAAAAACACAAAAATAACACCCTAAAAACCACAATAGAAGAAATATCAACCCCTATAATTAACAACCATAAAGTCCTAGTCCTTGGTCATATTCTTGAAATTATCTTTCAATTAACAGTACCCATGACAATATATGCCTTCTTCCTTTTCATCTTTTTTCTATAAGGAACAACTTTCCTCCTCCTATAACTACTTACACTTGTTAAGTTCATCGTGGAGAGTGATGACTCCAAAAATTTCCTTTCTCATCATGCCATCAATAATCTTCACCATGTCATTCATAGCCTTTTTCATTTTAATAAGTTTAATATGGTACATCTTCATTATATCATACATATTATCCCACCTATAATTACAATTATCACAAATATGATTCTTACAATTCAGTTGTTCAAGCTTTTCCATTCTTACAAGAATATCATTCAAGGTATATGTAATCTAAACTAGCTTTTCATTTTCTTTGTATTCCTTGCAATCACCCCCATCTTGTCATCATGTAAATATTCACTTTCCTTGTCAAGTTCCTCTTTCTCTTCCTCACCATCTTTCTCATTGGAGAAAGAAAAACTGTTATCTAAGGCATCAATAGAGGGATAAAAACCCAGAATCATCATCACTCACCTCTTCCTCCTCACTAGAACAGTTTGAAGTAATATCCTACACAATCGCCTTAGTATTTTGAACACCTAGATACCTTATCTCATCTTTACCCACCTAGGCATAGACCTCTTCCAAGTTATCAATTTCCTTAAGATAAAAGGTCTCAAAATTTTTCTTAAAATAAAATTTGGTAGCCCCATATTTAAACTTAACATTATTTTGCAAGTATTAGGAGAAGATCCCATTCCACCCTCATTATTTTTAAAGGACAAAAGTATTTGTTTAGGGGGATACATAAAATCCTTAACAACTTTATTTGCTATGTCAGTATCAATAACTGCTAGTGTAGGATTTGAGTCATCCATAGAAACATGAAGTTTTTTTACCCCTAATACCAATAGTATGGGATTTGACAAGGAAATTAACATTCTTCTTAACCCTATCACTAATAGCTTGTGACTTGTCAAGAGAGATATTAGCAAAAATGGGGTTAAAGTTCTTCTTTCCCTTCCCAAGATTCTTAGTAGGGGACTTCAAAGTGGATAAAGGGGCTTCAATATTAAGTATAGCACAAGGAGTCAATATAATATTATACCAGTAAAAGAAAATTAACCCCTAATGGAGAAAAGGTGAAGCTCCATTTTTAATGCATTTATCTAATGAGGACAACAAGAAGAAGAGGATGAAGTTGACCAAATTCTTATGTCTAAGGTGGCCTTATAATGGAAAATGATAACCATGCATGGTGGAGAATCTACCTTCCAATGTGAATTATTTGATGAAGTGAAAGTTGACCAAGGCCCAAGGCAAAGGTAATGTAGCATGTGCATGCCCATTTTGATGCCTCATCAAGGCTTCACCATCCTCAAAGAAATAATTTATGAATTTATTCTCCTTCAATTTTTAAAACTATGGAACCTTCTTCCATTCAAAATTAACCAATAGTCATACCTATCGTTTCCTTAGTCACAATAAATTTAACTCCCCCAATAGCAACCTAGCAAATGGGCCAAGACTTAACAAATCTAGTCATGAGGGCTTAATCATATCCCTTCATTTCCTGAAAATAAGGAGTGACCTCACCCTTCTCAAATATATTCCATACTTCCATATTTTTCTTCAAATGAGTTTAGTTGAAAGGCTCAACATGCAAACATTCCCCCCATTCTTCTCTAATCACAATAGCCTTTATAGCCCTGGATACTAGCAGATGGAGAAACAAGAAAGATAGATTCCCTTGTCTCGATAAAATTATTTTTAAACATGTGTCTTAGTGTTATTATAATGAAAAAAATAATCTTGTGGCTTCCACCTTCCAAATCATCATTGCTCCACCTGAGATCACGTAACGAAGTAACATGAACAAGTTTGGAAGCACAAGTAACGATATTAATATTTCACACATGACCTCGTAAGGAATTGAAGTTTCTTATAAAACAAAATTTATGATTCTTATAAGACAAACCCAACATTAAGAAAGGTAATTCTCAAAAATATGTTACTTTCTTTGTCTCACCTCATAATTAATAATACTAATAACTAAGTTTAGGAGGTCTCTTCTCTCTGTCCAAGAAGTCAAGTTGTCACAATCTAACCCTAAATTAGTCATACCATTAGGAGCACCATTTCCTTCTCAGTATATATGATTAATAGTATATTTTTAATTCAAATCCTCCCTAACTTGTTCAATACAGTCCATTATTCTTCAAGGAAAAGGAACATTGGACTTAATCAAATCAATTAAAAAAAATAGAATCTTCTTCACTATTAATTTTTTGAAATCCATAATGCATAGATATATTATCTCCCCAGCATAAAGAAATGGAATCCACCTTATTATTAGTTTTGAAACACATACATTTAGCATATTTTTCAACCTTCCTTGATCATCCTTGAAAATCCCCTGAAGCATCTTCACTAGGATTTCCTTTGTAGCAACCATCAACTTTCAACTTCATTCAACCTTCTTGATGACATTTCTATTTATTACATTTTTGAATCCATTCTCTATTGAGATCCACATTGAAGAGATCATTAGAAATATCACACTTTTTTTTATTGATTCTCACCTCTTTAATAGTAGACAGTGAAACAATGAAAAATAGGATAGGGGAATTTCCCAAAATGGAAAAGTGGATCCAAAGAGGGAAAAGGGGTCCTATTCTTCTAATTTCATTAGGAAATGAGATCCACTTCAAGAATTGAATATCAACCCTTAGGTGAGTCAACTCAAGATGTGAATCTAACAATTTCCCTTTTTACTAGGACAAGGGTATGAACTAAATTGCACTTTGGGGAGAAAGATTAAAACCATTAAATAAACTCCAAAATGCAAGTTATAAAGTGCATTTAGAAGCTAAATCATAATACTGATGGAACTTGCAGACTTTAGGGAGAGTTTGGAAGGGATAAATGTTGTGTACCTTTTGAAAAAAGTAAAATTTCATGGGTCACTGAGGACTCATTCACCCTATGGTGAATGGGTCCTGGCTAGGGCTCCGAAAAATCTGTTTCTAGGTTTTGTTCCTTTGTGCATGCACTCCTAGATTATTGATTTTCGTTGTCAGACAACCAAAAATGAATTATGTAAAAGAGTTTTTATGATATTGCAATAATGGTGACAACTTTGACAACTTTGTAATTTTTTTTCTTCAAAATATCTTCAACCTAAAATCAATAATCACACATCAAAGAGAGAAAAATATTGTTTGTTAGTTGAATAGGGGTTTGCCTTGGTCAAACCCCATTTTGGTAATTAAACCTTGTAATGAATAAAAGCATGAAAGGAATGATGAATAAACAAACGCAATGCCACAACTCACCACACCTTATTTGAACCTTGGATAAATCTACAATCTAGTATGAAGTGACCTCAATGAATGTAGATCTTGATCATGAAACTTGATGTGAAACAATGTCTTTGAATGCTTGATTGATCTTCGACACTACATCACCACATTAGCTCAAACAACATGCATGATGCAATACATCTTTAAAATGACAATTGAAATCTTGTTTTTTGTAATAATCTTCAATAAATCTACCCTTGAATGCCTTGAAATTGCTCTTGAATTCTCTCTTGATCATAAGTTTTCTATTAGGATACTCTCATAAAAAATTATAGGATCTTAGGATGAAACATAGTGAAACAACCTTGTATTTATACATATCTTAAGATTAATTCTCGAAATTCAAATATCACAAGTTGACATTGAATTATTGATTTGAAATCAGTAAAATACCATTAAAAACATATCCAAAAGAGGGGTCCTAGGTCCAAGTGAGGACCCATTCACCATGTGGCGAATGCGTCCTAGGCCACTTACCTAGGACACACATCGAGCAAGGTGAAATGTTATATAAAAATAGGGTCATAGGACTAAGTGAGGACCCATTCACCCTATGGAGAATCGGTCCTAGGTCACCTACCTAGGACACACATCTTCCAAATTTGAGTGTTGTATAATGGCATTAATGAATGTCAGGTTTAACCCTCAGAATTTGCATTTAATTAGGCTTATATTTGAATTAAAGGGGCCGATTAAGGAAAATTAACCTCAATCAATTAATAAAGCCCTAGATTAATGTGAAAGTGTAAAGGTATACTTTACAACACCAAAAATAAGGCACAATTAAGTCCATTTTATTAAAAAGGTCCCTAAACTTAATGTGAATATGAAAGAAATATTACAACACTAAATTAAGGCAACATTAAGCTCAGTTTGTTATTAATTATTCTCAAATTAAGTGGAAAAAGGGATACTTTTTCTCACACTACATTTTTCCCCACTTTAGTGAGAGTATGACCCCATGTAAAACTCACACTAAATTAGACATTCAAGACACTTATGTATGCATAAATGACAAAGATACACAATCATACAACATTAAAGACCAAGAAGAATCAAGCCTAGACTGTCCAACGTGATGTGGAACACATCTAAGCTATCAGTTTGTGCTTACTCCAAGGTAGCGAAACTTCATGCTATCCACTAGGTGAGTCTTCCAATAGGGTGGAAAATGAGAGAATCATATTAGGCTCCCATACCATATCAAAGCTATCCTCCTAAAAACTTCAATAAGGCACCACAAAACAAAACAAAAAAGGGGGTGGAAAATGAGGGAATCATATTAGGCTCCCATACCATATCAAAGCTATCCTCATGAAAAATTCAATAAGGCACCACAATGCAAGGAAAGGCTCCACAGGAAAGCAAGGTGTGTTATTCTTGGTGGCCTTTATTAGGGTTTGAGCTTCACAAGGTTAGCAAGTTGCATTATGCCAAACACTTATTAACATTATATATAGGTTTGTTCAAAAGGGACTTTGCTTAATTCATGTAAGGTCTCTTCTTAGGGAACATTGTGCCTAATTTCTCCAAGAGAGGACAAGTCAAAGAAATATCATGCTCTCAGAGGAAATCAAACCCAATGACACCACCCAGAAAAGGATGCATCACAATAATAAAGAAAATTGCACAATGAAACATGAGTGTTGATGTATGCCCCCACTTTAAAGCATTTCCTAACACCATTGTTGTGAGCAATATACTTTAAAGTAGAAGGAGACATGGGAGCCTTTTTGGAAAGACCTATTCCAAGTCATATGTTCCCGAATGAAACTACATCATGAATAAGGGGTTTCCCCAAAAATGCAATACTAAACATAGAAATAAAAGTGCATCAGATGCGAGCCAACTTAAGGCATGTCGTCCACATCCCAAGATTGCTCTTATATATACATGGAAGGTAGTCAACTAGCCAAAAGAGACAATCAACAAGTGCCATACAAGGACAAGGATACCTAGCCCCCTTTACCCAACTTAGTGCAAAACAAGGGTGAGCCAAGATGATTGATGAGGATCATAAAAATATGTATCAATTTGAGGAAATAGGTACCTCAACACAAGGAAGAGCACCAAAATCCTTAAGATGTTGAATTTTATTACCCAAAGCCTTGCATTTATTAGTAGAATGACCATGAACTCTATCATATGCAAAAAATGAACTCTTGTAGTAAAATTTATCTCATGTTCTTGGAGGGAGAGATCAAACAATCTTGGAGATGTCTCAATAAGATACTCTCTTGATCAATAGTAGAAGATGTTCTTGTATTTTACGACATAGATATCTCTTGCTTAGTACAAGGTGTCATACTTACACAAGAATCTTTAGATTGTGATATTTTGTGTTCTCCTTGAAAGGAGGGTGTAAAATCTAATGAACTCCAATCATCAGTGTTTTGCGTGATGAATTTGATATTAAGCAAATATTTTTGTAATTATTTTGTTTCTTTCAAAGGACAATAACCAGGACCACTAGTTTCTATCAGTTTAGGATACACTAATGTTAAATTTGTCTTAGAAGAATCCTTTGTAAGAGTGTCGATATTGAGTGAAGGATTGTTTGTTTGTTTTGAGGGATAATAACCATTAAGATCACTAGTCGTTTCTTGCGTGTTAGGCTCTATAGGGACACATATACCTTTTTCTCTAGCACCACATCCTTTTCTACAATAACCAAGTTGTTTCATAAGTTCATAACCTCTTCCATAATTATTTTTCATTTCTTCTGGATTCGATGGTTGCTCATAATCAACTTTATCAAAAAAAATTGTGTAATTTGCTTCTTCTTCTGAAGTGGTTGAAGTGGATGCTTTCAAAGATTCTATTGAATTTTGTGTTGACATTACCACTTTTTCTTTTTCCTTTTCAGACTCTTTTGTTGTGATCTTGTATTCTCCCATGAATGTAGGTGTGAAATCTAATGAACCCAAATCATCTTCCAATAACTTCGTGACTTCTTCAATATGCTTCTCTTTTGCTTTCTCTTGCATGAGTTCCACTTGTGTAGTTGGTGTCAATGTTTTCAAAGGATTTTCCTTGTTTTTCTCAACGAGTAAAGAACTTTAAGGATCATGACCAACTTTGATTGTATACACTTTGTTGTTGTAGATATACTTCATTTTGTGATGAAGATTAGAAGGAACCCCATTCATTTCATGAATCCATGGTCTCCCCAAGAGGAGATTATATAAAAGATCATGATGTATAAAATGGACCGGAGTTTGCAATGTAACTTTTTTGAATTTAATAGGTAATGTGATGACCCCAAGCGGTTGTTTTCATATGTTATCAAACCCATGGATAGATAAATAATCAGGGACAATGTAACTCTTATCCATATAAATCTTCTCAAAAGGATCAAAATACACACATTAAGGGTTGAACCATTGTCAACAAGGGTTCTCTTTATCATGATTTGATTAAAATGGGCTATTATCATGAAAGCTTCATTTTGTTTTTGCACTTTTAATGAAGGTAACTCATCTTGATGAAAATTAATGTCTAAGTTGACCGGAGTTGTAGCTTGAATTTGGGCTTCCACATCATTTGGTTGTACGTTAGGAGGGGTAGGAACTTGTAAATAATTTTGAAGCATGTTATGATAACTAGGCGAGGATTGAATAAGGTCCCATGAGGATATCTTAGCAGGAGTATTTTTTAGTTGTTCAACAAGATCATACTCCTTTCCATTATGTGAGGGAAAACAAGGAGCACAAGGCAAGATAGGTTGAGGCAATGGGAGGGATGTTAGAGTTGTTTGTCTTGGTTGTGAATTGTTCCTAGTGTTATATGTATGATCAATAGTATTGTAACTCGATTGCTATGAAACATTATCATTATCAAGTTGCCTTGTAGGTGGTTCTAAGATAAGCATAGGTTTATTTTCAACTTGAGGTTGTTGTGAGGGTGGATAAATGATAAGTTGAGGCTTAGGTGGTCCAATAATTAAAGGATTTGTAGGAGGTCTAAGAATTAGAGGACTCGAGGGAGTTCTAATGTTCATAACCTCAACAAACTTATCCTTATTTTCATGATCTCTTAGTGAAGAGGAGTCTAATGTCACTTCATCATCTTCACCTAAGGAAATCACATTACTATTGTTTGAAAGATATGTGTCAATGTTATCATTTTATTCCACCATGATATCTTCCCTAGTAGGAGAGTTTTTAGGAGATCTACAAACTAGATGTTCATGACATTCAAAGGTTGGTTCTTCTAAAATGACTTCATCACAAGTAAGGGAGTTATCTATGGTTGGATTTTCTTACTTATCAATGATGGTATTCTCTTGTTCAATAATGTCTTACCTTGGGGAAGAGATAAAAATAGGACTCTCACGATTGTCATCGATTGGATATTCTAACACCAAAATATCTTCTTGTCAGAGAGGGGGAACAACCACGCCAAGGCTCAGGGTCACAGAGAGCCGAGAGTAGAGGGATGCCCTAACTAACCTCACTCTAAAGGGGTTTTGAAATACGGGATGAGAATGATGAGGACTATAAGGTCCTTCAACCACTCTGCAAACCTAAGATCTAATTTGAGGTTGGGCGAGCCAATTTTTGGGTTTAACACTGTATCTCAGGTAGCTCTCTAGCCAAGGATGAAAGTGTGATTTTGGGACGACAACACAACACACTGTCATCTCTCAGGTGTGTTGGCGTTCATATGACCAGAGGACCAAAAAAATGGTATGAACCATAAGAAAACTAGTTGATGGCCTAGATAATGACTTCTAAAGGAACAAAATAGAATTATAAAGTAGGAAAGATACAAACAGAAATGGTAAATCAAATAGATGAGAGCTAGGGTGACGAAGATAATCTCATCGAGGTGCCAGTTCATCAAATAGCTCTGAAAGCACATCCACCTGTACACAAGAAAGAGGGGAAATGTGTTGGGCCTATATAGGGGTTTTCCTTAGTCATACCCCCGTTTTGGTCTTTGCACCTCCATGGACAACCAGATATCAACAAGAGGGAAATTTATGATAAAGAAGTAAAGAAAGGAAGTACACAAATAAAACTAAAAAACAATAAATACGTACTCAACCAAATTGTAAAGGAGAGGAGTGAAATGTTTTCACCTCCACCAAGATCTCACTAGCCAATGGAGGAGAAAGAAGGCTTAAACAATCACCACAACCTCGATTGCAATGAAGGGAGGTGTTGCAAAACCTCAATTCCACACTATAATGGCTTGCTTCACACTTGCTTTACAAAGGTGACAAAGTGTTGTTGTTGTAATGGAGTGTTGAAGTGTTGCTTGAGAGTGAAGAAAGTGTTGTAGCTTGCAAAGATATTGTTGGAGAATGGATAGAAGGATGGACTCAATGATTAGAGATTGCAAAAAAAGATGAGTTGAATGAAGAAGGAATGAATTTGAAGAAGAAGAGGGAGAATTTTCCATTTTCGGGGTCAGTTGGCTAAAGAGGAACTTTACAAATCGACCCCAATAGAAATTGTAATGCCTCTACCAACTTCAGACGTAGAAATCCATCATGTATGTAAGCATGCCACACATACGTCCGTGCACCGTGCGTGCATCCTCAACAAATATGCTTCTACTGACATAAAGGAAAAATGCCAAGTGGAAGGAAAGTGACCATCTAATGTGGAATTTCGCCTTTGGATTAGGTTTTCTAAGGTGAGGATATGTAAAAGTGGAATTTGCACAAGGGGTGAAAATTCGCTCCTATACATTTTGCCCCCACTTTAGCAAGCACAAATACTGATGAGTGCTTTGGTAAAGTAGATCGAAGAGCAAGTAGGGTTAGAAATGTATACCTGAATTGTCGAGGAAGCAAACTATGATTTGGAAAACTTGAAAGTGCAAGGAAGAACAAAGGACTCCATAGCATCACAAAACTATGAAGTTGCACAAGGTACACCGAAGGTCCTAGAACCAACGATGGAAAAATCTCACATGATAAAAGCATCTTAAAGGCCCCTAGAACTGCAAGAAGGTAACCCTCAAGATCTATCACATGAAGGAAACCCACAAATTAAGCATCTCACATGCCCGCAGACCTACAAGATCTCTCACATGAAGGAAGCCCTGTGAAGTATGCACCTTAGAGGCCTGCAAACCTACAAGAAGGTATCCTTCAAGATCTCTCACATGAAGGAAACCTAGATGAAAGTGCCTTACAGGCCCGTAGACCTGCAAGGAGGCATCCTCCAAGATCTCTCACATGGAGGAAACCCAAAGGAAAGAGAACCTTATAGATTTGCGGTCCTACAAGGAGGCATCCCCCAAGATCTCTTGCATGTAGGAATCCCAAAGGAAAGGGACTCTGTAGAGTAAAATTTGGAAAGTGGCTTTATAGGCACACCTACAAAGTGACATGTTTACCTACGAATAAAGCATGCCAAGAAAAAATCGGCCACACAGGCAGTCAAGCAAATAGTCATGCAAACCGTCGATAAGTTATGAAGCTTTCAAAGGGGGTTCCTTGGGAACCTGACGTAAAGAGGGGGTCCACTCAAGGGATGTGGTATTTGAAAGTGCAAGAAATATGTTCCTTCTCAAATTGATTCATCATCAAGGAATCCTTTTGAAAGATGTTCACTTCATTAAGTAATTTGAAAGGAAGAAAGTGCCCCCTCACAAGGGGAAGGTAAAAGTTGCTTTCAACTTGAAGGAAAGTTCTCAAGTTCTTTCTTTATGAACCCATGATGAAGGAAACATGTTCCATTAGGGTCTAAGTTGAGAATGCTATTTTCAAAAAGGTTTACAATGATTCTCAAGAAAAGATTCATTGGAAACAAATGTATTTTTTGAAAATCAAACTATTATAGAGAAGGCATTGTCACGCATGAGAGGGACAACTCAAGCAAAGAATAGAGAAAGAGGAAAAGAGAAAAAAAGGGAGGAAGCAAGTTTACAAATTAGAGACACAAGGGTGATCTAATATTTCGGGCTCAGAGCTACTCATAAATATATATATAAGTATAATAGTAATATATAAATGAAATTTCATCAACCCCCTACTATATCCAACTGTGTGAAGAATGCACGAGAAGACAAAGTAAAAATAAAAAATTGGGTCAACATGGAAAGGGAGCCTAAATGCCCCCAACTCTTTGCATCATCCCCAATTTTCTAAAGTCAAACACGAACATGGAAGAAGGTTTATGAAATGAAAATCATGCATGTACCCAAGCACCAACAAGGGTGACAAGGGTCATCCAGGAACACATAGCACGATCATGAGATAACACATCACAACACACACACATCTCTTCTAAAGATAAAGAATGGGCCTCCCCCTAACACTAATCGACCAAGAGGTTTTCTGCTTCCCACTCTAGGTCATCGTAGGGGGAAGGAGGACGATCCTGCAATCTAAAATGTTAAGGGGAGGAGCTTCTGACCCTCTCTCAACAAGGCCTAAGGAATAACCCCCCACAAGGTATTCTCCACTAAGCTCTTGTGGAGCTAGGGTCAGCGACTTCATGAAAATCGCTGACAAGGCCAAAACTTCATCTAGCAAGTTAAACATGCACCTTACTAGAGTTCCTTTTTGCACCTCAACAGATGGAGAGGGTTGCATCTGAGATTCACTGCTTGGATTGTCGAGTGATTCGAGAGCAGTGATGAACTCGGGGGAAGCCAGGACTGTTTATGTTACTAGGATGGAACAAGTCACCATAGGACCACCCTTTGAAGAAGGTGGGCTCCTCTTACACCCTTTGTTGCTGGAAGGACCAACCTCTACCTTCTGCTCCATTGGGGGGTGAGAACTCCCCACAGACGAGGCGAGAGGTGTGAAGGAAGAGGAGGAAAATAAAACCATAACATATACCACCAAAGTGTTCAACATATCTAGGGGATTCAGAAAAGGAGGGACGTTTGGAAGGGACATCAACAAGGGTGGATCAACTGAAGGAGCGATAAACACCTGCACCCTTTTAGAGTTAGAAACACTCACAATAGGAGCTAGGAGCAATACAAAGTTCGATTGAGCAGAGGAAAACGGGAGGAGAGAGGACACAATAGGAGGTCCTAAAATAGGGGTGGTCATCTCCTCATCCTGTCTCTACAAGGTGGCCTGCTCAGCCATGAGAGCCTTTCATTGGTGCTTTCACTCATGTGCAAGGTGATTTCTATGACTCTTCGAGCTTGAGGCTGGAAGCTGTGAAGGGATAAAAGGCTCTTGCTCAACCATGGGAGTGTCCACTACAACTATTTCCAATGGAGGGAAAAACTCCTGAATGGGAGCAGAAGGAGCAGGTTGAAAAATGGTGGGGGGAATCGGCTCTAATGCCTCAACAACAGGCCTCTTCCCATTTATTGCTTTGGGAGAAGATGTGATGGGAGGCTGCAGGGGCCGAGACATAGAATATTCCCCATGGGGACCTTTCTTCCTACCATACCAAAGAGGCCTAAGCTTTGTGGGCAGAACATGAAGCTCAAATTTGAGACGCTTAGAATTTCACCAAGCGGGCACCGTAGGATTCTCTCGCAAGTGTGAAACAAAATCTAATGACACCATTGTAGGGAGAGAAAGAGTGCCATGCTGAACAACAAAAGAGGAAGAAGGAGGATCTTAGAACCACTTCTCTTCTTCCCTTCTACGAGCCTTGGCGGCATCACTATCAACTTTTAAGAAAGCCCTATGTGAAATAACATAAGGCGAGGGAGGGTATCTCGCTTTTGGCGTTAGGCACCTTTTCTTATACTTCTGATATGTCTGGCATAAGAGGTCCTTCCTGGGAGGAAGAGGACCAACATGTGCAGGCCAAAAGTGATCTAAGGAGTAGCTATCACGCGCAATTGGTGGTTTATAACCAATGTCGTGAATCACATGCACCAACCCCCCATGAATGAACTTCAAGCATTTGTGCACAACCGAGGGATCTGCATTCATAGCTACTAACCAGGGGATACCCATCTTCACTCTTAAGAGTTCAGACCATGGGATTATGTCAAATAGTAGGTTCATAGACTTAGGTCTGACAAGGACTGATAGCATGATACTACCTAGGGGAGGTACGAAAATCCTATTGTGCATATAGATGGTGCTTATAGGTGCATTGTAACCATCTTTGTGCATGAAGTTAATTAACATAATCTCCTCAATTATGATATTCACCTGAGATGTCGGATCAAGAAGAACACCCGCTACAATGTTCCCATTGATCCACATAGGGATATAAAGAGGAGATGGTTCTCTATTGAATCCCATCGATAAATATTGTGACGTGAAGGTTATGCTTGGGCCACCACTTGCAGGCTGCTCAGAGGGGATAGGTTGATGCATAAAAGAGGCCATCACGTGCACTGAACGATACTTTCACAAAGCCCCCTAAAGGTTGTAAAATAGAACAGTGACCCACTTAAGGTTTTGTTGTGCAACACTTGCAAAACCTTCCAACTACACCTACTAGGGGTCATAGGTTGGGTTGCAAGGCGAAGGCCTCACAACACTCACACCTAAAACACTCCTAGAATATGAGGAAAGGAACTTTTAGTGCTGCAAAATGAAACCAAAATGGTTCATGTTGGGTTCACCAAAAATGTGAGAGGGGGACCAACCATGTCAAGGCTCAGGGTCATAGAGAGCTGAGAGCAAAGGGATGCCTTAACTTATCTCACTCTAAAGGAGTGATTTGAAATAGGGGATGAGAATGATGAGGAATATAAAGTCCTTGAACCACTCTATAGACCCAAGATCTAATTTGAGGCTAGGTGAGCTAGTTTTCAAGTTCAACACTATATCTTAGGTATCTCTCTGTCCAAGGACAAAAGTGTGGTTCTAGGATGATAGTGTGATGCACTATCATCTCTCAGGTGTGCTGGTGTCCGCACAACTTGAGGACCAAAAAGATAGTATGAATTGTCAAAAAACTAGTTGACGACCTAGCTAACGACTTCTAAAGGAACAAAGCATAATTATAAAGTAGGAAAGATACAAATGGATATGATAAAGAAAATAGATGAGAGCTAGGATGATAAAGATAATCTCACCGAGGTGCCAGTTTTCTAGCTAGCTCTGAAAGCACAACCACCTACACACAGGATTAGAGGGGAAATGCGTTGGGGTTGTATAGGGGTTTGCCTCAGTTAAACCCCCGTTTTGGTGTTTCCACCTCCACAGACAACTAGATAGCAACAAGAGGGAAATGTATGATAAAGAAGTAAAGAACGGAAGCACACAAATAACACTACAAAATAGTAAATAGCCACTCAACCAAATCATAAAGGAGAGGAGAGAAACATTACCAACTCCACCAAGATCTCACTAGCCAATGGAGGAGATAGAAGGCTTGAAAAATCAACACAACCTTAACTGCAATGAAGGAAGGTGCTACAAAACCTCAAGCCCACACTGCAATGGCTTGCTTCACACTTGGTTTATGGAGTTGACGGAGTGTTGTTGCTACAATGGAGTGTTGAAGTGTTGCTTGAGAGTGAAGAAAGTGTTGTAGCTTGCAAAGAGATTGTTGGATAATGGATAGAAGGATGGATTGAGTGCTTAGAGATTGGAAAAAAGATGATTTGAATGAAGAAGGGATGAATTTGAAGAATAAGAGGGAGAATCTACCATTTTCGGGGTTGGTTGGTCGAAGAGGAACGTTACAAATCGATCCCAATCAAAAGTGTAATGCCTCTACCAACTTCAGGTGTAGGAATCTATCAGGGACATTTGTGCACCACTCGCATGTCCTTGACAAATATTCTTCTACCGACATAAAGGATAGATGCCAAGTAGAAGGAAAGCAACCAGTTGATGTGTAATTTTTCCTTTGTATTAGGTTTTTTAAGGTGAGGATATATAAAAGGGGAATTTACATGAGGGGTGCAAATTTTCTCCTATACACTTCTTCACAAATAGGACAAATATTAGGAGATGACCAAGTTTGATTGTTATGATTGTCCTTGATTTCATCCTTTTTCTCTAAGGTCTCATTCTCTTGTGCCATAATATCCACCGTAGTAGGAGAGATTTTAGGAGAGGAGCAAACAAGATGTTCATCACATTCCATGGTTAGATTTTATAAATTAACTTCATTAAAAATAGGGGAGGCATCAAGAGAAGAACAACTATGATTTTCATGCTTACGAATGATTGGATCCTTTCATTCAAATAAACCTTTCCAAATGTTAGGGACATTAGGAAAGATAGAAACAATGTTATAACTCTCAATCATTGGATCTCTTAACACCAATATATCCTCTTCACAAATGTGATTTTCATGATTGTCCACGATTACATCCTCTTTCACTAAAGCATTCTCACAAGTAGGGGGGTTGTTGGGAGATGAATGGAGACTAGGTAAAGTAGTGTTAATGATATCAAATTATCGTGTCATAATTGTAATGTCATAAAATTGCACCCCTTGAAATTTCACATATATTTTTGTACCCGCTTTGGTGTCCACTCCCTTAGCATCTTGTATAGGCTCATTTTAGCCCCTGCATTAGCCTTTTTCCTTTTTTAGGATGCCCAACACCCCTTTTTAGTAGCTACCTCTGCACATCAGCTTTGTGTCAAGCCTTGTGCTTTTCTCTTTTGTGTCGTTTTGTAGTGTGATGTGTCTAGACACTAGTGCACTATGCAGATGTCTATGCACTATGCTAGCGTCCTGCGACGTTTTAACGTTCAAATAACTATTTTTGTGCATGTTTGCCACTTGTCATCCTCTTTTTTTGGTGGTAGCAGCTTGAGACACCTTGTAACCATCTGGGAAGCTTCTTTTTCCTTCTCTTCTCTCCTTAAAAGATATCCTTTCAATTCATTTGGCTTCTAGCTTCATTCTAGCTTATAGCTTCTCATTAGCTTTGGCTCTAGCCTCCTACTCTCCATCTCTTGCTTGCACAACTCCATACAACTTGCTACAGTAGCTTCAAGCACTCTCAAGCTCTCATTGCACCTCTTGGAAACACACTCTTGGCTCTTGCAACTATTTTTTCCTTCCTTGGATCTAGAAACTCTAGCTCCCTTATCTCATACTTGTGATCATCCTGAGATTCCATATCCCCTATCAATTGTATCCTTACTTTGTGATATGGGTTTTCCTCCTCGATCAGGGATTGCTTTTATCACTCACACTTGGTGGTGTGGGTTATACTCCTGAAGCAGGTTTTACTTTCACAACACGCTTTATTCATTTTGATTCATTTCTCTCTATCTATTTGGTTGTTCATGGAGGTGGGAACACCAAAATGTTTGATTGAGACAAACCCCTATACAGCCCCAACATTTTCTCTAGATCTTATGCATGCAGATATTGAGGATATCTACTAGCTAGAGGTTTCATTACTTGGGTGGTTATAAGAACTTTCTTTCTTCTCCTTATCTTTGTCATTTCTACTTCACTCTATTTTAGTTATGTTATATTCTATTTCTTTCTCACATTCCAAGATTTCTTAGAAATTAGAGTAAAAGTGGCCACTTTTTTATTTTCTGTGATAAACTCACTTTCTGGCCCATACGGATGCCAACGCACCAGAGAGACACTAGTGTGTCGCGTTGTCATCCTAGACCCATGCTACTATCCTTTAGCTGAGAGCTTGTTAGTCTATCCATAAAATCTTCATGACCTGCACTTTATGATTCCAAAACTCTCATGTTTGTTCCTTGAGGAAGTTTAGGCAAGTTTAATCCATGAGGCTCTCTAAATGAAGAGAACTCATGAGCCACGAATCCCCCTTCTCTACAATAATATCTTCCCAAGGGGGAGGAGGAGAGGGACAAACAAGACTTTCATGATTCTCAATGATTGTATCTTCTTTCACCAAGATACCTTCATCACTAATAGGAGAGGTATTAGGAGAAGAATAATTATGATTGTCATGATTGTCTACGCTTGCATCGTCTTGTGTTATGACATTCTTACAAATCAGATAGATATTAGGAGGGTAGCTAACATGCTTGTCAAAGGTTTTTTTTTTTTTCCCTAGATTATGCTCATGAGTAGGTAAAATAGTCATACAAACCATGTGATACTCTATGAACACCAAATATTTGAAAAGGAAACATACTTTTCTTTATGGAAAAAATGAGAAGTAATCTATCCAACTTATGCAATGCTTCAAAAATGTAAAAAAATGTCCTACAGATTTGATGATTTTCAATACTGAAATAATTTTTGGAATGCTTTAAAAATGACTACACTAAATGGATAATTTAAGCACAATGCATAAAATAGAAAATTTTGAAACTTTCTAGATTGATACTATAGGTTACCAATAGGCCTAGGAAGTGCAGAAAACCACTAGAAAGCTCAAAAAAGTTGATTTTTGTTGGCCTTCAAGGACTCATTCGCCTAGTGGTGAACGGGTCCCTGTACAATTTTTTTTAAATGAAAATGCAATTTTTGAGTTATTATATATTTTTTTTGTTTCAGATCTCAGACTATAACTTTTGTGATAGAAATTTCTAGAATTTAATGTGTAAATGCAAGTAAAACTAATGAAAAATGATAAACTATGTGACACTTTTTGAAATGCAATTTTGATGCAATTTTTGAATATGAATGATGAAAAGTAAACTAACAAGCAGGAACTATGCAAAATTAGTGTAATATGCATGCAAATTTTTGAATTTTTCATATTTAAACAATACAAAAATGCAAATTTAAACCCCTATATGCAATGCAAGCTAATGCAAGATTTGAAGAACCCTATATGTAATGAAACTAACGAAAAACTAAAGCAATCTATTGCAAAACTTAGATAGGGTTAAAAGGACTCCAATTTTAAAAAATGTTGTTGTACAACATCGGGTTCACCAAAATGAAACAATGAAAAATAGGATAGGGGAATTTTTCAAAATCGAAAAGTGGATCCAAAGAGGGAAAAGGGTTCCTATTCTTCTAATTTCAACAGGAAATGAGATCCACTTCAAGAATTAACTATCAACCCTTAGGTGAGTCAACTGAAGATGTGAATCTACAAATCTCCCTTTTTGCTAGGACAGGGGTATGAACTAAATTGTACTTTGGGGAGAAAGATTAAAACCATAAAATAAAGTCCAAAATGCAAGCTATAAAGTCCATTTAGAAGCTAAATCATAATACTAATGGAACCTACAGACTTTAGGGAGAGTTTGGAAGGGATAAATGTTGTGTACCTTTTGTAAAAAGTGTTTTTGATGGCTCACTGAGGACTCATTCTCACTATGGCGAATGGGTACTGGCTAGGGCTCCAAAAAATCTATTTTTGGGTTTTTTTCCTCTATGTCTGCACTCCCAGATTCTCGATTTTCACTGTCGGATAGTCAAAAATGAATTTTGTAGAAGAGTTTCCATAATATTGCAAGAATGGTGACAACTTTAACAACTTTGATAACTTTGCAATTTTTTTTCTTCAAAAGATCTTCAACCTAAAAGCTTCAATCACACATCAAAGAGAGAAAAATGTTGTTTGTTAGGTGAATAGGGGTTTTCCTTGGTCAAACCCTGTTTTGGTAATTAAACCTTGTAATGAATAAAATAATGAAAGGAATGATGAATGAAAAAATGCAATGTCACAACTCACCACACCTTATTTTAACCTTGGATAAATCTATAATCTAGCATGAAGTGGCCTCAATGAATGTAGATCTTGATCATGAAACTCGATGTGAAACAATTTCTTTGAATTATTAATTGATCTTGGATACTACATCACCACATTAGCTCAAACAACATGCGTGATCCAATACATCTTTAACATGAAAATTGGAATCTTGATTGCTGAAATAATCTTCAATAACTCTACCCTTGAATGCCTTTAAATTTTTCTTGAATGCTCTCTTGATCATAAGTTTTATATTAGAATTCTCTCATAAAAATTGCTAGGATCTTAGGATGAAACATAGTGAAACAACCTTGTATTTATACATATCTTAAGATTAATTCCTGAAATTCAAATATCACAAGCCGACACTGAATTATAGATTTGAAATCATTAAAATACCACCAAAAACATATCCAAAAGAGGGGTCCTAGGCCTAAGTGAGGAGGCAAATGGGTCCTAGGCCACTTACCTAGGACACACATTGGACAAGGTGAAATATTATGTAAAATTGGGTCATAGGACTAAGTGAGGACCCATTCACCCTATGGCGAATTGTTCCTAGGTCACCTACCTAGGACACACATCTTCCAAAGTTGAGTGTTGTATAATGGTATTTATGAATGTCGGGTTTTATCCCTCAAAATTTGTATTTAATTAGGCTTGGATTTGAATTAAAGGGGCTAATTAAGGAATAATAACCTCAATCAATTAATAAAGCCCTAGATTAATGTGAAAGTGTAAAGGTACACTTTACAACACCAAAAATAAGGCACAATTAAGTCCATTTTATTAAAAAGGGCCCTAAACTTAATGTGAATATGAAAGACATATTACAACACTAAATTAAGGCAACATTAAGCTCATTTTATTATTAATTATTCCTAAATTAAGTGTGGAAAAAGGGATACTTTTTTTGACACTACAGGCAGCCTTTTAGGTTTATTAATTCTTGTCATGTTGAAATTTTCTTGAATAGCAATATAAACAATTTGAGACACAACCATAGGATCCTTGCTTATATCATGAAAATCATGTTATTATTTTCTTTCTAAATACCCCAAGTGATATGAAGAGGAGTATACTTCCATACCCCAAGTGATATGAAGGGGAGTATACTTCCATAACTCTTTTAACACGAGATTATTAAATGGAAAGGAAACATTCCAACTATTGACTTAAGACCAAAAATTAGCAAGCATAATCCAAAGAATCTCTAACTTGTTGAACATCAATTCCCAAATATTCGTAGCAAAGTTGAAAGGGAAGAATAAATTGTTAGCATTTTCATCGTAAGAACAATACATAGTGTCCCATATTCAAAAAACTTATGCCACACTTGAGAATATTATCTTGAGTAAGAATTGTGTTATGGTTAGTTTGAGTAAGAATTGTGTTACGGTTAGTAGCACACCAAAAAAAAAATTTAGGAATGATTCTATGATTCCAAACACTCTTATTAGGTAAATTGGTAATCAAAGAGTAATTAGAAGCCATGGTATAGTTTCTTGAAGAATAAAAAAACCAAATAACTTCATCTTCTCTAAAAGGATGATATAAATTAAAAGAACATGAGATTGGAAGGAAAAAATAATCTCTTTTAAGTCACTCCTTTGGCCAAAATAATCCTTATAATTATTTCACTTAATAATTGAATCTTGATAAGTAATATGACCTTCAATGATAGTTTGAAAAAATATTAAAAAAGGCTCCATCGGTCTAAAAAATTATTGATGAAGGGAAAGACAAGAATTATCCAACCAAGAATCAATCCAAAAATTAGTTTTTTACCATTATCCACTCTCCATCTAATACCTTTTCTAAGAACTCCTCTTCTTTTTAAGAAGCTATTCCAAATAATAGATCTATGAGGAAGAATAAAATCACTTAGAAAGCACATAAGTTCTCTATTATGAAGGTATTTAGCCATAATAATTAAGGCCCAATCCTTATGATTATTCATCAGGTTCTAGCCCACCTTAGCCAACAAAGCTTTATTAAGATTTTGAATAATTTTTAGACTCAGACCTCCATTTATTTTAATTCTGCAAATAATTTCCCAACTCACCAAAGCCTTCATTTTTAATCTTCCATCCCTATCAAAAAAAATCTTTTGAATTTTCTCAATTCTATCAGCCACATTTCTAGGATTCTTGAGTAGGGACACATAATAATAGGAATGTTTTGTATAGAGGCCTTCAAAATTTGATATGTCATAGCTTGAATAATAGGTTTATCTTTCCAACCAACCAAATTTTCCTAGATTCTACCAAAATTAATTAGCAATCTTTTTTATAGATAAGTGGAGACCAAGATATATAGTAGGAAACTCAACTTCAACACAACCAAGAATATTAACAATCTTCTATTGAAGAGTTATCTATGTTCAATAAATAAAGAAGAAGTCTATCATAGTTAATGTGTTGGATAGATATATCAAGATATTGACTAAGTATCCCTTTCCATAACTTATTTTCAATAATAGAAGTAGCTCCAAAAAGAATGGTAGCATCCACAAACCATTGATGTGAAGAAGGAGACAAAGAGAAAGTAGATCTAATGCCCATAAGTGTTTGAGAAGTAATTAACTTAGAAATATTTCTATCAATGACTTCATCCACTAAAATAAATAAATAAGGAGAGATAGGGTCCTTGTCTTATCCCCCTAAAACTATTAAATAAATCCTTAGGAATACCATTCACAATTACTAAATATTTGGGTTCTTTGTTATTCAACGAAAGGGAGCCACCCCTTATGGCATAGTAATTTTCCAAAACAAAATTACTAAATACTCGGGAGTAGAAACACATTCTTTAATTACCTAAAGAAATATGCGCCAAACACAAATTTATATAGGAAATAAAAAATAAAAGACTAGGAAACTCTATCATAGGCCTTGGAGATATCAAGTTTGAGGACCATACTTGGTTTCCTATTATTATCCATGAAATGAACAATTTCATGTGTAGAAAGAACAACATCCAGTATTTATCTACCAAAGAAAAAAAAATTGGTTTTGAGAAATAAGCTTGTGCATAATCAACTTGATTTTGATAATAATAAGTTTGAAAAGGAATTTATAGATGGTATTACATAGGTTGATAGGTCTAAAATCATTCATAGTAACCACCTCTCCTTTCTTAGGAACTAGAATAATAAAATTATTGTTAAACTATTTAAGCAACCTTGTATATCTTAAAAATTCATTGCTTGTAGTAGTTGTGTCACCTCCCACAATATCCCAAAAATCCTAAAAGAAGGTTGGGGGGAAACCATCCAGGCTAGGGACTTTATAGGCTCAGAAAGAGAAAATAGTGACTTTAACTTCTTCCTATGTAATATTTTTCTATTTCCTCACTATGAACTTCAATTAGAATAGAAGAGGTGGCATTCAAAATTTGCTCCAAAATACTAGAGTTGTGGTGATGCTCCTAAAAGTTTTCTCTGAAAAAGTTAACAAAATCAACAATTTTAGCCTCAACAGTAATAATGTTGCTAAACCCACTAGTGAAATTACAAATAGTATTCATTTTTCTATGTCTATGAGATTGATGAAAGTACTTAGTGGTTGTATCCCTCTCATTAAGTCATTGAATACATAATTTTTGAATCCAAAAAAATTCTTAACTCAACAAAAGTTTGTGTCATTCTTTCCCTCAAGTTTTTCTCCTCCTAACAAATATTTAGATATTTTTGACATGAGGTCATTCTATCATGAATATTATTTATCTTATGAGTAATTTGTTTTTAAAAATTGAAGACATTCCTAAAAGTAATCTTGTTCCACCCTTTAGCTTTAATTTTCATTAAAAAAAAATTGGGGCTGAACAAAACATAAAGAAGCCCTTAAAAGGGGTATTCCACAATTCTCCACATATTTAAAAAAATATGGATGAGAATCCCACATAATTTCATATCTAAAAGGATAGGGACCTCTTCTTTATTGATTCATCCAATCAAGAAGAACTCCCAGGAAAGCAAATAGGTGTAGATTAGAAATAATACTCCAAGTATTGGAGATAAGAACACTCTCCATATTAAATTGGATAATATTATTTCCCATTATATTTTTAGACCAAGTAAAGTGGCATCCAATTAAGTCAACATCAACTATACCAATATTATTCAAAAATTTAGCCAAATTGACCATAATTTTAGGAAAATCATCCCAATATCCAAGCTTCTTAGAAGGAAAAGGAAGAGAGTTAAAATCTTCAAAAAGCATCCAATTATGATTAGGAAGACTAAGTAAGGACTTAGACATATTCTCCCAAAGCAATTTTTTGGAATCTTTAGAATTGGGAGCATAAACATTGAAAATCATCTATTCTTCCTTAGTCAACACATTATAAAAATATATTGTAAGATAAATTTTGGTAAATTTTGGTAATCTCAACCAACCTACCAATAAAATAAGAAGTATTCCACATAATAAAAATCCATATAGAAGCACCGATAAAAAAAATTCCATATAGAAGAACCTTCAACAAGGCTTATACAATACTTAGTTCCTAGATCCAAATTTTAGAAGCAACTTGGGAAAATATGGAATTAGTCATATTCACCTCTTGGATCAACAAAATATCAACTATGTTATCAATAATATAGCTCTTAAGAAAAAACTACTTATTGGAACCATTAAAATCCTGTAATATTCCAAGAAACAATTCTCATATCAAGTAGTGTTATCTTTAAGTTGTGCTCTAGTAGTATTCTCCAACCCACCCAACTCATAAAAATATAGCTAACAACAAGCTTATCATTAGTTCCTTCCTCAAAAAATGAGCACAAAGAAATGCTCGCATAAAGATGAAAGGGTATTATTTAAAATCTTGAAGCAACATAATTGCATTCAAAATGGATTGTGGAAATATCATATCACTAATAGAGGAAAGAGTAGCATCTTACAATAGCTTAAAACCAAAAAGAAAAATCTATTAATCAAGAGTCCTCCCAAGGGATGAGGCACATGTAACATAAAAAAGAAGTCT
Organism: Sequoiadendron giganteum; assembly: GCA_007115665.2. Classification (NCBI taxonomy): domain Eukaryota; kingdom Viridiplantae; phylum Streptophyta; class Pinopsida; order Cupressales; family Cupressaceae; genus Sequoiadendron; species Sequoiadendron giganteum. The sequence continues at coordinate 426,678,401 of CM021104.1, forward strand.
TTTTCATTGGTTTTCTAAAGAGAAAAGACACTCTTTTCTTGAAAAAATATAGTTTAAGCATAAATTGCTTAAAGGGGCTAAAAAGCCCTTGAATCTATTCCTTACAATTAATTTGTGAATTTTCCTAGAGGAAAAGAGCTCTAGGGTTCTTTATTTTCCAGTAGCAATCTCCTTTGTTACCTCTCTAGATATGGTCTCCCTCTGAGATGGTCAACCAACCTTATTATCTATTCCAACATTAGACTTTTTGGTAGCTCTTTCTATTTCTCACTGGAGTCCAATCCTTTCCCCAAAGAGACCAATCATCTAAAATTGATTGATAAATACCATCCATACCTTTAATGAGGTTCTCATTATTAATGGTAGAAGTATATGTACCCTAACTTTGAGTAGACTCCGTTTCAAACATTATTTTAGTTTTTAACTTTCAGTAGGAAAATATTAGGGATCACGAGTTGGGGATACTTCATAACACATGACCAAGCTATTGTGATAAGATTATTCTCACATATCCAACTCTGATAAAATATTTATACGGAAATATCTAAAATCAAGGATTGAGGATATCATGGAACTCATGCCATAAGGTAAGCGATAAGAGGATCAAAAACATGTTTTTAAAATATAATATTGCGCAAGGATTAGTAATGTGAGATTTGGGATATTATATATCATGCCCAAAAGTAATGAGTTAGAGGTATGTCCACATATTTAACTTTGCAATGTCAAAAGGTGAGGATTGGAGGAAAATCATACCTAGAAGACAATTTAAAAACCCAAAAAGACAAAGGGAAGAAGGTGAGGGTTAAAGGAAAGGTATGCCTAGATGGAAATCTCTAAAAATATATCAAATTGCACTCATATAAAAATGACCAAAAAACACACTACACATAATTTTTTGTACCTTTGCAATATTTAACATATTGGTAGGAACGTGGGGATGATGAAGAAAAAATATACAAATTTTGAATAGGGGAGCCTATTTGAAATTGTCTTGAATTGACTATATATGATGGGCTAAATAGCACTAAAATACATAAGGGGGCTATGATGCAAGAAAAATTGGAAAACCAAATGGGGTGCCAACATAACTAACAAGAGAGAATTTTAAAATGAAATATGTTTGATCATTTTCCTCCTAGATTGTTTCCTACTCTATAGGGAAACAAAATCACAACTAGGAAAGAGGATGAAGACATGATTATAAATTAGCAATGGAACAAATCCTGCACATGCATACAAAATCACTTTTCTTATCCTTCAAGGAGAGGAAAAATTCAAAAAAAATTAGGAAACAAGGCATCGACGAGGAAATAAGAAACATATGCCAACAAGAAAACTCAAGAACCTCTCCAAGGTTAGAAATTAACCCCAAACCCTCATACTTAGAAACTTTTCCACTTTTTAGATTTTGGCACATGACAAAAGTATGAGGAGGAAGCAAAACACATCACTAAGCATAAATTTTACCTAGCAAGGTACATTGAAGGAAATATCTTATCGATTATCAACAACAAGATAAGACCAAGACGACAAAGGGGGCGCCAAAGTTTTTAAAAATTGCAATTTTTTGGATTGATGCTAATAAGTCAAATGATGCTTGATACCACAAAGGAATTACTATTCAAATTGGTGAATAGGTTATTTTTTTATTTTTTGTCTTATTTCCTTTCATGACATTTTTCTTTGATCTTTTAAGATTTCTTCCTTAATGGATTTAAGCACCCAACAAACCTAAGAAGAGAGTGTTCCATATTTTTGTTGAAAAACATATAAATAGGAGATTTTTAGCTTTCTTGAGGATCTTTCTCTCATTCCTTGGATCTCAAGTAATGAAGAAACACCAAACAACAAAGAATTATTGAACATGTAATTAATACTCACCAAGCCTATCAAGGATTTGTAAGGAACAAAGTGATCATCGATCCATATTTACACTACCTCCACACAATTTAAACAACCTCTAAGCTTGTTTACATGATATTTCCCACAAGTTATACTCCTCAAATAGAATCTATCTATAGACAGTTTAAATTTTCTTGAATGGTACTACACACTTGAATTTGATCACTAACATCGTTTCATCCCGAATTTCACCTTCTTTTCACCTATTTAATTAAATAATCCTAGTTGTTTAATTAAATGCATCATTTTCATCTATTAATCTAATTGAATTAATTAGGTTAATTCACCCCCTTTCACTTTCACCTCTCATCCTATTTAATTGAGTAAATCAAATTATTTAATTAAAAACCCCCTAAGTCCTCTTATTTAATTAAATAATCCTAAATTATTTAATTAAATGTCATTTTCATCCCCTTTTCATTAAATAAACTAATTATTTAATGAGCATCCTCATATTCCCCATCTTGCACAATTAAAACTTAGTTTTAATTACTAATTGCTAATTTTCCTCATCCATCCACTTGCATAGGGAATATTCCAAAGGAATATTCTTCTATTTGGCTCTAAAAATGGAATATTTTTTCCTAACAAACTTTCGAAGTTGTTACAAAGTGTTTGTTTGAATCATTCTCATCCATTGATGCTTTATTTGATCCATGTGATCTTTGGTTCTTATCCATTGATGAGAATCCTTGATCCATGTTTCACCCTCCTTTTCATCTTGACCATTGATTCTTCATTTGCTCTCCTATAAATACTTCATCATTTGGAGAGAAATATATCCACCTTTTCAGAACAAAGTTATGTTGTTGAAATTCATGTTCACTCACATCCACATTTAGCATTTGTTAGCATTTAGCTTAATATTCATCCATATTAGCTTAAGCATCCATTAATGGCTTCCATTTTAGCTTAGTTTACATCCATTTTAGCATAAGTTTTCACCCATGGCTTGCATCTTTGAACCTTTTTTTCCATTTAGTAGCTTGCATCCATCTCCATCAAGCATTTTAGCATTTAGCACTCATTTTCATCATGTTAAACTAGTTTTGCATCCATGTTTCATTCATATTTCATTAGTTTCATTGGTTTTCATCAATAAAATTGATTGGAATGGCTCATATTATCCAAGGGATTGGGAAAGGGTTTCCATTCCACATCAATGTGATACCACTCCCCTAATGGAATAAGGTTTGGCGTATTAGAATAGGTTTCTTTTAAGCTTTCATGTTCATTTCGTGTTTCATTTAATGGTTTCTTAGTTTTTGATGATTTTAAATATCTCATTGGGATCATGGCTTAGTGGATTAAATAAAGTTTAAATTCATTTGGATTTGGTGTGTTTCATTCATACTATGACTATGATCACATTTTAGCGCTAGAAGGAGGGCTATACTAACTTAATCTGATGAATTTTTCTTTAGATTCCCGTGTTATTGATTTTGTAGATACATCGACTCTTTTGAAGGCTACAATGATGCCATTGTAACGTTTCAGAATATAGCGACACCTTTGTTTGAATTATAGTGACACATATTAAATTCGATGACGCATTGAAATATAGCGACACATTTTACTTTTTGGATTTATCATAAATTTAAAAATGGTGACACTATTGATATAGCAACACATCTGTTGTCACTATTTTTCTATAGAGTGACACCTTTAGAATTCACTAGAGTGACACACATCAATTATAACAACACCTTTGTCAATTTCAATGATGCGATTGATTTCAGTGATTCTTTTTACTGGTAAAGAAAAGAGAGAGCTAATTTGCACATGTGCTTTGAATTTTTGATTTCAAATGCACTTTAATGTTTTACTGGCATTTGGTTTTTATTTTTGAGGCTAACTGGTTTTGTAGATTTGGAAACAATTGAAGTGAAGGAGCATACTATCGGTCATCCATACATTGTAAAAAGTGTATTTACACTTATGGGAAAATTATAACCAATCATATGGTTCTTTTATTTATGTTTTAGGACCACTATATTTCCATTGGGCTTAAAATTTATTTTCAAAGTTGGTTAAAATTCGACCCATACAACCTCATTTTGCAATATTGGTTAAAATTGAACAAAACAAACAAACACTTCCATTGGTGCTTAAAATGAATTTATTATGCTATATTGGCTTAAAATGAATGTGTTTTATGTTCTTGCTTTTCTTGTATACACTTGTAGTGTGTATCCAATCCCCTTGTGCTTCATGTGATCTTGGGTGAAGAGAAACACTCAAGTGTATTTTCTTGCTTTGAGTCACCCTAAGTAACTTGATACATAGTCTCTCCCCTTGCACTTCGTGTGATCTTGGGTGAAGAGGAATGAAATTTTTCTTATTAAAAGAGGGCTTTCTTTGAGACACATCCTACAATGGAGAACTCATAATCAATTTGATAAGTAGGAGGTATTTTCCACAACATGTCAAATTATGATATTGCTATGAGGATTCAACTGTGTAGTTTTACGAGTCAAACTCATTGACCCATGTTTCATGAGTAGTGGTTCACAAGAACCCATATCTCATGATAATGAATGGTCCACTTAACACTCATTGCATCAAGGTGATTCTCACAAAGGTGAAGCACTGGGCCTTCTCAGGAGGTCACCCATCCCGGTACTACTCTAGCTCAAGCATGCTTAACCACAAAGTTCCCTCCAAGGTTAAGCCCACTGAGCTTGCAACCCCATTTGCAAAACCTTCAGCAAGTGTTGTGCCTTATGAACCATTCAGTATAGAGCCCATTTAGCTCATCAATTGATAAGTAGGAGGTATTTTCCACAACATGTCAAATTGTGATATTGCTATCAAGATTCAACCATGTATTTTTACGAGACAAACTCATTGACCCATGTTTCATGAGTAGTGGTTCACAAGAACCCATATCTCTTGAGTTCATAAGAAATTTTTTGAAACACATTTACTGGTGGGCTATATTAAAGGTTGTGAGATCGTGAGAAAGTAGCTTCAATCTTGGTTCGACAATGTGTTGCACCTAATCTCTTTCCTTAATTGAAAGGGAATGGTTGAAGAGCCTTAAGTGGACAATGAATGGCAGTGTAACAATGGGCGTTCTCGATTTGTTTTCATTAAATACCTTTTGTGTAGTAGACAACCAAGTCCATTTCCAAAGTGTTCTTTAAAGTGGTGCATTGGAACTTTGATTTCAAGAAGTTACTTACCAAGTATGAATTGTGGGTCAAGGCATAAAGGCTTAAAGATAATGGACTCTTTTGGTAAAATCATCCCTTCAGGGCATGAGGTAATCCCACCAAGAAGATACGTACCCACTTGAGCTAGGAATTTTATTGCTTATGAGTCAGTTTGACACATTGTTTGGTTCCAAAACATCTTAAACACACATCAACAAGTTTATCAAATTTCAAACCCTTTGGATTAAGTATGGATACCTTTTGAAAAGTCTTAATATTTCTGCTTGTCCCTAAGGATTTTATCCTTAGAGGCTTCTAAATATTTGGACTTATATCTAAATCCACACTTTTCAAAGTTAACATAGGGAACTATGGCCTTAGCTTCATGATTTTCACATAATGGACTTTGTGGAATGAAGGTTCCTTAGACATAGACATCTTTTAGTTTGAACATTAATTAAGACTTTCTTGATGTGATAATGAAACAATCTCACTTAATCAAAGATTAAAGAATAAAATGAACACACCATACATTGGTCTTATTGTTGAGACACATTGACTCCCAAAAGACAAAAAAATTGAGATAAGGAAAGTATTACAAAACTTTGAGTCCAAGTTCTATTCTATCAAAATAATTGAATTATTAAGGTTTTATCACTTTAGAGGTATAGAATGTTTCTCACTATCTTGGTCTTTAAAAATGAAGGTCCCTCTTAGGTTAACACATTTTGGGTCAAAACATTTCATCCATCTTCACACATTTTAAATCCCACTTCACCAACAACTTTAAAAAAATTTGGACACGTCAACACTTTGGACCTAGATAATCATCAAACCAATCCCCTAACTTAGCTACTTTGTGTGTGAAGTGGATCCTTTTCCATACACTTAGTTGAGTTAGTTATCACATTTTTGGACTAGTTTATCTTAAAGGTCACAAGTCTAGCTTAAAGATTTACAATTTCATTAACACCTTTATCCATGACATCAAAAAATCAAACCTATAGTCAAAAGTGTTGTCCAAAAGATTAGAAAGTTCATCCCCCATATCATTCACCCTTTTCATCTTCCATTCACACCATTGTTCCAAAACAACTTAAAGGGTCAAATAGAGAGTTTCAACACCATAAATATCAACACATTTCTCCCATAGTTGACCCACAATTTACCAAAATTTGAGTCAACTAGAGATTTTCAACACCATAAATCTCAACACTTCTCCCATAGTTGACCCTCAATTTATGGTTACAAAAAGATCACAACACAAGAGAATCATGGAACAAACCAAAACCACATCCACCACAAGTGATTCAAACCCACAAGAATTCGATCCAAGGAGCCATTCTACCCCCTCACAACAACCACAAAGTCTGTTAGGGTATGAGGTAGAAGATGTCACAAACAACCCACTTTGAGCTCACCAAGGAAGAACTCCTTAAGTATAAAAATATCATCAAACCTTAGAAAATGTGGCTCCAAATTTTCTTGCACAAACCTTTACACAAGGGTTAACCCAATCTATGAATCGACCAACTCCATCCCTTGTGCCAAGTCAAGCATTAACTCCTAGTCTTGTAACTAGGATTGCCTCTGATCTTGGTCACACTCTCCCTTTAGGAGGAAACACACTTTTGGGTACCCAACACACCAATCTTCCCCAAGACACAACTTGGAAATCAATATTTGGTGCCCCACACACTTTTGGGTACCCAACACACCAATCTTCCCCAAGACACAACTTGGAAATCAACATTTGGTGCCCCACCTCATTCTTCCACCACCGTTCCTGAGAATCCCCTCCATCCATACAAATCACTTACATTCCATAACACCATGATGACCTTGAAATTTTAAGTGCAACCATCTTCATCCATCACCACAAGTACCCAAAATATGCCCAATGTTACACAAGGTAATATGAACCAAGTGCCTCAAATAGGACAAGGGAAAGTTAATACCCTTAACAAGTAGTTCCAACAACCCCATTGATACATTGAAACAAGTGGTTACCCAAACTACTCAAGTCAATCCACCATCCACATTAGCCCCATCTATCATCAATCCAAATTAAAGCAACACATTGATCACAAACCCTATCAACCAAAGTAATACCTTGGTCCCACATCAAACACAACAAGGGAACCCTCAACACATCGGTCAAGGGAACCCTTCTAATCAATTGATCCAAGGTCAAAATGTGTCATTGACATCGCAATACCAAATTCCGTCATCATCATCTTTACCGTTGGTCCCCCAAATAATGAAAAATAAAATATGGTCCCAAGCCTACATCCCTCCCTCCCAATCGACAATCTTACAAGGAATGGAAGCATAAAACAACCCAAAACTCACTTAGACCATGATCAACCAAAACCCATTTCATGTATCCCAACAATAAAACACCTCCATATTGCAAGCACAACAAGCTCACACTGTAGCTTTGCAAAAAGCACAATAGGCTTATCAACAAGCGTTGCAACAAAAAAAGCTCAAGCTCAAGCTTTGCAACAACAACAAGCTTATCAACAAGAGTTGTAACAAAAACAATCACAAGCACAAGCCTTGCAACAACAACAAGCCTTAATCACAAAACAACAACAACAAGCTCAACAACAAGCCTTGGTCGCACAACAACAACAAGCACAACAAAAATCATTGCTAGCACAACAATACGCCCAACAACAAGGTTTATACTAAAATCCCCAACAAAACATTGCCTATCCAAATATGTTGGGAGCATATACACCTCTACCGCCATCTCCTCCAATGTATCAAACTCCACCATACACACCATACAACACCCCATCATATCAAAATCCCACTTACAACTCATCCTCCATTCCATAGTACACAACAAATTCTCCTCCACCAAATCCACAATACGATATGTCCTCACAGCTCAAGGTGCTTATGCAACAGATCCAACACATTCAAATGGGAAAAACAAAGAAGCCACATACACAAAAAAACTTGTTTCCATACCTATTCGATAGGAACATTGCAATGGTACCTTTCCCACCTTATTTTGAGGTCCCTAAATTTGATAAATATAGAGGGGAAATCCTATGAATAGCATCAAAGAATTCCACGTTATGTGTATAAAGGTTGCCTACAATGATTCCTACTTGATGCGTCTCTTTCCATGGATTTTGGCAGGCCCCACCATTGATTGGTTCTCACAGTTGCCACCGGGTATCAAAACCTTCCAAGAAATCATTGATAGATTCATAGACCCTTTCTCCTTTAACCTAGACATGTATGTAAGCTTAGAAGAGTTGTACACTCTCACGCAAAACAAAGGAGAATCCTTCACTAATTTCCTACAAAGGTGGATGCAAAGATCTAGTAAGAGCAAGTGGCCCATTCCCAATGAGAAACAAGTGGGGATTATCATAGCAAATGTTGATCCAGAGATGTCCTTCCACTTAAAGATGCAATGTATGACCACCTATATGAGGTTGTCCCTAGAGCCTTCAACATCGAGAGAGCCCTAATCTCACAAGGAAACACACAAGTGTATAAAGACAACCACCCATCTACCAGTTAACCTAACAAGCCCCACATGTGGAATAAGAACAAGAACATAACAAATGATGGTGTTGTTGATGCTAAAGTGGTCATAAGTGCTCCTAAGAAAAATACCAACCAAACAACCAACACACAACAAACTGTACAATAAACCACACCACCACCATAGAATAACCAAATCAATAACACCAAAACGCAACAAAGAGGACCCCCTAATAGGAATAACTACCCTAAATGCAAATACACACCATTGGGGCAACCTATTGAATCTGTTATGTAGAAATTGGTATAGTCCAACTTGATTACGCTCCCCAATTGTCAAAACTATAAAGAACCTCAAGATAAACCACCTTGGTGTAACAAAAAGGATCTTTCTGAATTTCACAAGATCAAAGGACATAAAACATCAAATTGTATGAAATTGAAGAACGTTATACAATAACTCATAAAAAATGGAGACATAACTATGAACCCCAATCCTAGACCTGCACAAACATAACAAACAAACACACTATTAGATCCAAATGCAAGTTAGAACTAATATTCTCCATGAAATTCATCTATAATGCTCAAAATAGGAAAGAAATGAAGAACAAAACAAGAAAAGTAATTAAATCCTATTTAAGCATGCAAACTCTCAATCCCATGGGGAATTGGTGCCAATTTGATGTGTAAATTGGCCCTTTCCCAACTCCTTAGTGTGGTTTGATGATTTTTGATCCACTTGATGATGAAGAACAATGTGATTCCTTGATAAAATCTGCAATAACCTAGCTATGATAATGGAAAATTCTTAGGGCAATGGATGAAATTTCTCTAAATGTGAAGATAGTAACTTTGCTCTAAGTTGTGGATGCCAAATGAGAAGAAGAGCTTTCTATTTATAGAAAGGCAAGATGGAGGAATGAGAAAAATGAAGCAATGTGGGATCATTCAACATCCAATGGCCAAGCACCACTTGTCAAGATGTGAATGGAGGAAGCTTGAGCACATTTTGATGAATGAGCCAATAAATGATATTAGGCGGATTTTGAAATTTATGAAATGACTTGTTGGAGAGGGAAAGAAAATGACTTAAATGCTACTTGGCTCAATGCACAAGGACATGTAAGAGGAGATAAATGCTTTGTTGGAAGGACAAATCCATGTTGAGAGAAAATATAGATTTAATAAATCAATTAAATGTATTTTCATGTGCAAGTGGAAAAATCTAGAGAAATTAGGTGATTAGGATTAAATTAATTTAATTAATTTAATATGAGATTAGATGATGTAACAATTTGATTTATATTTTTGGGTTGATTTAAATCAAAGTTGAGAGGAATATGACTTAGAGTTTAATTAAATAAATATTTTGATTTATTTAATTAAAAGGGGATGATAGATTAAGTTAAATAAGGTTTAATTTATTCAATTTAATAGGATGAATTTAGAGATTTAATTAAATAGAGACATAGGGTTAATTAAATTAGATTGATTAATTTAATTAACAAGAGAGAATGACTTAATCAGATAAATAATGATTTATTCAATTAAGGGATGGAAGGTGATGACAAGCTAAGAAGACGATTCAAGATGAGACATTAGTAATCAGGATCAAGTGTGTCGGTATATTTTCCATGTCTACATTTTGCCCCTCTTTCAAGCAATGCACTTGTTGCGTTGGTTCAAAGAATAAACTGTTGTGATGAAAATTTAAAAAAATCTTGATTTTTTAGATGCCCCACTACTGCCCTAGCGAGAAGGATTATGTTGGTATATTTCCCCCTCGAGAGATCGAAAGAAAATTTAGATTTTTGGGTGATCTTGCGAGAAAAGAGGACAAGGTGCCTGATGGGTCCAGAAAGGCTCTGGCATGCCCAAAAATGTGTTAAAATGCCAAAAATGATGCAAAATGGCCCTTGGTTGGGCAAAAATGGGATAGGGGGTCCAAAACCCTAGCTGGATGGCCAAATTAGCTCAAAACACCCTAATTTTTAGGCTTTAATAGACCCCAAGGGGTCATTTTCAAATCATTTCCACACCTAGCCTTTAAAGATATTTGCATTTTGAGCTCTGAGCTTTGATCGAGATGGCACAAAGATTGCTTCCTCGACACGTGTCAGAGCGAGTATGAGTGCACCAATGACCAACCGACGCAGGACCCGTGGTATGTACCCCTTCCCTGACTTGTGGTTTTGATTTTTTTCATGCAATAAATAGGGTCAAAGACAAAAAATGAGTCAAGCGACGCTATATAGCGTCACTGAAAATGAAAAATCAGCACCACACGGCCTTTAAGCGCATCACATGTGCGAAGAGTGCCACTGCGAGCCAATTTATAAATTAGGGTTTGGGTTTATAGTCAGCAACATGTGCGAAGTATACCACGATGAGCCTCTTTAGAGTTTAGAACCTAGGGGTGCAATCAAATTGTGTCGCGGCGACGCAATTTGGAGTTTGCAAACTGTGCCGCAATTGCAAACAGTGCTGCATTTGCTGTTTGAATTACAGGAACTCAATTCAAGGATCCGATTTTTTTTTTAAACTTGACGTAGTGATCTTTCTTGCATAGGAGGACCTCAGGATATTACACTCTCAGGAGCACAGATGCCCGATGCTTAGCAAATTAGATGGGTTACACGAGTTGCTCTAGGAGCAGCTTGGTGCCATTGGTCTTTGGTATGTCACAAACGTTCGTCCTATTTGGATACATTTGGGGATGATGAAAGCCTTGGCAGAGTGATGGCATAGCGAGACATCCTCCTTTCACCTTCCTCTTGGTGAGGCCACAGTCACATTGGAGGATGTCTGATGCATCCTACGGCTACCCGTCCATGGAAAGAGAGTTATTTACGATATGGATGCCAAGAGGGACACCTATTATGAGGTTATGGGGCTCGAGGCGATCATCTTTTCTGAGGGCGAGATTGATCTTGAGCGGTATAGGGACACAGTGCCCACCTTTAGACTTATTGTTGCAATGATCATATCAGGTCTTGTGGCACTGGATCAGTGGGGCCGATATTTCAATCTGGGTTGGGGATTAGCATGGGAGCGGATGTTCTTTCATATAGAGTACCTTGCATGGGGTCCAATGATGATGGCCTCACTGTACAGATATTTTCATGAGTTTTCCTACCTAGATAGTAGGGCCATTGGGGTCGGTGTTACCTTGTTGCACATCTAGGCTTGGGAGTGCAGTGTAGTGCTTCGTCGTCAGGTTACACCAGTTATTTTTTGCTCGATAGGATAGACTGATGTAGGGCCAAGAGCACACAGGATAGACCCAATGACCAGTACATGGCCATCTTTTCTCGTACTGTGAGGGAGACTGCATGGAGCAGACCCATCCCAACAGAGGAGGCAATTACATCATTCAGGCAGCTGGTGGCTAGACCATGGCCATATGATCAAGGTCAGATAGATGTGTGGGTTATAACAGCATACACAACTTGGTTTAGACCACCCTTAAGGCTCACAGATCCAGGTGCAGTGCCCGCACGACGGAGGCCCAGGGGTTGATCAGTAGGTTGAGGTCAAGGGCAAGGAGGCAAGGGTGACAAGGACAAAGATGGGGATGGGGACAGGGGAGGAGGTGGGCCACCTCCACATCAGCCACATTAGACACCACCTCAGGTACAACAGACACCACCTCAGGTACAACAGACACCACCTCAGGTGCAGACACCACCCAGAGATGGGGAGAGAGAGGTCCCTCAGTAGTAGCCTCCATAGCCAGATCACCAAGATGTCTTGATTTAGTGGTTGTAGGCACAGGTGCAGGTTTTGACAGCTGAGAGGGATCAGGCCCAATAGTAGGTCCTAGCACTTACTACAGAGATAGATCAAGCAAGGTCTGAGAGAGACCAGGAGATAGGTCAGAGGTGATAGCTCAAGAGCACATTCTTTGCATCCCAGGGCCGGACAGTATCCATACGGGTATATCGGTAGGCCGTATGAGAGGCTGAGTATTATAGGCTCCACTACAGGAAGGCAGTGCCACTAGCAGGTTAGGTGCCAGAGTACTCCCAACAGAAATGGATGAGGCTGCCCAAGGACCATGCCGAGAGATAGGTTGGAGAAGGCAGTAGCCAGTAGGGCTAGTTCCTCATTTTGATCACAGACAATATTTATTTTTTATTCATGGGCTCTAATTTGTTATTGCCCCTATTGTATTATACACATTTGATCTTGATCTTGTACCTTGACAGTTACTCACTTTTATATTTATATGAGATGATTCGATTTATGAGATGTCCTATTTTATTTGCGATGGATGTATGCCTTTAATTTATTATGTGTTATGATATGATGCAGTGGTTATGGATGCACTTCTTTTTGTAAATTTTCTATGCATTTTATGGTGAGTATGTATGGATGCAATCATGGTATACAAATGATTTTCTATATTATGTCCTAAATGAATTATGTGATGTATTATGACATGTATACAGTGATATGTAGGTGAGATATTTTTTGTTTCCTTTTCTTATGCATTTATGAATGATATATGAAATACAAATGTTATGCCTTTATAAATGTGAGATGATACATGGTATTTATGATGTGCAATTATTTTATGTAAAAATGTAATGATGAAATGATTCCTATAATGAATGCAATGTTATGTTTTGCACTAATGTTGTATGATGAGTAATGAATTTTTATGATATGATAATATGCAATGATGATGTAATGCACATGACTATGAGATGGTGACCTTTATGCCATGATTCATGATATGTGATTCTATGCTATTTGATCTATGCAATGGATGATTTGTATGAAATTATAATGCGAGATGACCCATGATGTAATGATTGATTTGTGGATGCAAATGATGTAATGAACATCGTTACGCGAGATGATGTTTTATGAAATGTAATGGCAACATAATAATGATTAAATGATAATGATAATGTGAAAATGGAATGCAAATGACTATTATGTGTAATGAGGTTATTATGATATGATGTGCATGTGGATACGATAATGATGATAATTTATGCCATGTGTAACTTAATAATGCCTATGTGATAATATAATGGAATGTAAATGATTCTATATTAACGATGAAATGCAATGCATCTATATTTTCTACATGATATGCATTATGCTAATGATTGGTGGATGCAGGGCAGATGCATTTTGGTAATGTTTTTGAGTAACTATCACGGCACCATGTTAGTATGGAAAGAATAAAGAAGAAAGAAGATCCAACAATCTTATCCTATGATGAAGATGATAATGAAACCTAGATTTGGGATTTTAAAAGGGCCATTTACTTTATGTTTGATAACACACATAAGTATGATGCATCAAGGTATTAAGAACCAAGATTGCGTTGTACCTAGTGTGATGGAATTTGACTTGACAATCATATAGGAGTATTCTTGTTCACACTTGACATATGGAACCTTACTTAGGATGTAGTTTAGATATTCTAAACATCTCAGACCAAAAAATAGAAACGAAAACCTTCCTATGTGGTCAACAAGACATCTAAAACACCTTCCCTACAAACTAAACAAAGCACACATGACCAAGTTATATTACAAGAACATCCAACAAGCACAACAGATAAAAAGATAATGATCATTGCCCCATTCCTTTCTCTCTAAACCATTTTGATTAGGAATCATCGAGAGGTCCTTAGAATGAATGCAAAATAAGATAAGTCAAAAAGATAAAGATAAAGTAAAGAAACAAGCTAATGTTCTTCATACCACTAACCAAGACTAAACTACGATGATGCCTGATGTTGATGTCCATTGTAGGAAGGATGCATCCTAGGACATGTTGTTATCAGATGATGATGAGATTGATTGGATGATTATATATTGATATGAAGAGTTGAGAAACTTGCTTGCTTACTGAACTAGACTTGAGACTTTAATGATTAGGTGTTCACTTTTAAACCTACTAGACTTGTTTCCGATTGAATTACCAAAGGATGAAGATGATAATGATTTATTATGGGTGAAAGCGAGATGAGATGGATGCACCATTTTGGGTTTTTCAAATATTTGGATGTTTTGGAATTTTGAAATGTTTTGAGGCTTTTTTCGGAGTTTGAGATTTTTCAACTTTTTTGGATTTTCGAGATTTTGACCAAGAGTCTAACTTAAAGACCTATCCTAGTGGTCTTGAGAGCTGATCAACAGATTAGCCTCGCCTACATTATACACATAGAGACCATGTAGTTTGACTAACACAGACCCGATTACTAATGAGATGGACAAACAGATTGCCTGATTATTTGCAACGGACGCCTAAAGGACTGACCTAAAATGTCTTAGGGGATGATCAAAGATTAACCTTGCCTACGTTCAAGCTCAGAGATGATGTAGTTCGACTGGATGAATCCACTCACATGATCTTGAGATTTTTGAGATTTTGAATGATTTGGATGTTTTTGATGGAGTTTTTGAAGAATTTTTATGACCATTTTTGGATTTTTTGATGGATTTGTTGAATTTAAGGAAGATCACAAGAATATACATGAATCCAATTTGATGCAGGTACAGGAACATGCCCCCAACATGATGTGATAGACTAATTCGATATAGGTAGGACAAACTAACCTTAGGAATGTGCCAAGTAGTACTAGGGTGGAGTATGATACGAACATAATATCAAGCTATGGTACAGATGCGAATAGATGGTGGAAGGATAAACAGAAAGTAATGGATAAGTGAGTGTGCAGAATAAGCCGTGAAGATCTTGGTGGATGGAGAGTGCTTTATTTACACTTGGTGCCTGTTTGCCAGGATTTCACTAATTTACTTGTCCAAAGCACCACCGAAGTGGTTTTCCCTAGAGGACGATTTTTTCTTTATTGTTTTTAATCCTCTTTTTGATTTTCTTTGGATTTTTATATTTTTTGATTTTTTTGTATTTTTGGTTTTACCCTTAAAAGATCAGGCGTAAATTTTTTTGAGATGAGAGTTGTTCATGGGCTCCTACAGAGGTTCCCCTTCGGGTGTTGATAACTGGTAGGCTCCTGAGTGATGATGAATGGTCCCAACAAGTTGGGATCAAATTTTCCCTTGCTATTTGGATTTGGCAAGTTTTTTTTATTCTCCTTTAGTACTAGCTCGCCAACTCGGAAGGTCTGCCTCCTAATTTTCTTGTTGTAATTGTGTTTCAGGCGATTCTAATAGACTTGCAAGTGATTTAGGGAATCCATGTGCCACTCATCCAGTAGTTCTAGTTCATTTAGCCGTGAGACCCGTTATTCCTCATCTGTAATAAGATTTTGCAGTGATATCCTCAGGGATGGGAGCTTGATCTCAATAGGGAGAATGGCCTTTGATCCATAGACCAGAGAGAAGGGGGTGGCACCTATTGGTGTGTGAATTCTTGTGCGATAAGCCCATAAGGCGGGATTTACCTACAGATGCCAGTCACAACCGGTGTCATTGACTATTTTCTTGAGGAATTTTAGAATGGTTTTATTGGTGGCTTCTTCTTCGCCATTTCCTTGGGATAATACAGAGTGGAAAAGCGATGTTGGATGTTGAATTTTTGGCAAAGGTCACAGACATCCTAATTTTTGAAAGGTGTCCCATTATTTGAGATAATGGCTTGAAGGACACCGTATCGGAAAATAAGGTAGTTCAGGATGAACTTAGATATCTACTTTCCAATTATGTAGGTCATGGAAATGGCTTCAACCCACTTTGTGAAGTACTCTATGGCAGTGATGATGAATTTATGGCCATTGGATGAGGTGGGGGTGATTTTACCGATGAGATCGATCCCCCACTGTGAAAAGGGCCAAGGTGTGATAATTGGATGAAGCTCCTAAGTTGCTGCATGGATAAGGTCCCCATGCTACTGACACTACAAACATCTCTTGAAAAAATCATGTGCGTTCATTTCCATTGTGGGCCAATAATATCCTATCCTTAACAATTTCTTAGCCAAAGTCATACCACTTGAGTGCGAACTACAAATGCCATTGTGTACCTCGGTTAAAGAAGTTAAGGCTTCCTCAGTATTTAGGAAGTGTAATAGGGTCCCTCCGATGCTCCTATGGTAGAGGGTATCTCCTAGGATGAAAAAGCATGTTGAGTTTTTTACGAAGGCTCGTTTAAGGTTTGGGGTTATGTCAGTGGGGAGGACTTCTATTCTTAAGTAAGTGTAAATGTCATGGTACCAGGGATCACCAGGATCAACGAGTTCACACATGAATTCAGACTCTGGTACCTCAAAAATTGGTAGGATAAGTTTCTCTACAAGGAATTCCTATTTTGGGATGTTGTGTAGGATTTCCAAGAGTGATCCAATTGTAGCCATTGCGTCCGCTACTCTATTGTTTGCTCTCGGTAGTTGTTCAAATGTAATATCAATGAATGACTCCTTGAGGCTCTCCACCAATTTCTTGTATGGAGTCAGTTTATCATCCTTTGTTTGATATTCATTGTTTACTTGATTGATTATGAGTTTAGAGTCTCCATAAGGGCCATAATCTGCCACTGCACCGCAATCCTTAGCCCTATGACAAGAGCCTCATACTCTGCTATGTTGTTTGTGCATGGGAATGACAACTTGCAGGATTTGGGTATGCAGTCCCCTTAGGGAGTGATGAAGAAAATTCCTAATCTTGACCCATGTTGTGTGTAGGATCTGTCAAAATACATCTTCTAGTGGTCTAGTATAGTTAGGCTGAAAATTGATTCATCAGGGAACTCTGAGACTAGTGGATTTTCTACATATATAGGTGCCTCTGCCAATTGATCTACAATTGATTTTCCTTTGATGTCCTTGCACTCTACATATTCAATATCATGCTCTGTTAAGATCATAACCCACTAAGTTGTCCATCTTGGGAGAGTTTCTTTGGAAAGTAGGTATTTGAGTGGATCTATTTTTAAAATTAGCTTAATCTGATGCCCCAGCATGTAGTGTCTAAACTTTTGAGCTGCAAATACAACAGCTAGACAATATTTTCCAATAGGTGTGTAATTTAGCTCATGTATTACCATGGTCCTATTGATGTAATAGATAGCCCTTTCCCTTTCGTTTTCATCATGTTGGGCTAAGAGAGCACTGAGAGTTGTCATTGTTGCTGATATGTATAGGATCAATGGTTTACCTAGAATTGGCGGCATTAGAACTGGTAGTGTGAGTAGTTATTCCTTGATTTTACTGAATGATTGGTCACATTTTTCATCCCATTTGTATGCTACCCCCTTGTGGAGCAGATGAGAATATGGGGATTTTTTGTCTGCCAGCTGTGCTATGAATCTGCGGATAGACTGGAGTCTTCCTTATAGACCTCTTAGTTGCTTTAGTGTCCTGGGTACTTCCATTTTGAGGATCACCTTGACTTTGGTGGGATCTACTTTGATTCCTCTCATTGACATGATATATACCAGGAGCTTTCCTGATTGCACTCCGAAGACACACTTCTTTGGGTTGTCAAACCTTGTACTTTTCCAACCTATCAAAAATGGAGCTCAAAGCTAATACGTGGTCTCATCTTTTCCTTGATTTAGCCAATATATCATCCACAAAATCTTCCACCATTTCATGAGTCATGTCATGAAAGATCAGTGTCATGGCTCTTTGATAAGTTGCTCCTGCATTCTTTAGCCCAAATGACATCATATTCTAGCAATAGGTTCCCCACGGGCATGTGAATGATGTCTTGTGATGGTCCTCCTTTGCTATTATGATCTGTTTATATCTTGAGAACCCATCCATTAGTGATAGCATCTCATGTCTAGTCATCATATCCACTATCATGTCAATATTTGGTAGTGGAAATTCATCCTTGGGACATGCTTTGTTTAAGTCTTTGAAATCAGTGCAAATGTGGATGCCCCCATTTGGCTTTGAGATAGGTACAATATTTGATACCCACTCCGGATAATCAATTTTCCATATGAATCCCGCATCTAGGAGCTTTTGCAATTCTACTTTGACCAACAAAGCTTTTTGGGGATGCATTTTTCTGAGCTTTTGTCTCACAGGTTTTGCTTCAAGATATACAACCAAGTGATGAACTACCACCTCTGGATCAATCCCATGCATGTCTACATAAGTTCATGCAAATTTTACCTTTCTTTCCTTTAGGAATGCAACTAAGAGTTCTTGTTCTTCTGTAAGAAGTGACTCGACATAGAACGTGATGCGTGGCATTGCTTTTGTTCCTAGGTTGACAGGATTGCATTGTTCTGTCAGGACCATTGATTTTTCTTGATGAAGTGTAGTGAGGGGAAGATTGAATCCTTCACCCTCCGGTGCCTCCAAGAGGTTTTCACCATCGGATGCATCCTTTATTTTTATTGTTTTAGGGTCAGAGAGTGCCACAGTGTGGTTTTCACTCAAGGACCTTGAGATTATTCTTAATTTCTCACTTTTGCAACTAAAAGATTCAATAATCTCCCCATAATAGGCTCGAGTGTCCAGTATGATGTCAAATCCAGCCTTATGATCTCCACTTGGTACCATATCCCTCAACCCCATGAACTCTGAGAGTGCCTCATCATTTTTGAACGTGTCCAAAATCGGTGGTCCTCGTTGGTCATAATCGATGAGTTGGGGGTAGACCAGGTTTATTTCATGGGTTTGATGGTTTGACTTAAAGGATAAGGTACTAATCATGAGGAGGGAGGAATCTTCAAAGAGCATGGGTAAGTCAGTTATGGTATCCTCATCATCACTACTAATACACACATCAGTCACATCAAAGATGAAGTTATCTAAGGGTAGACCTGTGGATACTGGTAGTTGAAGGTGGCTATCATTAGCTGAGGGGGAGTCCTGACTGCTTTAACTAGGGGATTTCTGCCACATATGGTCACACTCAGAGGGGTACACCCAAGGCCAATATTTTTCATTCATTTTTGAACAATGATAGGTTCCAAACGGCCATTGTTGTTTTTTCCTAGACTTCCATTTTTGTTATAGCTCATGCCCAACATTAACTAAAGTCCTCTGTTGGCATCATCCATGGGAAGGGCTGGTGTAGGTCTTTCATCCTGATAGAGAATTTTGGATACATCTCACTCATCCACCACTTCTTGGCCTAGATCTCCCCACCTCCTGAATCAGGAAGGATCCGCTCTGAAGGTTTGAGTTGTTGTATTGGTGGGTTGTGGTTGTCTATGGGATCTGGGGGATTGAGGTAACTCCCTGACCACAAAGGCTCCCTTCTTCATTTTGTATTCCCCACACCCATTGTCTTGGATTATAAGCTTGATGTCAGATATGTTAGGAATGGCGGGTGTCTTTGTCCCAGAAGTGAAGGCTATATTGGATGGATCTATATATGGATTTGAGGGGCCTTCATAATTCTTTGGGACTTGGGGAACCTTGTAATACTTGGCTTCCAAGTTCTTGTAGTAGGTGAAGGGTTCAAGATCACCATGGATTGTAACCTCTTGGTTTTGGTATGAAAACTTGACACATTGGTGGAAGGTTGATGCAACTGCTTGCATCCCATGAATCCACAGGTGCCCCAAGGGATGTTATATGGTAGATCAAGGTCAAGCACTTGACAGGTAGTTTCCATAACATCCAACCCTACTTGAATATGGAGTTGAATAGTGCCCTGAGACACTCTTTCTTGATCATCGTACACCCTGATTGTGATACCCTTACATTTTTCAATGGAATCTTTAGAGATTCCCAAATTCTTTATAAGCTTGACTGAACAAATGTTGAAGCCTGTAGCCCCATCCAACAAGACCCTTTTAACCTTATTTTTGTGAACCAGGACTTCAAGGTGGAGCGCACGGTTGTGAGATGGTTGGGTGGGGAAGGCTTGATTGGAGAATGTGAGGAGACTCAGAGTGGTGATGTTACCGAATATAGCTTTGAATTGCTCTGTATCAAGGTTAGCGGAGACGGTAGATGAAGCCAATGCTTCCTCAAGGATTTCTTTGTGGGCAGCTGAAATCTTCAATAACTCCATGATGGAGGTCTGAGCAGGGGTTCTTTTTAACTGGTCAAGGACGTTGTAGCCATTAGGAATAGATTTCTGATTTGAGGTGGATGTCCTAGGTGGTTGTGATGCCCCAAAAATGGTGACCTTGTCATCGTGTGTGGTGACTCCACAATCATCTTTGGCTCCCTTGATGCTAACAATAGTGACCATTTCATCAAGGCACGCGACAACTCCTTCGTATACATGGCTCACATTGCCATATTTTTTATTTCCTTGGTTGTGATCGGGCATTGGATTCATGTATATATTTAGATCTTGATTGCCAGCTAGTTGCTCAACATTTAAGATCTTATCATCGATGAGATCTTGGATGACATTTTTTAGTTTCATGCAGTTGGTTGTTGTATGCCCCTTGAGCTTATGATAATCGCAAAGGAAATTTTCATTGTACCAAGGTGGTTTCACTTGAGGCTCCTGGTAATTATCATAAGTAGGGATTTTGATGAGGTTCTCATTGACCAACTTCTTCATGATGGATTTGATTGATTCCCTAAGGGCTGTGAATTTCCTCTTGGGTGGATACCTATTTCACAGAGGTGGTCCTCCTTGATTATTGAGGTTGTTGACTTGATTCTGGGGTGGTTGTTGGGTTACTGCACTGGCTTGTGTGTTATTGCGGTTGTTGTTCTGTGGTTGATTATGTGTTTGGGTATTCTACTTTGGAGCACTGATGACAACCTTAGCATCGACCACTCCATCATTGGTGAAATTCTTGTTTTTCTCCCATGTGCAAGGTTTCTCATTATAGTTGGTGGATGGGCGACTATCTTGATGTTCAGGATATGTAGGTGTGCCCCCTTATGCAATAAGGGCCCTTTCGATGTTGAGTGCCTTGGGGATCAATTGGTCATATGTGGTGATGCACTAGATCTTTCGATAAAATGCCAAGATTTTGTCCAGATTGGCAATGATAGTGCAAATTTGTTGCTCCTCTGGCATGGCCCACTTGCTCTGATTGGCCTTGGATTTCCATCGTTGTAGGAAGGAGGCGAATGATTCCTCCTTTCCCTATTTGAGCGTCAATAATTCCTTGAGACTAACATCCGTGCCGATGTTGAATGTATAATTCTTGAGGAATGCATCTACGATTTCTTGGAATGTTCTAATGCCCATAGCCAGGTGAGAGAACCACTCTATGGCGGGACCAGCCAGGCTCCGAGGAAATAGCCACATCAAATATGTATCATTGTACGTGACTTCCATGTAATGTACTTGGAATTCCCTGATGTGATCTTTAGGGTTTCCCAACCCATGATAAT
Organism: Sequoiadendron giganteum; assembly: GCA_007115665.2. Taxonomy (NCBI): domain Eukaryota; kingdom Viridiplantae; phylum Streptophyta; class Pinopsida; order Cupressales; family Cupressaceae; genus Sequoiadendron; species Sequoiadendron giganteum. The sequence continues at coordinate 426,700,189 of CM021104.1, forward strand.
TGTCAAATTTGGGGATTTCAAATCCTTTTGGGAATGGTATCATTACAAGGCTCATGTCAAAAGGGTAGGGACATAGATTGTTAGGTTTCCTTATTGTTCTTCCTGATTGAAGATCAAGCACTTTCTGCAAGAGTAATTTGATTTGTGTCATCACATCATCTTGCAGATCAGGAGGTAGAGTGAACATGTTTTGAGGTGGTTGGGGTGATTGATTGATGATTGGGGCATTTTTCTGCAAGCTTTGCTATGCGATTAAGGCTTGTTGTTATGCCTACATTTGTTGTTGCGCCAACAATGCTTGTTGTTGGTCATGTTGTTGTTGTTCCAACAAGGCTTGTTGTTGGGCTTGTTGTTGTGCTTGATACTATTGCAAGGCTTGTTGATATGCTTGTTTTTGAGTTGCTTGCAGCTGTGCCTGGTATTGAGCTTACGCTTGTGCTTGCTAAGCTTGATATTGGGCTTGAGCTTGAGCATTTGATTGTTGGGTTATTTGTGCGACCTAAGTAGCCTGTGCAACTTGTGCGGCTTGAGCTTCTTGCATAGCTTGGGCAGCTTCTTGTTGTTGTAGTAAAGCTTGGGCTTGGGCATCTTGTTGTGCCTGTTGTGCTTGTTGTGCTACTAATTGTGCTTGTGCTTGCTGAGCAACTAATTGTGCAACTTATTGATTTTGTATTTGTTGGAGTGCCTTTTGATGGGTGACTTGTCGAGCTGCTTGCAATGTGATGCTGAATGAATTTTCCATGTTGGTTTTTGGTGGTAGTGGTGGTGGATTAAGAATAGTGTTGACCGTTGTGATGAGCGGAATGGTCATATTGATGATTGGATTTTGAGTGGTGGATGGCGTGATTGATATGCTTGGCCCTTGGGAAACCATGCTTTGAGAGATTTGAGGGATGGTGTATGTATTGATTTTTGGGGTTGCTTGGATGGTTTCCATCTGCTATTGTAATATCGATGCCAAGACTGGAGGATTTGGTATGATGCTTTGATTCACGATAGGGGGGTTGCTTTGATTTGGTTGATTGATGATTGGTAAATGTGGAAGGCCCAACCCAAGGGGTGATACGGATATCAATGGTAATGGTCAGAATGGTGGTGTATTCCCTTGGAAAATTGATGATGATGAGGGATCGAAGACTCCCCCTGCTCCAAAAAAATTGCCTTTTCCTTTTGAGGTCATGGGGAGAGAGGTTTGCATGTCCAGACGATAAACTGGTGTTGCATGAAAAGAAGATGAATGGATAGAATCATGAAATGCAAGCAGAACATATGGGTGTAATGGATTTATTGGGATAGATTGGCCCAATATGGTGTTTTTTTCCAACTCCTGGTTAATCGCAAGGGGGTGTGCTTGAAGTGCATGAAGCAATGAGATTCCCTTGTTAACGATTGGCAGAGTTGGGGCAATGGATGATGTGATTTGCGCGATGGTTTGAGTCATGCTTTGATATGGAGGAATGGGTGGGATTGGAGGCATGATCTCGAGGGGTTTCTCCACAAGGGTGCTTATGTCATAGTCAGAGGGTATTTTAGCCCCTTCTTTTGCCAATTCAAGCATGTATTGGGAGGGATATAACCTCATCATTACATTAACAATTTGATGATTTTTCAGGATTTTGCACCATCTCAAGGATTTCATATTATGTCATCCCTAAGGAATTGTTGGTAATGTCCTCTACTTGACCCTCCTCTTGAGGATTTTGTGATGGCAGAGGTAGATTGCTTGGGGGATTGCTCGATCCCACAGGATTCATTTCGGGAGCAGTTTGACTTAGGTCACTTGAAGTTGATGTTTCTTTGTTGATTTCCATATTCTTCTTGTGTTGTGATCTAGTTTGCACCATAAAATAGGGATAAATTTTCAAGAATGTGTAGTCCTTTAGATTGATCTAACTTTAGGCACAAAAAGAGAAGAACTAGGATGATTAAGGATCAAAAGATGAGGATGAGATAAACAGAAGATGGATGATGTGGATGATTGAACTCTTAAGAGACCTTGAAGGAGATACTAGACTTTAGGATTTGATTTGATTTGATTCAGATAGTGAACTTGTAAAATCTAAGAGGTTGGATGTTGTCTTAGAGTAGACTCATACACAAGATGATAATTTGACTAAAGGTGTAAAGAAGGATTCATCAAGACACCCCTAGTCAAACAAGATGATTTTGGATAATGAACTCCTAGACCTCAAGATGTTGGATTTTATCAAGAGGTAAACTTGTTCACAAGGATTGATAATTTGATCAAATATGTGCAGAAGGATTCATCTACACACATCTAACCAAACAAGATTATTTTGATGTTCCAAAAGTCTAGCATGAATGATATTTTCAAGATTTTTCAAAAAAATTTGATGAGATGACTTTTAATTTTAATGGTTGAGGAATGGGTGAGACTGATGATTTTGATCCTAGACGAGACCTAGATTGAACTCCTCTCTACAAGACCTCGGTATTGAAGAACACGCTTGATGCTTCCTATGTGAGAAAATAAAACTTTTGAAAGAGATTGGGATTTCGCTAACAATAAAATTCATACAAGTTAGGATTGTTCCTTGAAGCTTTCTTGTAAAAATTGTAAACCAACCTTTTCTCTTACCTCATGAAGCCTTGAAAGACGTTCTTCATGAGCTTTTGGACTAAGACTTTTGAACTTGTGTTTTCGGATTTTGATCTTGCGAGAAATCATTTGGAAGAGCACATGTGTGGGGTTCAATTGCTTCTTATCTTTGCTTAATGACTTCCTTTTACCACAAACAATTCTTGATCAGGTTTCAAATAGGATGTCTAATATCCTAACTTCTTCTCATCCCACAAAGTCCATTATGTGAAGAATCAAGGAAATTAAGGCAAACATTTCTTAATATTGACTTTAGTGAAAACAAATGATACAACCCAGGTACTTAGATGCCTCTAAGGATGAAATCCCTAGGGCAAGCAAGAGCACTTGAATTCCTCAAAGGTATTTGCTTCCCTAAAGGGTTTGAAATTTTGAAGATTCTGTGAATTTTTGTTTTCAAATGTTTTGAGACCCAAGCAAAGTGTTTTCGATTCCAAGAGCATGCACAATCCTAGGATGAAAAGACAATATTTGTTGAGTTCCCACTTGGATAAATCCAGCTACGCTTACTCTAAGTGAATGATTAGATGCTTGACCACACTAGATCCCCTCCACGACACACACTTCTCGAGTCAGCCAAGCATCAATACCCATGAATCTCCAATGGTATACTTCTCATCTCTACTAAAAGTTGTAAGAATGTGAGGTGGTTTCAAAACTACTATTCTTGCACCAACAAATAATTTAGGATTTTGGCCTTTCTAAACAAGGGGTTTTAATGCAAGCATTTCATTCATGGGGGACCATCCATGCGACAAGAGACCATTTCTACCCTTCTTGTCGGAATGATCCTCGTGATACTCAAATTTTCCTAGAGTACCCACACTTATATACCTACTGGAAGTCGCTTGGCTTTAGCATGTTATCGGTTGGGTCATTCCCTTGGGGTGAGTAGTTTTTCCCACCAAGGTAGGCCCTCTAAGATAAACAAAATCAAGCAAACATATTCGTAGTTCAATCGATCTTTGTTGAAAAACAAAGAGAGAACACACGTGTTATGTTCCACTCACACTCGTAAGATTTGTTCAATTTTTAATCCCAAATGAAATATGGAGGCAATCACTTTCACAACTTAAGGCCATCAAAAGCCTTTTGATTCTCAAGATTGTCGTGAGGTGCGAGAGAATCACATACGTCTTTTAGATGATATTATTTTGGGTAAGTGATTACAAAACAAAGATGCACATGTTCATTTTAAATCCTCAAAGCAATGATTAGATTCTTTTTAAAGTACCAAAAAGAAAGATGAAATTTTCTTTGTTCAATTGTTAACCTTAAACAAAATCTAGTAAGTTTTCCTAAAGTTATTTTTAACCTTTTGTAGCAAAAATGAAAGCTTTTGTGGTAATCTTTTTAGAGTCCAAAAGAAATTTAGTGTGTCCTAAAAGCATGAAGGTAATCAAATCCATAGAAAGGGATTATAAGTTCTCCCAAAGTGTTTAAAAACACTTAATATAATAAGACGGCGATGTCATAGTGAAAGGCCCCTCTTTGTCTCCTCCTTGCCTCAACCTGTAAACTGATTAAAACCAAGAAATACAGAGACAAAAAAGCACATGTCAAAATGAACTGAATTTGAGCTTTTTACTCCACCCCAGCGGCATAGTTCGTGGGTGCGATGGAGTTTGAAAGGTCAGCAGTGCTATATAGCGTCGCTAAAGACTAAGAGCGGTTCTTTGCAGTAAAACAGAGATCATGATTGCGGCTCTATTCTGCTAGCAGTGCTATTTGGAATTTGGGGAGCCCGCGGTTGAGTTTGGAATTTGAATTTTTTGGGCAGGAAGACTCTAGTGATGGACTTTGAAAATTGGAGCAGCGCAATATAGCGTCGCTTGACTGTCAGCGGTTGAGTTTCCTGTAAGCTACAAAAAAACACAAAAAAGCATGGAATTTTTCAAAAAACGTGATGAAATCCTTCAGATTCGCCCTCCTTCTAGCACCAAAATGTGAACCCCAATCCTAGACCTGCAAAAACATAGCAAACAAACACACTATTAGATCCAAATGCAATTTAGAACTAATATTCCCCATGAAATTCATCTACAATTCTCAAAATAGGAAAGAAATGAAGAACAAAACAAGAAAAGTAATTAAATCCTATTTAAGCATGCAAACTCTCAATCCCATGGGGGAATTGGTGCCAATTTGATGTGTAAATTGACCCTTTCCCAACTCCTTAGTGTTGTTTGATGATTTTTGATCCACTTGATGATGAAGAACAATGTGATTCCATGATAAAATCTGTAATAACCTAGCTATGATAAAGGAAAATGCTTAGGGAAATGGATGAAATTTCTCTAAATGTGAAGATAGTAACTTTTCTCTAAGTTGTGGATGCCAAATGAGAAGAAGAGCTTTCTATTTATAGAAAGACAAGATGGAGGAATGCGCAAAATGAATCAATGTGGGATCATTCAACATCCAATGGCCAAGTGCCACTTGTCAAGATGTGAATGGAGGAAGCTTGAACATATTTTGATGAATGAGCCAATAAATGATATTAGGTGGATTTTGAAATTTATGAAATGACTTGTTGGAGAGAGAAAGAAAATGACTTCAATTCTACTTGGCTCAATGCACAAGGACATGTAAGAGGAGATAAATGCTTTGTTGGAAGGACAAATCCACTTGGAGGGATTTTCAAACTTGGAGGAATATTCCCCTAAGGATGCCATGTTGAGAGAAAATATAGATTTAATAAATCAATTAAACGTATTTTCATGTTCAAGTGGCAAAATCTAGAGAAATTAGGTGATGAGGATTAAATTAATTTAATTAATTTAATAGGAGATTAGATAATGTGACAATTTGATTTATATTTTTGGGTTGATTTAAATCAAAGTTGAGAGGAATATGACTTAGAATTTAATTAATTAAAGATTTTGATTTATTTAATTAAAAGGGGATGATAGATTAAGTTAAATAAGGTTTAATTTATTCAATTTAATAGGATGACTTTAGAGATTTAATTAAATAGAGACATAGGGTTAATTAAATTAGATTGATTAATTTAATTAACAAGAGAGAATGACTTAATCAGATAAATAATGATTTATTGAATTAAGGGATGAAAGGTGATGATGAGCTAAGAAGACGATTCAGGATGAAACAACGTTAGTAATCAGGATCAAGTGTGTCGATATATTTTCCATGTCTACAATAACTATCAAACTACCAGCTGGTAACCAAGACCTCAAGATATACAGGAATCCAATTCCAAATCACAACAAAAGGAATGGCAATGGCAAGGGAAAAAATTACACTAATGTAGGACATGCATATTCCAACGTGGTTGCCTCTTATGACAATGTTTCAACACTCGTCATCATCAAAGGACTTAGTGCGAAGTGTGGAGTCACCACACAACGTGGCAAGGTTACAATCCAAGGAGCTTCATCTCAACCTAGGGTGCAATCTACACCGCAAATCTCAAACCCTAGTAACTACACCCTCCTAGACTAGCTAAAGAAGACCCCTACATAGATCTATATCCTAGAACAATTTCAAGCTATGGTAAGGAATATCACTACCCCTCATCTTCTCACCTTCTTAGAACAAGACCTCACAACGTAACCATCTCACAATCATGCTTTGCACCTTGAGGTCATTGTTCATAAGAATAAAATCAAAAGAGTCTTAGTAGATGGAGGTGTTGGTCTAGAAATTTGCACCCTTCAGTTGGTCAAGAACTTGGGTTATTCAAAGGATGTTATTGAAAAGACAAAGACTACAGCCATAAGGGCATATGATGATCAAGAAAGAGTGTCACAAGGCATCATCAAGCTACATATCCAAGTGGGACCCGTCATTACTGAAACCACATGCCAATTGCTAAATCTTGACCTCCCCTACATCATCCTACTTGGTCGACCATGGATTCATGTCATGCAAGTTGTAGCTTCCACTTATCACCAATGTGTCAAGTTTCCTTTTGAGGATAAATAAGTTACTATCCATGGAGATCTTGAGATTTTCTAGTATTCAAAGAACCTTGAGGCTAATTTCTACAAGATCCCCCAAATACCTAAGAATGATGAAGGCCCTACATCCTCATCCTCATTTGTTGACCCATATTCCCTTGCATCCACCTCGGAATCCAAAACACCCATTGTGAAAAATATACCCAATATCAAGGCAGTTATCAATGATAATGGTTGTGGAGATTATAATATAAAGGACACTTTTGTGTGGGTGAGTTACCTCTTTCACCCAAATCTCATGGAAAACCCACACCTATCAACAAAGTGACTAAAACATTAAAGCTTGCATCTACCACCTTCACCACGTGGGGGGACTTGAACAAAGAGGATTTCAATGAGGAAGATGTATCTAAATTTCTCTATCAAGACAACCTACCCATGCCCATTCTTCCCATGGAATATGAAAATAAAGGTTTACAACTAATGATGGGATGGGGGTACAACAAGAATGAAAAGTTGGGACAAAATGATAACATTTTTCTAAAACCCATCATTCCTGAGAGATGTCCAAATAATCTTGGCTTAGGATGTACTACTAGTAAGGTGACCCTTATTGGCAAGGGTACTTCTAATAAATGGGTTGAGGCTTCCTCTTGGTTACCAACACTACGTGACACTACCCTAGATGACTACCCCCTTGACGTCACCAAACTATTTGAGGATAACTCTCTCTTTATGATATCCACAACATCTTTCAGCCTAAATGGCCAAAGCATCGAATTAAGCCTAGTATACCCCAACTCATCAACTAGGACCAACGAGGACCACCAATTCTAGATATATTAGAAAACAATGAGGTGATTTTAGAATTCATGGGACTCTGAGACAACTTACCATGTGGGGATCACAAAGCAGGATTTGATATAGATCTAGACACACATGAATACTATGGGGAGACAATTGAATCCCTCAGTTGCAAAATTGTTGACATGAGAATAATATGTAGGTCTTTAAGTGAAAACCACACTGTGGCACTTTCAAACCACAAAATAGTAAAAATAAAGGATGCATCAGATGGTGAAAACCTCTCTAAGGTGCCCAAGGATGATGGATTCAATCTCCCCCTTAGTGTAATGCATCTAGAAAAATCAGTAGTACTGGCAAAGAAGGCTACTCCAATGAATGTAGGAACATAAGAGACACCTAAATTAACCTTTTATCCCAACACGATGAAACAAGAAAGGAAAGAGCCATCTATTACATCAACAAGAACTTGGTAGGATATGAAATGAATTACTCATCTATTGAGAAGGAATGATTAGCGATGGTCTTTGCTTCACAAAAATTTAGACATTACATGCTTTCAAACCAAATCAAGCTTATTGCTAAGATTAGCCCATTAAAATATCTATTATCCAAAGAAACTCTCACTAGGTGAATGGATAAATGGGTAATGATTTTAAAAGATTTTGGCATAGAGTATGTGGAGTGCAAGGCTATCAAAGGACAAGTAATTATAGACCAACTAGTAGAAGCCCCCATTTATGTGGAGAATCCTTTGATGTCTGAATTTCTTGATGATTCGGCCTTTCTTCTTAATGCATCAGATCAATGGAAAATGTACTTTGATGGATCATATACCCAACATGACATGAATCAGGGGCGGAAATTCTCTTTATCACCCCTCAAGGTGACTGCATTACAAAGTCATACCGGCTGCCAATTTTATGTACCAACAGTATTGTTGAGTATGAATCTCTAATAATAGGTTTAAGAATATCAATCTAGTGGTAGATACAAGAATTAAAAGTCTATGGGGACTCACAACTGATTATTAACCAAGTCAATGACAACTACCAAACCAAGGATGATAAACTCACTCCTTATAATAAGATGGTAGATATTCTTAAGGACTTCTTCATTGATATAATCTTTGAGCAGATACCCCATCTAAACAATTGAATAGTAGATGCCATGGCGACAATTGGGTCTTTGTTAGACATGTCACGCAATGTCCTTCAATGTGAATTCTTGGTAGAACAACTTCTCATACCAATTTTCAAAATTCTTGAATCTGAATTTGTGTGTGTGATTTTTGGTCCTAGTTCCCCATGGTATCATGATATATTTACCTATCTTAGTAGAGGTACCCTCCCATCTGATATCACCTCCAATATTAATAAGACCTTCATTAAAAAGGCATCCTGATTTCTCATCTTAGGTGATACCTTATATCGTAGAAGTATCAAGGGGATATTACTATGATGTCTCAACCAAGAGGAAGCCTTGAACGCCTTAACAAAAGTACACAAAGGCATTTCTGGTTCCCAATCTAGTGGAATAACCTTATCCAAGAAATTGTTGAGGACGGGGTATTACTAGCCAACCATGGAAAGAGAAGCTCATCAGTATGTAAAAAATGTGTCTGGTGTCAATAGCATGGAGACCATATCCATGCTCCATCTCAAGAGCTACAACCAATGGTCATAGCTTGGCATTTATCACAGTGGGGGATTGAACTCATAGGAAAGATTACTCCCACCTCATCTCATGGCCACAAATTCATCATCATGACCACTGAATACTTTACCAAGTGGGTCAAAGCCATTCCTCTAACTTATATAATGGGGAAGAAAATCTCCAAGTTTATCTTGAATTACCTTATTTGTCGATATGGTGTTTCACAAGCCCTTATCTCAGATAATGGAACACCCTTCAAGAATTAGTATGTAAGAGAGATATGCCAATGATTTAACATCCAACATCGATTCTCTACCCCCTACTACCCCCAGGACAATGATCAAGCTGAGGCTACAAACAAGACCATTCTAAAAATCCTAAAGAGAAATGGTTAATGAAGCTGGTTGTGATTGGCATCTGTAGTTAAACCCTTCCCTATGGGCATATAGAACCAGTATATGCATGCCTACAAGTGCAACCCATTTCTCCTTGATGTATAGATCAAAATACATCCTACCTATTGAGGTCAAGCTTCCCTCATTGTAAGTGTCACTATAGAATCTGATTACTGACCAAGAATATAGGGTATCTTGGCTGAATGAATTAGAATTCCTGGATGAGTGTCATCTTGATGTCTTAAATCATTTGCCAGCATACCAAAATTGACTAAAATGAAGATACAACAAGAATATCAAGAGTCTTTCTAGGTAGGGGATCTTTTCCTCAAGCAGAATCAAAAGAATGTTCCAGATGAGGATAGTAAAGAAAAGTTTGAGCCTAATTGGTTGGGCCCATTTATTTTCACAATGAGCTATGGATCGGGAGCTTACCAATTGTCAACACCTAAAGGAGAACCCTTGTAGGAACCAATCAATATTCTACATCTCAAAAAAAATTATGCCTGAGCTTGAAGGGTGTAAATCCAAAAATACAAAAAAATCAAAAAGTAACAAAAATCTGAAAAAATAAGAAAAGGATTGAAATAAGTAAAGAAAAAAATCCTCCTCTAGTGAAAACCACTTCAGTGGCACTTTGGGCAAGTACCTTTGTGAAAACCTGGAAAATAGATGCCTTGCATAAATAAGCACCTCCATTTATCTTTGGCTCTTTAGCTAATCATGCTTCGGATTGCATTCATCCATTGCATTACTCATCCTATTTATTCCATCATTCATCCATGTCCATATTATAGCTTGATATGGTATAGTATCATATTCCTCTTAGTACTACCTGGCACATTCCTAAGGTTAGTTTGTCTACCTATATTGAGGTATTCTATCACATCACACTGGGGGTAATTCATTATGCATCAGATTGGGTTCTTGTATATATTAAGGTTATTTGAAGTCTCATCGAAAATTCCAAAAACATTCATAAAACCTCATCAAAAATCCAAAAACACTTGCAAAATCAGAAATCCAAAAACATCACAAACTTGTATAGCCAAAATCCAAAAACATTCAAAAATTCTAGTCAAAATCCAAAACACATCAAAAATCCCAAAATACGTCAAAAAGTCAGAAAATCAAAAAATCAAAAACATTACCTTGTTGAACTATGGGTCTCCGAGCTTGAACATATCCAAGGCCATCATTGATGTGCCCCCGAGACACCCTAGGTTATTCCTTTAGGAGTTCGTCATAATAAATTGACAATCCATCAAGTGTTCATATCTCATCAATAAAAGGTCAATATCAGTTGAACTATGTGGTCTCTACATGTATAACATAGGCAAGGATCATCTTTGATAAGCCCCTGAGGCCCCTAGGATAGTCTTATAGGTTACGTTCTTGGTAAAAACTTAGAAAACCCAAAAACATTTGAAAACTTAGAAAACCCAAAAACATTTGAAAACTTAGAAAAACACAAAAACATTTGAAAATTGAAAACCCTAACAACCTCAAATAATTGAAAACCTAAACATTCACATAAAACTTTCAAAAGTACCAAAAATAGCCTCAAAACATTTTTTAAATACCAAAAATATTAAAATATTACAAAAAATTCCAAAACCATCCATCCCATTTCGTTTTCACTCACAATAAACTTTCATCCATAATAATCAATCGTCACTTTCAAACTTTGGTAAAACAAGTAGAAAAACAAGTGTCGCAAGGCATGAAGTGAGAACCTAAAATTCAAAATGTAAAGTCTATATCATAGGTAAATGAGTTGGTAACATTTGTATCAACGACCTATCAAACACTTAGTCTTAGTCAAAACATCTGATAAACATTTCCTAGGATGCATCCTTCCTACAATGGACATCAACATCAGAAATCACCTTACCTATGTTACTTTGGCAAAAGATATAGATAACTTTGGTTGTTTGTTGTTGATCTTTTCTTATGATTTATCTTGTTGACCCATTCTGAGGACCTCTCAATGATGTCTAAATGATTTAGAGAGAAAGGAATGGGGCATTGATCATTATCTTAGAATTTTTGTGCTTGTGGTGTATTCATGTAAAATAATCTTGGTGCATACTTGCTTGGTTGTGTGTAGGGAGGTCGTTTGTAGTAGATTATTAACTATTGTGTATGATTTGATTCAAAATATTCTAAACTTCTAAACTACATTCCAATGAGGCTTTTGTACATCAAGGTTTGAACAAGAACTATCTTATTTATTTGCAGAGTCAAATTCTTTCGCACTAGATACAACGCAATCCCTTTTATCAATACCATGATGCATTGTGTCTATGTTTTATATCAAAAATAAGGAATGACAGAGAGTCCCAATTCTAGAAATGAGAAAATCATCAATCTCATCATCATAATCTAATAAATTATTGATGACTCGAGGACTTGTTGGACTTCTGAATCAATCTCAAAATCAATGGTCAACATCTTATTCTTCTATATTCTTTCCATGCTAACATGGGATCATGACAGTCAACCAAAATCATAAATGCATCCACAAAACATTAGCATACATACATCCTACATAATGATATAATATCATCTACATATCATAAAGAATGACATCATCATATGAGAAACATGAAAAATAAAAGTATATCCATCTCATAGCATGTCAAAAAGATATTGAAAAAGAGAAGGAAACATCCATTGGATTGCATCCATATCATATATCGCATATCACATAAACATCACATCATAGGTCATCTCATATCACATGGCATAAATAAATAAATACATCCATCACATAAATATTTGCATCCATTGCATCCATACATAATCATAACACATACAATAAATGCATCACATCATAAATCAAATCAGGCCATCTCATATATATCTCAAAAATGAATGTCATGGTAAAAATATCAAAATCAATGTGTAATTATCATCAAAAGTGCATATACAAGAGGCTATCAAAAAGGAGCCAATGAATGTGTATACACATATCAATCAAGTTGTATATCCAAAAAGTATATGTATAAGGAGGCTATCCCCTACTGTCTCGATCACCATGATGTGACTGATCCTATCTCTGGCTAGGCTCTCTCGGCTACCTATGCTCAAAGTCTGGTTGCCTACGTGTTGGGGGAACATCCCAATAATACAGAGTATGATAGTAGGAGGCCTTTGTAACTGTATCTCGATACATCTGTGATATAATGGTTTGACCCTAGGTAGCCACTATGACATCTTCTAGTTGTTGCATCTTGGTAGTCTCCTCAGCCAACTGAATATCCATATCCTGTCAGAGCTGACACTCATGGTCCCTTTCCCCAGTCAATGTCTACACCTATTGCCTCAACTGGTCCCTCTCAGCCGTGAGGGCATGAATCTGAGCATCCCGAGGGTTTGGCCTTGGTGGTGGTTGTTGTGGCTATTGTGGAGGTTGATATGGGACCTATCCCACTACCTAGTTATGTCCACCCTATCCCCACCCCTATCCAAGAGGTTGGTCCTATTGACCCTAATCTAGTTGTGTTCCAGCTCTACCATGTCCCCTGCTTGCCCCTCTCCCTCTAGGGCTCCCTTGTGGAGGTACCCCTACTAGGTCCGTCATTCGGAGAGGAGGCACAAACCATGCATCATAGGTCGGCATCATCCTAGCATCTACCTAACCATGGTCATATACCCATGACTTGGTCACTAACTATCTAAAATCATTGATAGCCACTTGTGGCTGTATCTATGGGCCCCATGTGGCCTCCCTAGTAGTCCTCATGAATATAGTAGTATAATCATCTCCAAGTACATCTTGCACCTCATCAAACTACCTAGCCACTTGATCAAGCAAGTACCTCTCAATCATGGTGTGCTCTCGGTCCTGCATGTACCGAGTCTATCTAGCGTAAAATAGTTGTTGGTGATTATCATACCAGGCAAGCATCTATAGCCATGGTCACCATAAAAATACTGTCATATCATCAATGACCTACCACTAATATGGAATCCCCAATGGACTTGTGTGTTGCAATGTAATCTATCCCCTGTATCGAAACACCATTGGCTCATCTAGATCCACATCTGCCATATGAACCACTGGTTTGAGAAAAACTATATGCTCCCATGCCCAAATGTGTAACAAAGTAACACCACCTCCAAGGGCTCTCCCCTGGCAGTATACAAACTGGTGCATACCGTGATAGAGTGATGTCAGCAATGACTGGGCCCCACATGTAAAATGTCATACTATAAATCATCTTGTGCCATACCAATCCCCAACGAAGATTGAGTCCTTTGCCTCGCCGATCTAGGGTAACAATCCAAAAAATCAATGCTCCAACTATCAATCTAAAAAATGAGTGAGCACCCTCGATACATCTCTAAATCAATCGAGGTCACAAGTATGACATCCTCTTGACATAGAACCTCATGGAATGCATCATATCCAATATTTGTATCATATATCACTTGATCCCTATGAATAGGAAGTTGCAGTATCCTCCACACGTCCTCCAAGGTAATCGTGGCCTCACCAGTTGGTAGGTGAAATGATGATGTCTCATTGTGCCAGTTTTCACATAATATCATCATCATCGCTAGATATGTCCTCACCTCAGGCATGTAAGCCACAAACTAGAGCCCAATCTCCCCAAGGTGCTCTTGTTGAATCTCATCCAAATCCTCTAACTCCTCAAGCAACTCGAGTTGATGCTCGCACAACATCAATGGCTAGACAATCTCTTGCATCCATGATGCAAGCGTCAAAATTTGGCTAAAATCGATAAAATTTGGAGCTTTTACAAATGTGTCACTATAATTATTTTCCTAAATGGTTTTTCCCCTTTTCAAATTTGAAGAAGTGTCGTTATGGACACATGCGTTGCCATAATTCTTGGCGTCGCCCTACCAAAATCCCAGTAATCAGTCCTAAATGTATTTGTGTCACTAAAATAAAAATGAAACCCTAATTCCAAATCCCAAGACACATCGCTATTTACAATAGCATTGCTAAAAGTGACAAAAGCATCATCAAAACTCCTAAAAGCATCGCAATAGAGTGCCGCCAAACTTAACCTAGCTTCAATGCCTAATAAATGCACAAAAAAAGCATAGGAAAAGTTTCAATTTGTGTATCGATGGTCCAACGCCTAGAGGTCATTCGTACTCTCAAACTCAGTCAGTGATGTGTCATGGAAGCACACAACAAACCATTTCATCAGAGGGTCACAACAAAAAGTGCAGAAAATCTCAAAGTGTGAATGCACAAATGAATTGAAAATGACCCTTTAACCTCTATTTATGCCTAAAAATTAGGGGCTTTTCCCTAATTTGAGAGGGAAGCTAGGTTTTTTTGGCTTGTTTATACATTTTTCATACCATGATGCTTATTTTGAGTTATTTTTTGTGTTTCTAAGCTTATTTTTGCATCTCAGAGCCTTTTTCTTGACACCTTAATCAATGTTAAACCTTTGTTGCGAGATCAACCCAAAATTCAAATTTTTTGCCTTATCTCTCAAGTGGGCAAGGTACCAACTTAACTCCTTCCACTAGGGCAATAGTGGGGCATCCAAAAAATAAAAAAATAAAAAAATAATTTGAGCAACAACATTAATCTAAAGGGCTCCAGTCTTTGAACCAACGTAATAGGTACCTCACTTCAAAGAGGGGAAAAATATAGACACTAAAAATTGTCCTGAATGGTACTATACACACTTGAATTTGATCACTAACATTGTTTCATCCTGAATTTCACCTTCTTTTCACCTATATAATTAAATAAGCCTAGTCATTTAATTAAATACATCATTTTCATCTATTAATCTAATTGACTTGATTAGGTTAATTCACCCCCTTTCGCCTTCACCTCTCATCCTCTTTAATTGAATAAATCAAATTATTTAATTAAAAAACCCCTAATTCCTCTCATTTAATTAAATAATCCTAAATTATTTAATTAAATACCATTTGCATCCCCTTTTCATTAAATAAACTAATTATTTAGTGAGCATCCTCATATTCCCCATCTTGCACAATTAAAACTTAGTTTTAATTACTAATTTCTAATTTTCTTCACCCATCCACTTGCATAAGGAATATTCTTCTATTTGGATCTAAAAATGGAATATTCTTTCCTAGCAAACTTTGTAACAAACTTTCAAATTTGTTACAAAGTGTATTTTTTTGAATCATTCTCATCTATTGAAGCTTTCCTTGATCCATGTGATCTTTGATTCTCATCCATTGATGAGAACCCTTGATCCATGTTTCATCCCCCTTTTCATTTTGACCATTGATTCTTCATTTGCTCGAGCTTATAAATGCTTCATCATTTGGAGAGAAATGGATCCACCTTTTCAGAGCAAAGTTATGTTGTTTAAATTCATACTCACTCACATCTACATTTAGCATTTGTTAGCATTTAGCTTAATCTTCATCCATATTAGCTTAAGCATCCATTAATGGCTTCCATTTTAGCTTAGTTTACATCCATTTTAGCATAAGTTTGCACCCATGGCTTGCATCTTTGAACTTTGTTTCCATTTAGTGTAGCTTGTATCCATCTCCATCAAGAATTTAATCATTTAGCACTCATTTTCATCATGTTAAACTAGTTGTGCATCCACGTTTTGTTCATATTTCACTAGTTTCATCGATTTTCATCAATAAAATTGATTGGAACGGCTCATATTATCCAAAGGATTGGGGGAGGGTCACCATTCCACATCATTGCGACACCACTCCCCCAATGGGATAAGGTTTGGAGTATTAGAATAGGTTTCTTTTGAGCTTTCATGTTCATTTCATGTTTAGTTTAATGGTTTCTTAGTTTTTGATTCTTTTGAATATCTCATTGGGATCATGACTTAGTAGATTGAATATGGTGTAAATTCATTTGGATTTGGTGTGTTTCATTCATACTATGACTATGATCACACTATCACTCACTTTTTATCTTTGTCTTCAACTCTTGTGTCAATGATCCATCAAAAAAAACCCAACATGAAGCAAAGAAAGAGGAAAGAATGGAAAGCTAGATGCCTTAGGACAACTTCATCATATAAAGACACTTGCATGCTTCAAATATTCAAATACTTGGGTGTGGAAGCTACAATATTTATTTGAAAATTTCATTAGTTCATTTGATTAGATTCATAGTTTAGGTGTTGGAAAAATTCTTTGCTCCAAGTTTGTAACAATTTGAACTTTTTCTTGGATTTAGAGTTAAATAGATGTTTATTTTTCTATATATTAGTTTGAATCTTAATTCTTTAAAAAATTCCTTAAAATAGAATTTAACTTCTTTTAGAAAGAACTCTTGAATTATTGCAAAGCCTTATATAGTAAACACAAATCAATCAACAAATCAACTAGCATAAGCAAGCAAAAAAATTACAAAAAAAAATAAAAAAATTGTATATAATTTTCATTTAACTCAAAAGTAAAATTAGTTGCATGTGCATGCCTTGATTTTTATCTTATTCAATACATCTAATTTAAATTTTCAAAGAGAAAACATTCATTGTATGTTTTTTTGTATTCAAAAAGTTACCTATATTCATATAACAATTTTAAAACGCAAAAAGAATATATATCATTTTATGTATTTTCATGCATGAATAATATTTTTTTTATAAATTCTATTCTAAATTGGATTATGTAAAAAGAGGTAAAAATAAATCAATTTTAAAGTAGTTTGTTTCTTCCTAGTTTTTTACTTTTTCCTATTTTTTCTTGCATGCATGTGAGCATCTTTATCTCAGTACCTTTATACACCCAAAAAAAACTAAAAAGCACCTAAAAAGCATAAAATCAAACAAAAAGAAAGAATTAATACAAGTAGAATGATGAAAAAATTAGGTCCTATTTGTATTTAAGCCTAAGAACTTTTAAACTTAGTGTTAGCCCAAAATAAATCATTACAAACAAGCAATAATTTTGAAACACAAACAAAGTAAAACCTGCATACACATTAAATTAGCAAAACTATCACCTTATTGTTTGTTGCTACGACACACAATTGAGCATTACACACCTAAATGTGCCTAGGGATAAGGATAGATTGGGTAGAGGTTACCTTGAGTAAATTAAGAGAAAAACACCATCCCTTACACCAAAATAAGTTTTGTGAAAAAGTTGGGAAAAGTTTATAGAAGCCAAAAAAAGAATGTTATACTTAAATAATACTATATTTCTCTTTTTAATTACCATTAAATCATGTGCATTACATATTTATAGGATTTTCATATCATATAATACATAGAGCCTCGTATAACAACTCCCTTAAATAGATAATTACAAGATAACTAATACAAAACTCCTAACAACTAATTTTGGATGTATCCTATAGACTAAAAACCTATTACATGGGATTCATGACTAGGTTCAAATATATAACTAATGATGTAAAATTCCCAACACCCTAGATTATTAAATCATTCTCCAAAATAAATTCATCAATAAGACAAGGTATGAGTAGGGACACACATCTTCTCAACATAAATAATACTAAAACCCACCTCACTATGCTTCTTCAATAGGATTGAACTTATTGAAATTTATCCAAGGATAAGGACAAACACATCTATCCAACATTAAATTTTTGAATAGGGACACAAAAAAAATTCACAACAATTATGATTGGGGACAAACACATCCAATCACAAACAACAAACAAATGTGATTAGGGTCAAACACATCCAATCACTATCACTCAACAATTGTGATTGGGGACATGCACATCCAATCACAAATACACACTCTTGATTTTATTTGGAAAATATTTTCCTCCTCACTATTCTCATATGGAGGGTCTTCGATAACTACTTCAAAAATATATTATTCATCATTGTTTGCAACCCTTTCCTTATTCATATTTATCTTGTAATCGAGGAGATCCTTGGCACATTGAATGTAATTCATAATTATGTACCCCTTTCTCTTGCAATATAAGCGCAAAACTCTACCCCTTGGATAATTGGTTTCCCTTTCAAGTAGAACAACTGGATCTAAAGGAATGGATAAGCTTGGTTTTAGAAGCATTGCAATTTCCTCTATAGTACAATCACTTTTATTAGCTCCTTCATCAATCAAGGTAGATATTATATCTTCTAAGGTAACATCTACTATGTTAATTGTGAACAAAATATTACCATAGATTGGAGGCATGCTATTCAAGAAAATAGTGTTTGCATCATCATCATCTACCATGGATTTTATCCTAGATGGTTGATTTATCAAGAAATGAACCTTACTAATGTGTTGAACAACATTGTCACCTTCCATCATTTTTATCTCGAATAATTTATACTTTAGGCCCATCTTTGCACTTGATTCTTTTGATCCAAATAAAGCACTAAGATCATCCCATACTTGCTTCAAGGTCTTCAAGAAGTCAATATAGAGGAGGTATGCATCTAAAATTCCAAGACCAATCAAATTTTTTGCTCTTAAATCCTTTGTCATCCATTTTTTATTCCATCAATATCAATTGGCTTTGAAATGGTTCCACTCACTACATCTGATCAATAATTTTTAATAAGAATTATTTGGAGCTTGACTTGCCAAGTGTGGAAATCTTTACCTTCAAATTTCTTAATCAAAGTGTTGTTTGTCTCCATATTAAATATATGTCCCCCTCTTAATCAAAATAGATTGAAGGTGTTGGGATCCATTGAAATGCACCTTGAGTAACACTTTTAACACATTGACACTGTTACATGGAAAATTGATTCTATAAAACCAATAAATAATACTATTCCATTTTTTAATACATATATATCCAATTATATTTAAAAAATTAACTCTATTTTTTAAAATAAGAAATTTCTAAGAAAATAGGAGAGAAATATCAAGAAACAATAGTCTGTGCCAAAATGCCACCTTACATGAATAAATAATATGATGGATTTGAAAATAGCAATTCACCATAGTCTTTGAACTCTGCTTCATGTCACGTCCACTACTGCATTTTTCTTGTAAGAAGATTGTTAAGGATCTCCAATGTTTCAATACAATGCTACACAAAGTATAGTCAACATTTTACTATGATCATAGCACTATATGTAGCATATCCCATCCATTAAACAACAACAACCAATTTTAAACCTCAAGATGTGTTTGATATAATTAATGACTTATTCAATGATTTGAAAAAATTATAATGACAATGCCAAGCTTTAAATCTCATTGGATCATCATTTCAAAGCCTTTATATACTACAAACACCTACATGAAAAGAAATGAAAGATTTTTTTTGTACTCACATTACTTCTTTCCACTCTCTTTTGTGTTTTTTGGGGTCATTATGCCATGGTTTGAACCTAAGACTATTTCTCCTTGTTCTTTCACTCAAGATGGAAATCAACCATTTTAATACAATAAACTCCAAAATATATTAGCAACTAATTCAAACATATTTGTTATTTCTCCTTTTAGGTATCTTATGATTCTCTAGAGTAGTAAAGAGAGGCGGTCGAGGGCATCCATTGTCCAAAATTTATTTTTCAAACCATTTTAGATGGTGTTTCCCTTCATAAACCAAATACATAGTGACACAACAATGCTAGCTCTGATACCATATCAAAAAATTGGGCAAAGTTTATAGAAGCCAAAAAGAAAACTTTATACTCAAATAATATTACGCTTCTCTTTTTTACTATTTTTCAATCATATACATTACATATTTATAGGATTTTTATATCCTATATTATAAGGAATATCCTATAACAACTCCTTTTGATAATTAAAAATTAACAAATAAACAAACTCCTAACAAATAATTTTGCATGTATCATCAACACTAACAAACCTATCACATGGGATTCATGAGTAGGTTCAACTAATGATGTAATATTTGTAACAATTTTTGGACCAAGAAGTTTCCTTAGAAATAATTTGACAAGAACATGAATGCATCCTAGTCATTGAATAATACTATAAAGAAACTTTGTTAGAACTTGAAACAATTCAAGAAAATATTGCTCAAGAGAACACTCATTGAGTGCTTCATACTTCAAAAACACAAGTCAACATATTTAATGTAAATACAAAAACTCCATTTAATCAATGCCATCTTTTTCATTGAGCTCTTTCCCATGAAAAGAGAAACCCCACTAGATAAATAGTTGCCCCTCAAGAAAATATCATTGCCCTATTTAGGAAACTTTGCCCACATGAAGATGATAGTCCTCCATATACTCTTCCACTACATTTTTTTCCACATGAGTTGATATGTCCATATCCAATCCATGCATGTACAACATGTGATCACTCTTTTTGATTCAAGCATATTAGTGGTGAGTTAAATTTGGAGAGTAATCTTGAGAGGCTTGAGAGGTAGCATATCAAAATAATCAAAACTTCTTACAACACATACTAAAAGG
Organism: Sequoiadendron giganteum; assembly: GCA_007115665.2. Classification (NCBI taxonomy): domain Eukaryota; kingdom Viridiplantae; phylum Streptophyta; class Pinopsida; order Cupressales; family Cupressaceae; genus Sequoiadendron; species Sequoiadendron giganteum. Next base: position 426,720,935 of record CM021104.1, read on the forward strand.
AAATATGCATCCACCTAAGATAATTTCCACATAACCCAAATAGATAAATCTATGAAAACGAGTATTCAGAATCCATATGCAAAATAATAGACAACATAAAATCAAAGATGACACAAGATATACCCTAGGAAAACCATCAAGAGGGAAAAACCCATCCTCCAAAAGAATCCATCATTCATGTATTATTCAACAATAAAGATTGCAATACATCTTCAGAGTTATCCATAAACACCTTTGAAACCTAAGCCCTCTACAAGCACTTTGTGTGAAAAATCATGTAACAACACATCCCATGCCATGATTCAATCCTCACAAATTCCAACAAGAGAGGCTCTCAACCCCTTAGCCAAAATAGCCAACTAGCCAACCTTAAACAACTGCCCATGGGTTTGCTTTTATAGAAACAAGCTCACACAAAACCACCAAGTGGTATTACATAAAACCATGTGACTAATACCATGAAACTACAAAACCATTAACCCCCACATTTAATTCTTGGTACTAAATTTTCCCAACATTAAATATTTTTTCCATGTGCAACTCCACATTAAATATTTAATCCAATGTTACATACAAGACATAAAGTGTCCCCAAGAATGCTAACCCATGTGATGCACACATCCCTAGATCCCCTAGGTGCACCACATAATAATAAAATGTTACATTTACAACATTATGTAATGTAGACAACACACCTTTTCCTAAAAAATACCACCAAAATTTTAAACAAAAGTGACAAACAATAGGGTTCAACCCACCACTGCAAGAACCACATTACAGCAAACAACCTCAAGTAGGTGAATCTTGAAATGTTAATCAATCAAATGAAGCAACCCTAGAGGTTCCTATTGGAACCTAAATGCAATGGATTAAGGAACTTTAGGTTGGGGGTGTTGACCAACCACTTTAAAACCTAGCATAAGAAAATATGAGGCCACGATCTCAAAGATGACAAATTCACATCATTCCCTTCCTCCCTACTTAAAATGACCCAAACCACGAGACATCTCAACCACCCTTGTATCTATTTTTTCCCAAAATATGACAAACAAGGATGTTATACCTCCTCATCCACCACCCTAAAAAATGACGAATGTATAGAAATGTAGTGGGATACCCACCAACCAAATTGTCAACCACATAATCCCACACATGCTTAAACCAATCAATCCAATACACCAAATTTATGCAAACTCCAACTTTCAACCAAACTAGGGCATCCAAGAACAACCCAACTACCAAACCCTACCACTACAATCGATTTTTTGAGGATTTCCTCCTACACATGATCCCTTCTCAAGAACTTAACTCAAAGAACACTTTCACCATGCCATATTGCCTCGACTTCTCCATAATCTTCCCAACTTCAAGGTAAAAGGAGATCCTACTGCACAAATCAAGGCTTATACCAATGTTGTCCAAGATATTCTAACATGGGACACAATGATTGCACCTAACTTCTACCAAGAATCAAGTGATAACAATGCCAACAATAATAATAGTAACAAAAACAATCCCTCTACACCTAAAATCCTAAAAAGTAATTGAAATACACTACAACAAAACAGGCAATTAGCATCGGATTTTAGTGTATTTGAAACCCTCAATTAGAACCATCTCACAGCATGAAAGTCGATGCAAAAGTGTTCTTTTGTTTCTTTGCTAGATTTAGCGTCGTCTTTAACGTCCCGTTTAGCGTCAGATTTAACACCAAAAAATTGGTTCCGATTATACCGTCCTCTTTAGCGCCAGATTTAACGCCAAAAAATTGGTGTCGGTTATTGCGTCCTCTTTAGTGTCAGAAATGGCGCCAGAAATAGCGCCTATATTGGCATCGAAATAGGCTTTCGGTTGTGCTTCAATGTCTGCTCCCATTTTTTCTTCTAGTTTTTCTCCCACTTTTGCTCCGAGTATTGCTCCCACTTTTGCTTCCAATTGTGCTTCCACTTTTGCTTCCACTTTTGCTTCTGGTTTTGCTTCTAGATTTGCTTCCAATGTTGCTTCCAATTCTACTTCCAATTTTTCTTCTAGTTTTGCTTCCAGTTTTGCTTCCAGTTGTGCTTCCAATTTTGCTTCTAATTTGGCTTCCAGGCTTGCTTCCAGTTTTGCTTCCATTTTTGCTTCCAGTTTTGCTTCTTGTTTTGCTTCCGATTTTTCTTCTAGTTTTGCTTCGAATTTTTCTTCCAGGTTTGCTTCCATTTTTGCTTCCAATTTTTCTTCTAGTTTTGCTTATGATTTTGCTTCCAAATTTGTTTCCAGTTTTGCTTCCTGCGTTCCTTCCAGTTTTGCTTCCGGTTTTGCTTCCAAGATTGCTTCTTCTTTGCTTCTAGTTTGGCTTCTTTTTTTGCTTCTAAAAATGATTCTTTTTTTGCTTCCATTTATTAATTTAATATGTTTTAATTCAATTTAATTAGTTAAATATATGATGCCTCTTAAATAACTCATATGATTATAGAGTAAGTAATTTAATTATTTAACTCATATGATTAAATAATAAGATAATTACTTATAAAAAAAAACAAGATAATTATTTTATTTTTTTGCTAGTTAAATCATTGCTAAGGGGCAGTACCTTGTATTTCTTCACAAAAGTTTTTACATGAGTTTCTAACCAAAATTTACTTGCAGGCCTTTGACAAAATAGACATGTGTTTCAAAAACCTTTACCCTACCTACCCATGCTGATACATTTTTAGTTACAAAATGGCCTGGTTCTAGACTCAGGCAACGCCAACCAAGGTTGGCTCCTATCTGCTACTACTTTCCCCTATTTCTACTATATCATATGCATACCAAAATATAACTTTTACTGAGCTGGGAATTTTTCAATCTTCATCATCATCTGCCCCTGTCCGCTTCCTATAGGTAATGTATTCTGCAATCACTGGGTAGACAACACCACAATTCTGGTGGGCCGAACCTTTGGATTTTTCCCCAGGGTCCCTATTGTCGTCCTTGTGCTACTCTTCTCCTAAACCAAAGTCCCAATTTTCGTCGTCCCCTGCCACAATCTTGTTTGCCAGCCCTTCATCCTCAACATACCGGATTGCCCAGCCTCTTGGATGATTTTTCACCAGATTGGTTGCTCTGAGCAGGAAGAGGACGTTTTGGTCACGCTCATCCCACAACTTCTCAAAAACCTCTAGGTCGATGGTTCGAATCAAAGGTAATTTCATGACATCCCTACCATGCATCCGGAGCATGTAGTAGTTTTGGGGCATTGGTATTTATTTATTCTCATCTACATTGTTGAGGGTTGCATCGATATCCCCCAACCAAGCATGGACAAAGACCATCTATGTGAGCTTCTTCCCTATCTCTTTCGACACACCCATATGCAGTAACATTGCTAGGAACATGGCCAAGATTTTTGAGTTTGACCTGAACATGTGATAGGCCCTCATGAATTTTGGCCCCAAAATTTTCTTGGTCGCCCAAAGAATCAGTGGATGAGATGATGCCAACAAAGCCTACAGTCTTTTATCTGTGATCTCACCTTTGAAAGATTGTTACTGCTTCTCAATGTTCAAGAATAATGGAGTCTCCATTATTCTTGCTACTATGGCTCCACGCCTTTCTGTTGCTTAGACTTGCACTAGTTCCTCCACCTTCGGCTCCGCCACCTACTTTTTCTCACACCTACTTTTGGAATGCTCCTTGTGTTTGTCAGAAATAACACCACCCGATGCCTTTTATAGATGGGGACCTAATTACTTCATTTTTATGTGTTTTTTGTGCCTTTGAGGTGTGTTTGCTGGAAATAACAAGAAAATTATTATAACAAGTGAGTCAAATATCTATAATTTAATTGAATTTGACAACATCCATCCTGCACAGTAAATTAAAATCATCATAAGTAATAAATATCCATCCAAAATTAATCATTGACCACTTTTAATATATATAAATTGACAAGTCAATACTGGTAAGATCATCATCATGTATAACTAAAATAAGTGAAAGTCAAATATGCCAGTAGATCAATAACATTTCAAAATGATACATGTCCAACAGTTGACATAAGTCAAAATGATACATGTACAAATGATGTAAGTAAAAATGATAAATTATGTAACTCAAATTGATACAAATGAAGATGATACATGTCCAAATGATATAAGTGAAAATCATAAATTTCAATATGATACAACTCAATAATATGGTACTATAGGCCGTGAAAATGATACATATGATAGTAACCATGAAAAGAGGCATCATAACAATATATCAGCAATGATCCATGATGCAATGTATATGATCATGAATGTCACTAGGTACTACCAGCTATTGCCTCATCATCATCACCACTTTCATGATGATCATCATCATCATAACGATATACCATCAATGATCCATTATGCAGCTCATGAATTTTGTTGGGTACTAGCAGCAACTACCCTATCATCATCATCACCATCGTGATCGTCGTCGTCGTCGTCATCGTCGTCGTCATCATCATTGTCATTGGCCTCGGTGTCTTTCGTACCTATGTCATCATCATCCTCTGCCATGTGATCTATACTGATAGAACCAATAATTTCTGGATCTATATCATGATGAGGATCATCTTGATCTTCTGGAAGACCTCTGTTCTGCAAAAAAAACACATTTAAAATGAAAATTTATTATTTATTTCATACAATAATTTGTTTTTTGTTATATATATAATAGTGAAATATATGAGATGAAACCATAATCAAATTACATCATATCAAAGTGCACATACCAGAATAAAATTTCAAAAAAGTTAAATCTAATATGTGATTCCAACGATGTAAAACATGCAACAATTCTAATAAACATTAGTAAAGATCATAAAAAAAATCGTTATACAATTTAACTATCAATTGTAAATTCTATTACATAACCTTAAGTGCCAACTCTTTGTAAAAGAATGAGGAGACTACAAGAAGATTGGTTGAAGGGGGCATTGGTACATGAGATGGACATGGCTCTTCCAATCCATCCACTAAGATGGTTTCATACACAAATGTGGAAGATATCCCCGTTTCTAGAAAGCTCATGATTTAGGTTGATACAAAAAATGATGTTGTTCTGGTACCCATATATGGAATCATGGTTCCATTTCATGTAAACACCATCAAGAGTGTTAGAAGCCAACAAGATGGAGGGAATTCTTATATAAGGATAATTTTCAATGTTCCAGGTACCGGCTTTAATGCCAACTACATGCCAACATTAAAATTCCCTAGAAGTATTTATGTTAAGGAAATTTCCTTTAGATCCAAGGATTCAAAGCACATCAACCATGTGGTACAAATGATTAAATCCCACAGATGATCTGTAGCAATGAGAGAGTCTGAAAAGGTAGAGAGAGCTACATTGGTGACTTAGGAGAAACTTCAAATTTCAAAACCAAAGGCAATTAGGCTGGCAGACTTGTGGATTAGGCCAGCATTTGGTGGAAAAGGAAGAAAGATGACTGGAACTTTGGAGGGCCACCATAATGGATTTCGGTATTCAACCATGAGAGCATAAGAGAGAGCTAATATCATGTATCAAAACATTAAGCATGCATTCTTCCATCCAGCGGAGAAGGAGATGATTACTTTGCTTAAGTTTCATTTGCATAACCATATCATGGTGTGGGAACCAAGAAGACCAAGGATGTCCAGTTTTATGTGGAGGTAATGGATGTGGTCCAAACTTTAGGAGGGACACGAATTTCAATGTATGATCCTGATGAAATTGAGGAAGAGCAACAAGAGAGGGACAGGAAAAATAAAATCAATGCAAAGTTTCAAGGATTTTTCACGCGAGTAAGAGAGCTATGGGAGTAGCCTAATCTAAAATATTTTGAACTAGAGTTTGGTATACCATTTAGAGAGCTTGGTTTTCATGGAAGAGGAAGAAAGATGATTACTTTGATTCATTTTCATTTGCATAACCATATCATGGCATGGGAACCAAGAAGACCAAGGATGTACATTTTTATGTGGAGGTAATGGATGTGGTCCAAAGTTTAGGAGGGGCAAGAAGGTCAATGTATGATCCTGATGAAATTGAGGAAGAACAGCAAGAGAGGGACAGGAAAAATAAAATCAATGCAAAGTTTCAAGGATTTGTCAAGCGAGTAACAGAGATATGGGAGCAGCCTCATCTAAAATATTTTGAACTAGAGTTTGATATACCATTTAGAGGGCTTGGTTTTCATGGAAGAGGAAGAAAGATGATTACTTTGCTTCATTTTCATTTGCATAACCATATCATGGCGTGGGAACCAAGAAGACCAAGGATGTCCAGTTTTATGTGGAGGTAATGGATGTGGTCCAAAATTTAGGAGGGGCAAGAAGGTCAATGTATGATCCTGATGAAATTGAGGAAGAACAGAAAGAGAGTGATCGAAAAAATAAAATTAATGCAGATTTTCAAGGATTTGTCAAGCGAGTAAGAGAAATGGTTGAACTCCATTGACGCCATTCCTCAATCTTCGCTTGATGGCATCAAGGAATGGTTGAACTCCATGGATATAAAGTATTATGAAAGTAGAATGAACTTGAACTAGTGGCCAATTTTGAAGACTATTACTAATGATCCAGATAAATTTATTGAAGATGGTGGTTGGAAATTTTTGAATATGGAAGCTAGTGATTCTGATTTTGATAATTCAGAAGAGTCAGATCAAGGATATGAGCCCTTGGATGTAGAAGAGGAATCAAAATCATATTTCATGTAGCCACCATCAAGAGTGTTAGAAGCCAATAAGATTGAGGGAATTCTTATATAAGGATAATTTTTAATGTTCCAGGTATTGGCTTTAATGCCAACTACATGCCAACATTGAAATTCCCTAACAGTATTTATGTTAAGGAAATTTCCTTTAGATCCAAGGATTCAAATAACATCAACCATGTGGTACAAATTATTAAATCCCATAGATGATTTGTAGCAATGAAAGAGTCTAAAAAGGCAGAGAAAGCTACACTGGTGACTCAGGAGAAACTTCAGCTTTCAAAAACAAAGGCAATTAGGCTGACAGACTTGTGGATTAGGCCAACATTTGGTGGAAGAGGAAGAAAGATGACTAGAACTCTGAAGGGCCACCATAATGGATTTTGGTATTCAACCATGAGAGCAGAAGAGAGAGTTGATATCATGTATCAAAACATTAAGCATGCATTCTTCCAGCCAACATAGAAGGAGATGATTACTTTGGTTCATTTTCATTTGCATAACCATATCATGGTGTGGGAACCAAGAAGACCAAAGATGTCCAGTTTTATGTGGAGGTAATGGATGTGGTCCAAACTTTAGGAGGGGCAAGAAGGTCAATGTATGATCCTAATGAAATTGAGGAAGAACAACAAGAGAGGGACAAGAAAAATAAAATCAATGAAGATTTTCAAGGATTTGTCAAGCGAGTAAGAGGGCTATGGGAGCAGCCTCATCTAAATGATTTTGAACTAGAGTTTGATATACCATTTAGAGAGCTTGGTTTTCATGGAAGAGGAAGAAAGATGATTACTTTGCTTCATTTTCATCTGCATAACCATATCATGGTGTGGGAACCAAGCAGACCAAGGATGTCCAGTTTTATGTGGAGGTAATGGATGTGGTTCAAACCTTAGGAGGGGCAAGAAGGTCAATGTATGATCCTTATGAAATTGAGGAAGAACAGGAAGAGATGGATAGGAAAAATAAAATCAATGCAAAGTTTCAAGGTGTTGGGACTGGAAAAATCTACCATTTTCCACTAGCCTCTACCTCACCTACCTTCCATATACCACAGAAATACACCACACTTTAATTTTATGATCAATACAAATTGTAGAAATTTGTTTGACTAGATCCATATTATAGCCTCCATTACACCCATAAAATTGAAATCTCATAGTCATTCACTCATTCCTAGTGAAATTCAATACCATCGGCCTAACAATGCTTCAACAGAAGAACCCCCATCATAGCCCCGTTGATGGCCTGATGAAAATAGCTTACAACCTAGTATCAGAGTAACAATACCCTATCGGGCTGACTCCTAAGGTTCTCTCCCTGATATACCGATACAGTCAACAAAAGTAAACACATCGATGTAACAGATAAACATCGGTGGAACGAATTATGGCATTCCCCCGATGGGTCGATATAACCATGAATAGTTCTTCAAGACATTTTATACTTTGATTATACTATTTTTAAGTGACCTTTTCATGTATATAATCATATCATGTTCATGTATGTTAAATAAGGATAAAATCAATGCAGATTTTCAAGGATTTGTCAAGCAAGTAAGAGAGCTATGGGAGCAGCCTCATCTAAAACATTTTGAACTAGAGTTTGATATACCATTTAGAGAGCTTGGATTTCATGGAAGAGGAAGAAAGATGATTAATTTGCTTCATTTTAATTTTCAAGGATTTGTCAAGCGAGTAAGAGATCTATGGGAGCAGCCTCATCTAAAATATTTTGAACTAGAGTTTGATATACCATTTAGAGAGCTTGGTTTTCATGGAAGAGGAAGAACGATGATTACTTTGCTTCATTTTCATCTGCATAACCATATCATGGTGTGGGAATCAAGAAGACCAAGGATGTCCAGGTTTATGTGGAAGTAATAGATCTAGTCCAAACTTTAGGAGGGGCAAGAAGGTCAATGTATGATCCTAATGAAATTGAGGAAGAACAACAAGAGAGGGACAAGAAAAGTAAAATCAATGCAGATTTTCAAGGATTTTCTAGGCGAGTAAGAGAGCTATGGGAGCAGCCTCATCTAAAATATTTTGAACTAGAGTTTGATATACCATTTAGAGAGCTTGGTTTTCATGGAAGAGGAAGAAAGATGATTACTTTGCTTCATTTTCATTTGCATAACCATATCATGGTGTGGGAACCAAGAAGACCAAGGATGTCCAGTTTTATGTGGAGGTAATGGATGTGGTCCAAACTTTAGGAGGGGCAAGAAGGTCAATGTATGATCCTGATGAAATTGAGGAAGAACAACAAGAGAGGGACATGAAAAATAAAATCAATGCATATTTTCAAAGATTTTTCAAGCAAGTAAGAGACCTATGGGAGCAACCTCATCTAAAATATTTTGAACTAGAGTTTGATATACCATTTAGAGAGTTTGGTTTTCATGGAAGAGGAAGAAATATGATTACTTTGCTTCATTTTCATTTGCATAACCATATCATGGTGTGGGAACCAAGAAGCCAAGGATGTCCAGTTTTATGTGGAGGTAATGGATGTGGTCCAAACTTTAGGAGGGGCAAGAAGGCCAATGTACGATCCTTATGAAATTGAGGAAGAATAGCAAGAGAGGGACAGGAAAATTAAAATCAATGCAGATTTTCAAGGATTTTTCAAGTGAGTAAGAGAGCTATGGGAGCAACCTCATCTAAAATATTTTGAGCTAGAGTTTGATATACCATTTAGAGAGCTTGGTTTTCATGGAAGAGGGAGAAATATGATTACTTTGCTTCATTTTCATTTGCATAACCATATCATGGCGTGGGAACCAAGAAGACCAAGGATGTCCAGTTTTATGTGGAGGTAATGAATGTGGTCCAAACTTTAGGAGGGGCAAGAAGGTCAATGTATGATCCTGATGAAATTGAGGAAGAATAGCAAGAGAGGGACAAGAAAAATAAAATCAATGCAGATTTTCAAGGATTTTTCAAGCGAGTAAGAGAGCTATGGGAGAAGCCTTATCTAAAATATTTTGAACTAGAGTTTGATATACCATTTAGAGAGCTTGGTTTTCATGGAAGAGGAAGAAAGATGACTACTTTGCTTCATTTTCATTTGCATAACCATATCATGGCTTGGGAACCAAGAAGACCAAGGATGTCCAATTTTATGCGGAGGTAATGGTGTGGTCCAAACTTTAGGAGGGGCAATAAGGTCAATGTATGATCCTAATGAAATTGAGGAAGAACAGCAAGAGAGGGACAGGAAAAATAAAATCAATGCAAATTTTCACGGATTTTTCGAGTAAGAGAGCTATGGGAGAAACCTCATCTAAAATATTTTGAACTGGAGTTTGATATACCATTTAGTTTTCATGGAAGAGGAAGAAAGATGATTACTTTGCTTCATTTTCATTTGCATAACCATATCATGGCGTGGGAACCAAGAAGACCAAGGATGTCCAATTTTATGTGGAGGTAATGGATGTGGTCCAAACTTTAGGAGGGGCAAGAAGGTCAATGTATGATCTTGATGAAATTGAGGAAGAACAGCAAGAGAGGGTCAGGAAAAATAAAATCAATGCAGATATTCAAGGATTTTTCAAGTGAGTAAGAAAGCTATGGGAGCAACCTTATCTAAAAGATTTTGAACTAGAGTTTGATATACCATTTAGAGAGCTTGGTTTTCATGGAAGAGGAAGAAAGATGATTACTTTGCTTCATTTTCATTTGGATAACCATATCATGGTGTGGGAACCAAGAAGACCAAGGATGTCCAATTTCATGTGGAGGTAATGGATGTGGTCCAAACTTTAGGAGGGGAAATAAGGTCAATGTATGATCCTGATGAAATTGAGGAAGAACAGCAAGAGAGGGACAGGAAAAATAAAATCAATGCATATTTCAAGGATTTTTCAAGCGAGTAAGAGAAATGGCTAAACTCCATTGATGCCATTCCTCAATCTTCGCTTGATGGCATCAAGGAATGGATGAACTCCATGGATATAAAGTATTATGAAAGAAGAATGAACTTGAACTAGCGGCCAATTTTGAAGACTATTACTAATGATCCAGACAAATTTATTGAAGATGGTGGTTGGGAATTTTTGAATATGGAAGCTAGTGATTTTGATTCTAATAATTCAGAAGAGTCAGATCAAGGATATGAACCCTTTGATGTAGAAGAGGAATCAAAATCAAATGAGGAAGGTTCAGAAGATGAATCTCTTATGGAGTTAGATGAGGATGATGAAGAAGAAGAAGAAGAAGATTCTGAAGGGGAGGAAGGTAAAACATGGGATGAATTAGAAGCTAAATCCAGAAATGCAGATAAGGAAAAAGGAGACGAGTTTGATAGTGAAGTGAAGAGGAAATGCAGATTCAAGAAGAATGCCTACCAAGAGGCATAAAGTCAGATGAATTGAGTTCATATACATCCTTGTACTATTTATTCATGCACATAAATGGTTCGGTTGTTTATGCAAATGATGCATATATGTTAACTTGATCAGTGTTGTTAGTTTGGTAGTTTGAATTCTATGACAACCAGCCATTAGGCCATTCCGTGCGGGAGCACGTTTGTGTTTTTAGTTATATTTTTTGGATAGCTCTACTTGGTGTTAAGGACATTCCATTTATCTTTTGAATGTTAAGAAATCTAGTATTACACACTTCTCTATGTTGATCAGATCAGGTTGCAAGTTTTTTACTGCTAATTTCTTTATTTATGGAGTTTTTTTAACTTGGAAGACAAGAATTTACTGCCTTTTTTTAAATTAGATGGACAAATTGAGTGGTTGGTTAGCTACGCCAAGTGATGTAGACTACAAGGATGTGTTAGATCTATAGGATGCCTACCAAGATGCATCAAAACATTCTTACATGTTAAAAGAATGGAAGCATCATGAGGAAGGATGGCAAAGATGCATGTGGATCACTTAGTAGAATGGCAACATGAATTCAAGGAAGCACTCCTTGAAATACCATGTTTGAGAGAAAAGAAGATAAATCAAATCAACATGGGACTAAGTTTCTCAAATGATACAACTCATAACTTAAATGAGGACACTTAAGAGATATTAAAAGACAATGGTCATTAATTAAAATATGTGATGAAAATAAGGCATGAATGTCACCCACTACCCTTTAAGGCAAACAATGTTTTTTTCCTCAACATGAAATAATGGGACAATTGAGTGGGATCTAGGTCCAACAAAGAAGCACTTTAGAACTCATCCTACGCATCAATAAACAACTCAACATAAGAAATGAAAATTGACATATTAACACAACAATATCCAACTAAGTTATTGAAACTAAAAGTCAACTATTCATACCTCGTTCTCCATCCAAATTAAAAAATCGGCCCACTTTTTCCTTTGTAACTTTTCCTTTTCAAATTGCTTTGGATGTCGGCCATATTTCTCCTGCTGTCAAAACATGGCACATGGACTAGTTAAACTAATTGATATGCAATCATTTACTTTTTCCTAGGGAATTAAAAAAATATCATTTAACATATTAAATATACTTACAAATTTATAGATCAAGGCATGTAAACCTTTCTGGCCACTGTGATGCATGGCATGAAGTTTTTGAAGCCTAGCCTTGGAGGCCTTGTCCTGAAACATATACTAATTCAATTTAACTATGCAAAAATAAAATTTAAAAATCATTTAATAAATTTGATAAATCTTATGAGCAAATTCAAATACCTAAGTACTCTCCTCACCGGACTTCCTCCGTGCTTTGGACTTCTCATATGCTTTTACAAGCTCTTTCCATAATTTGAAACTTACATCAAGTTGCCTTTTTTTGAGCCTTAGCTCGGGAGGGATTTTTTTTATCTTCTTTGTTTGGTTGCACCGAAATCTCTTGCAATTTTGAGACATTCGTAGCTTTACCTTCTTCACAAACCAACCTGTGCCATATTTAGTCTCCATGTCATTGATAACTGCTTTTTGCAAGTGTATGGGTATCTTTGATAATGGAAAATGTAGATGGTCTTTGAACCGTTGAAGGCATGATTCCTTCAACCTATGAACAAACCCTTTTCCAGCAGTTGTCATTCGGATTTCACCTAAAACCACATCGTATTCTATCTTGCTATTGAAGGTACCAATGCAAGATTGAAAACTTGTTGTGGTGGAAGAAGTTTGTGTCCTAGGAGTTGGTGGGACAGTGGAAGCCTCTGCTCCCTATTCTACATTCCTAGAGCTTATTGTTACTGATTTCCTCCTGGCTCTTTTGCTCAATCTAGGACTGCATGGGGAATCAATTGATTCCCTTTGACACGATTGATTTGGTTGCAATGTTTTAGGAGCTTCACTAGATCGGTTTTCTATGTATCTAGAAAGCATTGTCCAGTGCACATCATCCAATTTGTTCACTACCTCTACCCCCAATATGGAAGCCAATGCCTCTTTATCTTTGTCAGTCACATTTCCCTATATATATAATAAATTTATTCTTTTAAATTTAAAAATTAAAAACTAAAAATTAAAAATGAAAGAAACAAGGGAAACATTTAAAAATCTATAAACTAACAATGAATTGCCTCATTGTGGCTAGAGTTTGCTCCCTTTATTCGCTTCCCTCTATCGCTTGACATTTTCAGGCGACCTAGGGAAAATTATTTTCATCCAGTCTGTGGAGGGAAACAAAGTACACACTGTCAGGTATGAAAGTTTTACCTTGAATGACTCTCTTTCTAGATTTAAACGCCTATGAATCAATTGCTTGCGCACCTATATAGAATATAAATATATTTGAAAGGATATAAATATATGTAAAAGGAAACAAATGTATTGTAAAAAAATCAACGCTTGTGCACCTATATAGAATGGTAATCTTTGGGGGATAAAAAGGGCGTAGAGTGTGGTTTTATCGAGAGTTAACACATGTAGGTCCCATGCCCGATTCGCATCCGTCGATTAGAAATAAAAGGAATGTGTGCGCACAATCAATTTGAAACCACAAATTCATTGTTCTGTTAAATATTTGTGGGAACGAGAAAAATAATTGAAAAGATATAAATATATGAAAACTGTAACAAATGTATTGTAAAAAAATCAATGCTTGCGCACCTATATAGAATGGTAATCTTTGGGGGATAAAAAGGGCGTGGAGTGTGGTTTTATTGAGAGTTAACGCAGATAGGTCCCATGCTCGAGTCACATCCGCTGATTAGAATGAAAATGAATGTGTGCGCACAATCAATTTGAAACCATGAGCTCATTGTTTTGTTAAATATTTGTGGGAATGAGAAAAACAAATTGTAACCTTACCTATGGTGTCGCAAAATAAATCAAATTTCTGATCTACTTTCTTGTAGCCCTCCTTCGTGTCGTTTTTCCCTTTTTCATCCTCTCTTCCTTTGTGTGGCTTTTTTCTCTTGTCATCTCTTCCTCCGCGTGGCTATTTTTTCTTGTTATCTCTTCCTTCTTGATGCGGGAAGTTTTAAATTTTTGTTCCTAGTTTAGTAGTCGGCGCCATAGTCGACGTAGAAAATTGCGCCTAATTTAGCGTTGCCTTTCAGCCAAAAACTGTAATCTATTTGGTGTGCAAAAGGTGGCGCAAATTGCGCCTAATTTAGCATCGCCTTTCAGCCAAAAAATGTAATGCGCCTAATTTAGCGTCGTCTTTTAGCCAAAAAATGTAATTTGCTTGGGATGCAAAAGGCGACGCAAAGTGCGCCTAATTTAGCACCTAGTGGTGCAAAATGATGTATTTTTCTTGGAAGTTGATAAATAAATTGATCCTAAATGACTTCATCTTCATATGTTCCAAGGGAGCAATCATGGTTCCCTATTTTATCTATTCCTTATCCCATGTCAATTTTGTGGGTGCAAAACTAATAAACTAGGTTGTGTATTATAGGGGTGAGACAAGGCAATGGCAAAAGATCATGTCATGTCAAATGAGGAGTACACAACGGCTGAAGCGGGACATCAAGTACTCAAATTTTGACTTAACTTATGAAAAAATGATCTGATGGCATTTTGTGATACATCCATCTTTTTTCACAATATTATTGAAATTTATAATGTATTAACCAATCTTGACATAAATTAATGCATGTTGTTGATTATTTTAGATGGATATTGGAGCAAATGCATAGCCTGAGCATTCATCTAGCAGAAGAGGAAGATATGTACGTGGACATGGACCTAAAACTGTTAAATCATGTAGATAACAGTGGGTGTTTGAGGATATGACAATGGATCTTGACTGCACTGAACAAGAGGTTGGTCGGGACTATAGTACATGGGATGAATACTTTGAGAAACTATATGACTAAAGTGAGGTTTTTTGTTGGATAGCATATTCGTTGAAATGATATAATTGATGTAGTAAACATTATTTAATATGTGGTGTATTATAGGGCGAGACATGGCCATGGAAACAGATTGTGTCATATCAAATGAGGACAGAATGGGATGAAGCGGGACATCAAGTACTCAAATTTTGACTTAACTTAGGAAAAAATGATCTGATGGCATTTTTTGATACATCCATGGGTGATCCCACAAAGCTGGTTTACAATTTCTAAGAGGAACTGATTTTTGTTGAAATCACATATTTTTAGAAAATATAATGATTTAATCCTTTAAAAGTTCCATTTTAAGGATTCCAATTGAAGAGGGTTTGATCAAACCACCTTAGATCAAACCCCTTTGGAGAGAACCTCTCTAGTTTTAAACAATACCTATAAATGAGTCTCTTTTACACCTATCGAAATGCTGATAAAAAATTACTTTTGATTTACCTTTTGGGGGATCAAATGAATTCATTTAAAATTTATTTCAAATGATTATAGTAGTTCTCAAAATGAGCTATCCTACGAATATAATTTTAATATGTTTTGGTTTTATTATGTATGTGTTTTTTTAGTTTTATTAAACATAGGTTTTTCACCGAAAATCGGGCTCTTTGTTTTGCACATGTGGAAAAATAGAAAATTATCAAAATAAATTTTTAAAAAATATGTGTGTGCTGGGTATTGATGTCCTTGATCCATTAAAAATAAATAAATTGAATTTCGATACATACAGAACAAGTTATGTTGTATACAGTCCGCTTATGTCTGAATTGCAATTGGTTTGACTTCGAAACTCTATTAAGGAAAAAATATTCAATAAAAAACTATGAGACAAAATGAAAGTGCTATATATCGTAGTTACAAATCTAAATTTGAAAAAATTAGAATTTTATCCTTCATACAAAAAAATTTATGTTTTATATGGTGAACATCACTTTCTAAAAATGTTGTTTTCTGAAAAAATTTGTTTTCGTGGGAGATGGAAAAAGAAGTGCAATCTTATTCCAAAAATTTTGAAAAAAATATTTTTTGAATCTATAGACAAAATGTGATGAGACTCTAGTTTGCATCATCTTCAAATTCCTCACAGTTTAGCCGCTATAGGTGCCTGAATGTGAAGATTTAGTTAAAAATAATAATTTCAGTGTCCAAATCTTTTTTCACAGTATTATTGAAATTTATAATGTATTATCCAATCTTGACATAAATTAATGCATGTTGATTATTTTAGATGGAGACTAGAACAAATGCAGAACTTGGGCATTCAACTAGAAAAAGAAGAAGATATGTACATGGACGTGGACCTAAAACTGTTAAATCATGTAAACAACAGTGGGTGGAAGATTATATGACAATGGATCTTCTAGACAAAACAGATAATTGCACTGAACAAGAGGTTTGTTAGGACTATAGTACATGGGATGAATACTTTGAGAAAATTGTTGTTTGTGGATGTTCTGTATGTCGTGGAAAGAAACAATTCAAATGAGAAATTGTACAAAGACATTACATATATGATGAGCTTCTAGTCGGTAGTATGCCTCCTACAATCGATTCAAATCCAATAGGAATTGTGGTAAGGAATTTTCCAATTTGATATAAATAACATGTATACTAATTCATTTAAACATTGTTTTATATTATTTAAATAACTATTTTTATTCTCAATGGATACTTGCAGGATAAATTTCTTGGTTTAAAGTTTCTTGGATCACGGAATTCCAACGTAGAGGGAAATGATCATTTATCAGATGATACATCTAAAAAAAATATGTGCCAATATACTAGCTCGGAAGATGAGGAATTGATGAAAACAAGTCACAGAACAAGAACTTGTTTAAAGATGCATAATTTGCTTAAAGACAAGGGGAAGGTGGACTACATACCCTATGAGAATGAATGTGATGGAGATGATGAATTTCCACTTTGAGATCAATTTACAAAGAGACATTTGATCGTCGACTATATTGCGCTTGGCCTAGTGATCAACAACTACCTAGAGTGTACGAGGTGTTTCAGTTTGGGGGATATTGCTACATGATACGACACTCCAATATTCATGGAGCAAATCTAGGCCTATTTATTGTCCAAAATGTACATGTGGTATCTAAACATAGAAACAATTCTGAACAAACCACTAGGATATTAATGCCATATTATGGTCCATCATATTACAGTGGTGAATGGAGAAGGCTAGCAGAATATAAGCCTAGCATGTCAGCATATGGTCTAAATTTGGATATGTATACACATCATCTCCAATTGGAAAGTGGAAAATAAATTAATAGAGGTCATCTTATGTATATAGATGGGTGTGCATACACACACAAAACTATTGCAGGATTTATAAATAGTAGTAAGGGAAGGGACCCTAATGTAAGACCGAGTTGTCAATTTGTTGAGGTTATAAATGATAAAGATGGACATATGGAAAGAGAGGTTGATATATTGATAATGGTTGAGGCTATTAAAGACCTTACCATTGGGGATGCGTTATTGATTGATTACCCCTTCTTAAAATGCACTCCTGCACGAAAGAAAAGGGAAGAACAAGGTCTCCCTAAGGATGTTCCAAAGGGTAGAAAACCAAAGAATAATAAATGAGTGTGGATTGATGTTTTATAAACTATGTTGTCAAAATTGTGTTTTATCTAAATTATTGTATAAAAAAGGTAGTCTATAAAATAATGTTCCATCATTCAATTGATGTATATATGTTCATACAATTTATTTTATTTTTTTTAAGCCATATTTGATTAAATTTCTTTGAAATTGATACATTTATGATTTATCCAATTGTTACCAAACATTAAATAATGCTTGCTTTTGTTGATAGGTAGAAGATGTTGATGAAACACATACTAATACCCATGATCCAATTGGGTTATTAAGATTTGGATGGGATGATCCAAACCATCCTTTAAACCATACCAAGGCAAAAAGAGAAAGTTTGAAAAGATTACTACCACCTAAGAAATTTGAAGAGCTGATGAGATATGTATACACTGATGAGATGCCACCTAGCCTTAATGATTTTGATCATGATAGTGAAAATGCAGTGCATGAAGAAGGATTGAATGAAATGCTTGCAGGTTTCTTTGGGGATGGAAACAATGATGACAATAATGATCATATGGCTGACAGTAATGATGATAGCAGGGCTAATTACCACCAACGTAATGTTGATGATAACAACCTAAAAGACTCCATCAAGCAAGCAGCAAAGACACCCATGTTCAAATCGGGTGCAAGTAGAACCTCACAACTGGCATGCACATTAATATTATTAGAAATCAAGTCACTATTCGGTTGGTCAGACAAAGGATTCACTCCCTACTGAAGTGAGTTGAAATCTATTTCTTACTTTCCATTATCAATTGGTGTACACAATTCGTAAACATTCATTGACTTCGTTTATATTTATTTAAGGGGATTTTAAAACCATATATTGTATATAAACAGTCCTAGTATAGATTGACATATCAAACATGTACATCATAAGTCAAACATTCAATTGATTTAATCTTTGGAAATCTTACAGGGCACTAAAACCTAAAATATTGTCTGAAGAGAATGTGTTAACATCAACTTGCAGAGAGGCGCGTCTATCATTGGTTGACTTGGGGATTGAATATAAGAAAATTCATTCATGTAAAAATGATTACATTTTATACAGAGCTGAATATTAGAACAAGGTAGAATGCCCTGTATGTAAAGAGAAGAGATATCGTACAGATGTAAAAGGTCCTACAGTTCCAAAGAAGGTTTTGCATCACATGTCAATTATACCTAGAATTCAATGAATGTTACGTTGTAAGTCACTTGCACAATTGATGGAATGACATGCAAAGAACAGGAGTAAATATGGATTCATGCAAATTTTGGTGAATTGCAAAGCAATGAAACACATAGAGGAAAAATGGCCAAGAAAATTCAAAGATGAACCCCGTAGTATTAGGTTTGGTCTTGCAATTGATGGGCTGTGCCCATTCTCTTTCCTGAGCTCAAATTATAGTGTTTGGCCAGTCGGATTGATAGTATACAATATTCCCCCATGGATGAGTGTTAGAAAGGAGCACCTTATGCTGACTCTCATTGTTCCAGGAAAACATCAAGTTAAAAACATGGATGTTTATCTTGTACCTTTTATTGATGAGATGCAAATGCTATGGAAAGGCATAAGAATGTACGACATATCGCGTCCTCCATAAAATAGGTCCTTCATGTTGTATGGTGTGCTATGTTGGACTATTCATGATTTCCCAGGACTTGATGTTTGTTCTGGTAAGATAAAATATTTACGTATTTACACTCATAATTTATTTTCATCCCAACTTTCATACTTAGTTTTATACTATTTTTTTGATGTTATTAACATTACTTGTTGAATTGTAGGGCTTCAAACAAAGGGAATATTTGCATGTCCAAGATGTGCAGAACAATTTCAAGGGCGGTATTCTAAAGATCTACATAAATTTATTTACACAAACAACAGGATTTTTCTACCACTAGATCATAGGTTTAGAAATCGCCTGAAGAATCAATTTGATGGAAATTTTTAAAATAGAGCCCTCCCATGATTATGGGTCCAGGTGATTGGCTTAAGAAGTATGAAGATTCTGAATTGAAAGCTTGGGAGGATTTTTTTGATCAGGGTGATTCAATTCAAGAACCAGAACAAGTTCTAGTCAATATGCCAGAAGGAATGAAAAGGAAATCCATATTTTATGAGCTCCCTTACTGGAAGGATCTATTAATATCTCACCTATTAGATCCTATGCACGTCTTCAAAAATGTCCCAGATTCTATATTTCGACATATATCAGGCAAAGAGAAGGACACCTTGTCTTCAAGGAGAGATATTGCTCTTTCCCGTACCAAAATTGATAGAAAACATTTGTGGCCAAATAGGGAAAATGAAACATATGCAGAAGCTCCATGGATTTTGGAAAAAAAAAGAGCTAGACCAACTAAAAAATGTCATCCGTTCAATAAGGACACCTACTAGTTATGGGTCATCATTGGCTAAAGCTTTTATAGTTGGACATATCACAGGATTTAAAACACATGATTTTCATAATTTTATGAAGGTATTATATATCATCATTTAACATTTACTAGTAACATTGATTAAGTACTAAATATATTTTGATATTTTGTTGTGTGAGAAAAAATTACTAATGACCTTTTCATAAATGTGTTTGATAGCATATCATGCCATTGGCAATTAGGGGGGATTCATGTCTTATAGTTGACTTAAGGAATGCCATAAGTCGATTGTCAGCATTTACAAAGTATGTGGTTATATGAAATGTTCATGTGGGAGAGACATAGAGATATTATATTGCATTTTAATTTTTGACTAAAGGTTCATACTAATTTACTATTCTTATATTAGGTGGGTGATCTCCAAGGAGATCCACGAATCTGAAGTGCCAAAGTGGAAGAAGGAAATTGCAAAAATTGTATGTGTATTTGAGAAGAAGATCCCTACAAGTTTCATGGACCTACAAGTCCATTTACTTATACACCTAGTCGATGACATTGAATTGGCGGGTGTCATATCAACGAGGTGGATGTTTTTCTTTGAGAGGTATATGAAAACTCTTAAAAGCTATGTCTGACAAAAGGCACATCTAGAGGGTTGCATGGCTGAAGGGTATGTATTGAATGAAGCATTTTTCTTCCTGTGTGAATTCTTTGGTAAGGATTTTGAAGATGGGCCACGCATCTAGGATGAAGAACAAGCATCAAATATTATTGATGGAGAAAAACCACAATCTAATGGTGTTGAAGTACAAATTGGTAAGTAAATTCAAGATCAGTGTGGTTGTTTTTCTTGCAATCATTAATTTACTCTGTAATTTATTTATCAAATTAATAGCATGACATTTGGAGTTTAAAATAAACATGTTGACATGTAATAGGTGTAGACGAAAGTTCTATACTCAACAAGTTCATTCTGTACCACATGGACTTTATGAACAAATGGATTGATCTATATGATAAAAAGAGAGAAGAAGTGTTAGAAGCAAGGAGACAGTTTAAGAGACCAAACCCAAGGAATACTCCACTTCCCACTGATCTTCTTGGGGAATGGGGTGAATATTGCACACTAGAATGGGTTACTGAACAAATTCAAAATCAAATAGAAGATGTGGGTATAGATTTAGACCTAACAGAAGATGAAATCAACATGTCTAGAGGATGTGAAAGAAAGGTACAGTTGGAATTTTACAAAATTTTGTTTCCTTACAGTTTTGACACTATTAACTATTTTAATATTCATCATTATATTTGTTTTCACTGAAATAAATGGTCTTTCACAAGTGAGGAAATATCCAGCAATGTGGGCATATGGTCGACATTATCGTGTAGAAAGTGTAGATGTAAAGAGACAATCCTTCGATTGTGGCATCATGGTTGACTTCAATCAATCCAGTCGATCAAGCTCAAAAGATAAGAATATAATTGAAGGGAATCTACAATATGTTGGGAAAATAAAAGAAATTATTGAGTTGGATTACCACTCTTTTAAATGTTGTATTTTAAGTGTAGATGGTATGAAGTATTTGAGAGGACACGAAGACATGATACCCATAGTGGATTTTTTTCTATAGATTCCTCATGCTTCCTACTAGAGGATAGGGAGCCTTATGTTCTACCAATTCATTATGAACAGGTATTTCTTTAACTCAAACAAGAAGCGAGAGTGATCATTTATCTATTAATTCATAGTTTATTGTGAATATATACATGTGTTTATTAATCAGTAAAATTGTTATAACATACTTCTAATATATGTTTTTCGTTCATGTGCAGGTATTTTTCTATGAATATATTTTGGACCCGAAATGGATGTTTGTCATACATTATGATCCAATATTAAGGCATGTATTTGATGATGCATAGCGGATACTGAGCAAAACAATGATGGCCAACAAAATGAGAGAGAGGGATTAGAGAACATCGAAGAATTTGGCATCCATGATGATGTTGAAGATGGTTATGTTCAGGCACAAGAAGACAACAATCCAGAGTTAGATGATGTTATGGAAGACAACAATATGGATGGTATAGAAAATGATTATCCAAATACATCTGGTAACAATATAGATGGTCTACAATCAAATTTCAATGATGATGAAGATGATGCAGATCAAGATGAGGATGAGGATAATATTATTTACTTGAAAGAACATATGAACATTGAAAATGATACATTAGATGACATAGTAGCAGACAATAATGTTAATGACCAAGACTTCTAAATTTTCAGAATTATTTGTAATCCATGCTTAAAAAGGGATGATTCTTATGGCCTAAACTTTGAAATGCTTCAATAATATTATTTGTGTCGATACAAATTACCTATTGCAATATCCTTAAATTGTTCAATCTTTGGTATGAATTGTTGGTAGAAAAAATTAGGATTACTTGGATGCTTCTTCCATTCATTTTGTATCAACATATGTTCATGAAGACACAAAATTTAATAAAATATAAATGCACATAAATCACAATTATTTAAATAAGCAACTTTGTTAACTTTATTATTTTTAAATAGTTTCCATTTTTATGTTGAACATGTAACAAGGCAAAATAAGCTCAAATTTTCAAAAAAAATAGCAGCTCTACCAACATCTAGAATAAATGCTTTACTGTATCAGCACATTCATTCACAGAAGCACATTATTGAGGCTCAATAACTAATATTCATTCAAATATAAGAAGAAATAAGTATGGAAAACATAAGAAAAATATAGAATGATGACATAGTCATGGAGAATCTTTGAGAATAAGATGTTCTCCATTATATTGCTTCAATTGATATTACAGCGCTCTTCTTTAATAATCCCAATGTTATCCCCTCAAGTTATTATGGAAGTATGAAAGGAATTTTAATTCTTAAGTTGATGGAAACCAATCAAAACAATTTCTCTAAAAGGACTTTTAATCCTTAATAGGAGCCAATTAAAGTAAATTATTTGAAAGGACTTTAATTCACACCTAACCAGAAACCAATCAAAGCATCCACATAGTAACAACAAATGTGCCCTGATAAATCTTGCAGACTTAAATAACTTGAAAAGATCACTTTGGAGACAACAAAGCAATAAATAAGCATGAAAAATTAACACAGCAATTGAACAGTGAAAATGGATTAAGAATTATAATCAGTCATCTCCATTATATTGCCTTTTAAATAATATGCATTATAACAAATAGTTATGATGTTTGATGACAAATAGTTAATTAACATAAATGAAAACATAAAACTTCAACACATGAATGCATTGATCTGTTAATCTTCCAACAGGTGCCCATGACCACTTAAGATCTGTTCAAGGCTCCTACTCCATGATAATGCACCACCTGTAGAGTGTATCTTCCTTATGATGTCGACTGGTCTTTAAGCTCCAATGGTTGCCCCTATGTATTTTTTGCATCTCTAGTTTGGTTGATGAACAAGTTGATGGCAGAGAGATGACGAGTGTATTCCTCCTTAGCATAAGTTTCCACGTTGGAAATTTCACCCTTCATATCATATTCCACATACATCATCTTTTCAGGTTGTTTATGTGTATTTTGTAACACCATCTCTTCGTCGTTTATTTCTTGCAATGTAGTATGTAGATACATGGAAAGCTCATCCTTCCAATCATCTTTCTCCCTAGGATTGCCAAGGCTATATGGACTGCAGGATGCAAATAGAAATAGTCAAGGTCCTCTTTGAGTCTAATGTCATACTTGTGTGATTCCACCAACTTATTGTATGTCTCCAATGTCTCACCTTTCATGGCTTTCTCATTTTGGAGCTCCTCCCTTTTGTCAATCATCCGTCTTTGCAATCTTTCATTCTGCACAAATTTTGAGTGTGTGTCTTTAAAAAAATTCCAATATTCATCAGCACGATCCATCATCCTATTGAATCTTTCTTTGCTTATCTCAGACACAACATTAAATTTACTAGTTTGTATTCTCGTTTCCAGCTCCTTGCATTTCTCTTGAGACTTCTAATGATAGTGTTTCCAGTAAGCTACATCTACTAATGCATCCAATATTATTTTGTCACTCTCTAACCATGGGGAATGTAATTTTGATCTGGAAGAGGAAGATGTTTTATCTCTGTGACTAGCCACCTCCTTCCTTAATTTATCATTTTCTTTTACCAATTTTTCAATCTGTGCCTTACTGAATTTTGCAACATTTATGTTTAGCTTAACTGTTTCAATGGGGTTAGTGTCCCCTACCCTGTGGACCAAAAGATTTCCAAACACTTGGTTTGGATTACTGATGAAAGTAGGCCTTTTATCTTGAGGATACAATTCCTAAATTAGTAGGGTGCCTTCATCTGGGTTGTACCCTGATCCTAAGTACATTTTATCACTTGCCTCTTCCATTAGATGCATTGTTTGGTCTCCTTTTTTCCTAAAACTGTCAAACACTATTGCAGAGCTGATATCCCATTCTAGTAAGAGTAGTAACCCAGCCTCTCGAAGTAATTATTTTCCCCTTTCGAAGGTGATAGATTCTAACTCTTTGTCTATTTCTTTTCTCAACTCTTCCAAGGCAATTGCCTCCTGCTCAGGAGTGATATCCTTCATCCGTTATCTTAGCATTCTACCTTTATGCTCATAAACAAACGATTTAAATTCAAAAGTCTTGACAAAATCACTGTCAAAAATAAATTATTGCGCGGCCTTCACTCTCACGTCATCGTAGAGTTCATCTGATGCTTCAAATTTGAAAATTTTGTTCTAGAGGTGGCTCATATTCTGTAACTACAGGGGTGCTTATCTGTTCGACCTCATCATCCCCTCATCGCTCTCTTCTTCATCTTCTTCACTCATGGTTGTATCTACAAAGAAGTTCATTTCTAGAGTGGGTTGCGAGGGTATGTAATCAAGAGGCTCTATATCCTCAGCCTGCATTCCTGAATACATTGTCTGAGGTGCTTTAAAGACATCTAGGGGTACATCTTTTATTAGCTCATCCACATGAGTGATGAGCTGCTCAATTATTTCTAGAGGATCATGTACTTCATTAAATGCCCCTGAATAGGATGGGACATTTCCTTTCTTCCAGGTCTCAGCAAGCACAACTTTGTTATATGTAGTCATCCTGTCTTTTGTTGAGGCCTCATCATAATTTCTTATTACATCATCAACAAAGAATTGGTGTTCATACCCTGATATTTCTTGTGACAATTTTGCCTTGTGAATAAAACCCTTTGTATCAAAATTATTTCTTTCATTACCCAACGGTAAATTGTATTTTTCCAATTTTGTATCAATTTCTTCATACCCTTCACTGGTGACCACTGTAAAATCTCCAAAGCACAAAGTGCTAGGCATGAAAGACTGCTTATTGTATCTCTTAAGATGTTTTGCATCAGATTTAGCCAATTGTCTCACATTTTCCAAATAGGCTATTCTGTCTGGAACTGTTTTTGGTAATAGATTTGGGGCTCCTTCAAACCCATAGACTCTAATCACAGTGCAATCAGGAAATGCATACCAATCCCCACAATTATGATTTACCTTTTTCTCGGGGTCCTTTTCCTTTCGTATCAATATTTTTTGTATTTCAGGGGATAGGTTATAATTACATGTATGTCCCAACAATTTGAACAATGGCTTGACAAAATATTCCTCAATGTACAGATAGTGTGATCTACCATATCTACTATCCCATATGGAAGTCCACATTTGTACAGGATTATAATTCCCACTTTCATCTACGTCTCTTATCCTTAATTCTTCTCCCCAGAGCCTTCTAAAATGTCCTTCATGTAGAAGCAAATGCATAAACAAAGATTAATGTTTGAAATCATGAATGTTATCATTGTTGCTTTTGATCCTTGCCAACCCCTGGTTCAGAGCATTGGCTAAATAACCGACATAGTCAAATGGTCTGGCATCTTTTCTTTGTATGTCTGCAGCCAAGACCATTGGGGCAATTGAAATGAGGGGTGGGACCTCTACTCCTAACACTTGTCCAGCTGAATAATATGTATATTGATAATATTCTTCAAATAAATCCTCATGAAATGGAGGGTTATCATTGCTAGAAAACCTTCTGAGCTAGTTACCTTCATCCCTGGGCCTATGTAGTGGTAGCTTCCATATTTTATAGCTCGTGACCATGTGACAGTACTCTATTAGAAGGTCTTTGATTGTAAATGGTAAATTCATAGAGCATTCCAATTGAAAAACATTAGAAATTATATCTTTGGAGATAATGAAAATGTCAGACCCATCATGTGATTGAATAGCTCTTCTTTTAGGGTCATATTTGTTGGCTAGAGCTTTAACCAGCTTTGTATTAACAAACACATTGGGTAACACTAATCTTCCCGGGTTCAATCTCCATGTGTTGCAAACTGGTTGAAACCTATACTATTTCCTATAATGGTATATGAATAGGTCATATCCCCGCCATGGTGACCACACATCTCCTAAACCTTTGTGCTTGTCCCATAACTTATCCATGGAAGGATTTATCAGTGCACTCCTTTTAGGTCTCGGCCCTGACCCCATGCATTGGTCAATTAAGTCCTGGTTTAGAAGTATTTCCTCTTTTTTTTGTTTCTTAATTTTCAACATTTTTGAGCTTTCAATATTTAAGTCTTGGTTTAGAAGTCTTTTCTCTTTTTTTTTTTCTTAATTTTCAGCATTTCTAAGCTTTCTTCCATTGTTCAATTTTCTTATAAGTCTTTATAGAAGCAACTTCTTCATCAGTTTTTTTATACTTACTTGAATTCGCTTTCATTGGTTTTGAGTTGTGCAGTAATGGTGAATTCCCAACCTCCTTTACTCTGCTCCCGCGTCTAGCGAATCCTTTTCAAGTCTTTATGAAAATATGTGATCAAATTGAGGTATAATTCACTCAGCTCTAGCTCATAAATGCTCCACTTGCTATCAATCTTATCATCGGGCAGATCATTTATTTTGAATATCTCAACGATATAAATGAGACGTCACATCAGTCAAAAACAATCATCATCGTTGCATCGGCAAGACCATTATTCCATTTTCACCAATAACCACCTTCTTCATCGATGAACTCCTACCTTTTGGGGCATCGGCGGGATGCCAGATAATGTCTCCTCGATGTTCCCTAGTTCCTTTGATATCCTTCCTTAACATGTACTTGACGGTTCATGGTCTTATCGGGTCATCGGGGACACTCTTGTTAGCCTTCCACCGATAAGTGTCACTTCCTCCGATGCCTTCAACCTTTTATCATTGCATCAGGGAAACTAGACTTTATGTTGGCCTGATAGTCTTATGTGCCCTCGATATACTTTCACCACATGTTGAACTTCGTTACTGTATAATGTATCGCTCCATCGGTGGGATGTTGTACTCCCTTCCGCCGATATGTTATAGTGTTGCCGATATTATTTATTTAATATGTTCTAATCCCTAAAATATGCACATAGGACCAATCAATCATGAATTCAGCCAAAAAATAGGGCGCTACACTCGGCACTAAAGTACGCTCCAAATTAGGTGGCTAGTTAGGGCTATTATCAGCACTAGAACTGGGAGCTAAACTCAACGAAAACTCGGCGCTACGATTGGCGCTAGTCTCAGCACTAAATTTGTCATTGAAATTGGCGTTGAACCCAACGTTAAAAATGGCATAAAATTCGGCACTACTTCTCACCTAATTTAGCGCCTACTTGTTCTCGCCGGTGCAATAAACGCCAAAAATAGCGCCAACCTGACAAATAGAGCCAACTTTTTCAAAAAATTGGAGAAAAATATATTGAAACAGTGGGTGGAAGTAAAAAAGGGAGCTAATCACAGGGATTTGTTGTAGTGATGTCACAATAAATAGTGTCCCAAATGTTCAATCCTTAAAGAAAAATAATGACCACAACAATTAAAATGGTAACAACTATAATACAAATAACATTTTTCTTAATCAAGTAAATCTAAAAAATTACACAATAGCTACCCCATTGACTACTCAATGACTACACTCAAAAGGAAAAATACTATCAAAAAGATAATCAACAATAGAACAATCATAATTGTGATGAAAATTGATACAACTCCAATCAAAGACCTAGGGATTATGATCCCAACAAATTCTACTTCTTCCACAAGACTAAGAAGCTCATGACAAAAAAACTTGTTAAGATTAGAGTAAACTTATCTTAGAGGTTCATCAGGAATAAAAATATCTATTTATAGATATGTACCCCCACCCTCAACACAAAATTAGTCAAACCATGTTGTAAACATTGTTAACTATTCCAACCAAGACAATATAGTTATAGAAAAATCTTCTTATGGTGGATTGGGTTTTCCCTCCTTCGGTTAAAATGTTTGTTGATTGTTGGAGTATGTGTCCCTATTCTCACAATATAATCTCTGACCTTTGGAGACAGATTCCCCCATTCCTCACTTGGGTTTTGTGGAAAGAGAGGAATAATAGGGTTTTCAGGGATGCTACTAAGAGCAGCAAAGAGTTATGTGTCTCTATCAGGAAACATATTCAAGAGAACATAGAAAGTTGCAAGTATGATCCTTCAAAGAAAGGGCCTTCGTATCAAGAGTTGAGAATCAAGCAACAATGGGGTCTCTCTTAGGATCTTAATAATGTTAATTGGGTTAAAATGATTATTAGGAAAAGCACTATTTGGATCCCCTTGAACCTTGGGTGGATCAAATGTAACTTTGATGGATGATCAAAAGGGAATCCAAGCCTGGCGGGGGCTGGTGGGATTGTTATAAATGATCATGGTATGTATGTGGCTGGATATAGCAAGGGCCTGGGAAAAACAACAAATAATCTAGTGGAAGCTTATGTTGCATGGATAGGAATAGGTTATCTCAAAGACAATGGTTACACGAAGGTTATTGTGGAGGGTGATTCTAAATTTATAATTGACTATTTAAACAATAAAGTAGAGGCCCCTTGGGAGATAAAAGATCTGTTAGATGATTGCAAAAATATTTTACAATATTTCCAAAGTTGCAAGATATGCCACACCTTTAGGGAAGGTAGCAAGGTTGACGATGCCTTGGCAAATTTTGGCTTTAAGTAGGAGGCTTTAAATTATTGGGACTTCTCCAATTTATCAAACCAAATTAAGGAAATTATTGCTAAGGATAGAGGAGGGGATTCAATTTATCATGGATAAAATGGTAATAATTAAAAAGAGAGGCTCAAAGTGGTGTCTAGTTGTCAATTTGGTTTTCGTCATTCTTTGGTGGCAATTGGGAAAGTTGATAAGATGGATTGGGAAGTACAATTTTAAAGGAGGAGGTATGCCAGATCTAAAAGGTTTAAATATAATGGGTTGGAAAGGACATATTATTTTGGAAACCTCGTGTGTTAAAAAGAAAGGTGTTAATGAGGATATAGGGATCATTACTCACATCTCTAAAAATCTTGTGTTTAATTGTGGAAAAGACATTTTGACATGTGCTTTCACCAATGTGAAGGAAGATAATAAAAAAGAGTAATCGTGGCTCATAAAGGTGATGGAGTTGTCAATATTTATTATGACAAGATCCGGAAATATGATATTTGGTTGTGTATTTTGATTGATTATTTTATACAAACTGCTAGAAGATTCAAGCCATTATTCTTGGAAATGAAAAATCACCAAGTCTCAATCAAAACTAAAGTTTTTGAACTACCTGTTGCTACTGTGGTGAACGAGGAAGGCCGAAGGGACGAGTTCTTGCTTCTTCCCAAGAATTATTCTACCAAGGAGAAAACCATGGGAGGCCCGAGGAAGCGGACAAAACAGATTCAATTTGATTCATTAAGAAAGAATGCGGAGCTGTGGGGTTTGTTTGAGCGGGCGAGGTTTACCCCTTACTTTGTTGCCATGAAAGGTTACAACGAGTAGTTGAGCTACAAATTTGTGAATGCCTGGAAAGATGGGGAAGTTGAGTTGTATGGTCTTCATTCCAAGGTTGATGATAAGCTCATAGCCAAAGCGACGAGGTTGGCATATGAAGGGAAGAAGGTGACTAAGGTAAGCAATGGAAAGTATCAAGCTTATATTGTCAAGTTTTTTGAGGATAAAGAAAAAGTCGAGAGATTTCAAAATGGGTACTCTAGGGTTTTACTTCCTCCACCATACCATAATGTCTGCTTCTTTGTTATGAAATATTTTACGTTGGAAGGTTGGTTCCAATCTGTCCATGGTTATCACTTTCCGATTCTGAACCATATCCGTCATCTTGAGAAAATAAAATCTTTCATTCTTCCTTTTTTCTTCTCTAAGCCAAAGCCTTACCAATGGTGCAAACCCCCTGTTACACCAAGGCTTGATTCGTGAGATATGAAAATATTTCCTTGCTACTTCACCGCAAATAAATTTCTTCCTTAAGTTGCTTGAAAACCCTACTCCCAATAGTTCTATTAAAATCAAGCTTATAGAAAGCAGGCCCCATTCCCCAACTAATAACTCTGCTAGAACCGCCCCCTTTCTCGTGGACACCCCTTGGTCAGACCTTCTCAAAATCACCCCAAAAAAATGTATAGTTTCTCCCATGGCTCTTGTGGTGAACAAAATGAGAAAAATGCTAATTTGTGAGTTGGGGGCTGACCCCAACACTATAATGATACCTGATGACAATGACAACAACCTTGAGTGCTCTACTCTGGTGGGTCGAAGATCAACTCAACTTGCACTGGCCGCGTCGAAGGGATTTGATAATAGTAAAAAATCTAAAAGTTTGAAAGAGAAAAATGTGGAGTCTCTGGATAGTATGGGGAAGAAGGTGGCTAGGGATGATAAGGCTTCTTCACTTGAGGAAGTATCAGATAACCTTGGTGGTGAGTCTATTGAGGAGGAGGATACTGAGTCAGAGGAAGTGTAAGATAGCCAGGAGGAGGAGAATGATGATTCACAGGATGAGGATGGACAGGATGATGAAGAAGACACTGAGGAGGTTGTCAATAAAGGTGATGTTACCAATGACTCAGAGGTTAGGGAGATTTATAACCCTGGTAATGAAGTTTCAAAAGATTCTAAAGATAACATGTCGAGTTTAGATATTGTTAGAACTCAAAGGGTGGAGGAAAGGGTGGAGTTGGTTGAAAAAAATTATGCCAAAGGATGATAATGCTAGTAGATTCCAGGGACTTGAAAGTGCAGTTAAAAATATGTGTAGGGTCGTGGATGTTGTCATGAAAATTTTTGTCATGGCCACTATCTTTGGTCAAAGAAAGATTAAGAAACAATAGAGAAAAAAGGCGAACGATGACGAGGCCGATTTGTCTAGAAAAATGGAGCTTTAAAAAAAATTGAAGACTCCGTTGAAGACCTGTTGAAGGCTTGGAGTCGGATTGAGGATGCTTGATCGTCAACACTTGTCCCTCTTGCTTTTTGTTTCTTGCTGTCGTGATGGTTTTTTTCTATTCTATAAGATGTTCTATTGGTATAGGTTGTAGGTGCCTAAACGGTTATTTCCTTAGTTTAATTTACATTATGAACTCTGGTTTTCGACTTGCTACTCTTTTAAGGTTATGTTGTTATAACCTACTTTTGTGGATGGATATTATGATGAACTGGTTATATCTCTTAAGGGATTATTGATAGGTTTATAAAGTTTGATACGAAGGGTATAGGCTAATATTTTTTGGTTGATTGGGTTTGGGGGTTGTGGTTCTCTTTCTGTTATGCTCCCTCTGCAGTGTTGTTTTGTTACTGTTGGTCTCTAGTTTTACTGCTCTTTGTACGGGTCAGGGCCCTTTCCCTGATTAATCAATCAAAAACTATAGAAAAATCCATAATATAGACAACTACCCACCACATGACTATGACCATAAAAGCTATTGTTTGTTTCTTCAAATTAGGGTCCACAATAATTCAATATGCAAACAATACACCAAAATCATCCAACACCTCCTAGAGATTCAACAATAGCTATTTGTCAACATATTCCTACACCCACATGACAAAGAACATAGGCCTAAGAATTGTCAGCACACCTTTGACCAAAACAAGCTAGGTTAAATAGAATTTGACACAAACCAAGAAATTTGTGCCACCGATGGACATGGACAACCCACCCCACTCCTAATAAGTCATATGATTATTTTCTCATGTCTTAGACCTTATAAGGAACTCTCCCACTCACATTCTCCTTGAGGCCATAGGCTTAGGCCATCAAATTTACGCCACTTCAGCCTCTCATTGAATAGTGCTACATATGACCTTCAACCACCTAGCTTTCCTCTTAAAGGCATTGCTTTCACATTTTATTCAAGAAAGTACCTTTAGACAAGGACATTGCTAAGCAAGGTGGCCCTACTCTTTACCTACAAGTTCAAGTTTATGATAATTGCATTAAGCATGTCATTATTTATGACAACCTACAAGTTATGTAATTCCCTCTTTCCCTCCTACAAAGGATGGGTTGTGATGAATCCCACATTACCCACCTAATGATACCCTTAGAGAATGGAAACCTTAAGACCCCTAGCATTTGAAAGATAATCTTCCCATCACCATTAGTCCTAAAAACCTAATTATACATTTGAGTATCATAGACAAAGAAACTAGTTGCAACATGATTCTTGGATGGCATCGGATTCACAAGATGAAGGCCAACCCCTCTACCCTACTTTGGGAGATCCACTTTCTCCATCTTGGTTGAATCTACATTGCCAACGGAAACATAATTCTTTCAACATTTATAGAGCTAAGCAAGCTAAAAAGTATGTTGAGTCAACATAAACTGATGAGCCCTTTATTCAACAAAATTGTGCTAATGCAACCTAATCTAGAGTCAATGCTAGTCAACTCAAGGTAAAAAAAGTTAACCCTTTCCTAAACTAAACCTTAAAGATAAAACAAAAAAGAACCAAACCCCTCAAAATGGTCATGTCGTAATTGGTATGATTTCCTACCACTATACAAATTGTCAAGCTACTAGAAAAGGATCAACTCATCATCTTTCCTTTTGTTTCTCAACAAATAGGCAAATATGCACCTATAAGCTTTATTTTTATTTCCTTCTAGTATACCCTAGATGTTTTTAGAATTGGGACTTTAACATCTAGAGACCCTAGCCATCAAAAGGCCATCCATCTTGTTTCTACAATCCCTCCCTTACACTAGCAAGAAAAAGATCCTAATGAGATAGCATTCCCTATTCAAGAGGTTAATCATCGAGTTTTCAATCCAAGGTAGCTTAATCATATACTCGGTTGGTTAGATCCATGTGATTTTACTTAAGCAAATCTAGATCATAGGAATCAACAACACAATAAGTGTCTCCTCTACCTATTAAGGTTGTAGATCTCAAGCTTAAATTGACAATCTAATTGATAG
Source organism: Sequoiadendron giganteum (assembly GCA_007115665.2). Lineage (NCBI taxonomy): Eukaryota > Viridiplantae > Streptophyta > Pinopsida > Cupressales > Cupressaceae > Sequoiadendron > Sequoiadendron giganteum. Next base: position 426,754,221 of record CM021104.1, read on the forward strand.
AAGAGCCAACAAAGGCCCAAAATCTTGACTTAATTAGATTGTCCTATATTTAGTCAATGAAGACAAAAAATATTGCTTTCTTCATGTGCACTATGGAAGGTGAAGATTTTGGAAAACTAATCCACCTCAAGAAATGCTATATTAAAAAAAATCAAAACAAAAAATATGTATTCCATTATGTTCATTTAATCCTATCATATATTAGATGATTGCTCTTTTCTAATTTTCATCCTAGTAGGAGTCGTGGGTTGTTGATATATATGTTGTTTCTCCTTAATCATGAGATTTCCAAATTACAAAGTTCAATTATTCCTATTACATTCCCAACAAGTTGAGTAACTTAGTTTTGAGCTTTAAATGGAACCTATACACACTAGGCAATTCAGCCTACAATACTATCTAGAATCTAGCAAGCAAATCTCCTTGATTCTTCTCAACATGTTGTGAGTATTAGAAGCCAATGGTACCTATTTGGTTGCGTCTAACCCCTTACCTTACTAAATCCTTGATGATGATACCTCACTTCTTCCTAGTAGCAATGGGTTAGGTTGATGGTCCAATAATCCAAAAGTTAAAAGTAATAAAGTTAAAAAAGTCATTGCATAATATCCAACTCTTGAATGTATATTTTAATTTAAGTTACAAGGGTGATATTCACAAAAGAAAACAAAAGTACATAAGCAAATCACACACAAACAAATCAAGTGAAATATCAAAGAGTTGTTCTCACCTTTGAAATGTGATCCTTGCTAAGAACACTTTCCTTTACCACATATTTGACCTATTGACCATTATTGATCTAAGTCTAGAGTGTAGTCGCTAAGTTAGTTACCTGATGATGTTTGCTATTAGTTTAGTTGTCAATTTAGATTTGGACCACTCTTTTTCCCTTTGCACACTTATCTTAGATCACCCCTCCAGTTTCCTTGTTCCCACTTGATTCCCTTAAAATCCTACATCCTAGAACTCTAATAAACAAACTATATGTTAGTCGACCCAGAATCCACTAAATCAAAAATCTTATAAAGAGCAATCATAGTGTCGATTGTATATCCATGTCACACAAGTAAATTACAACAAAGTGAATCCATATATGTGAAATATGTAAACATGTGAGTCCATCATATATGTATTATAACTAAAAACATCAAAATAAAAATGATACAAATGTCCGTACATTTTTAAATTCGAACTCTAAGTTATCAATATGCATAAAGAGAAAGTAACACATACAAATTCAACCATACAAGTCAATGCCTACCAAAATTAGCTAAATATCCATACATGTATAAATGGCAATGTCTAAGTAGGAGACATAAAAATAAAAAAATGTACGTGCATTTATCCTCTTATACAAAGGGGGCAAGTCAAAAATATAAATTAGGGCATAAATAATTCTTGAATTTCAAATGTGAGTTCACTTAGGGCTTAGTAACTGCCATAAAGTTGATCCTCACCTCACTACCTCTCTAATGACTAGTTTTGCTTGAATCCATCTCAGTCAATCTAGAGCTCAAGAATCTCAAATCGTTGGAATGCAAATGACTTCAAAACATTAATTTCTAACTTAAAGCTTGGGTTTTATTTTTCGCATGGCAGGATTTATTTTGTAGGTGATCACAACAGGTGACATGCGTACACTTCACATCCTCACACACGGTATGTCCTTTTGTCTATGCTTTTTGCAAATTTGAGTTGATTTCCTATTCGAAATACGCTTGACTCATGGTTTCTTTTTGTCTCGCAAGTCTTGGGGCGCATGACATGGAAAGGTCGTATTTTTCAAATATTGCACAAATGATGAGTATTTGTGTCTTCATATCGAATTTCATTTTCAATATGGCTTTATATTGCATGTGGTCTCTTTTGCCATGTGTGTAGGTCCAAATGCAAGACATAAAGGTAAGTTTAGGTTAGGTTTCAAGGTCCCACATGCATATTTTAAGAAACAACACCTCATTTGTGTAGACTAACTTTTTTGAGGATGCAAATATACAAGTGTAAAAATGGATCATACATGACAAGTCCACTGGTGGCATGATGGCCCAACATATGACCCATGTGGCATGAATAAAACACACTTCCAATTAATCTAAACTTGATATAAATATTAAGCCAACCAATAGAAACTCCCATGCTTTCCATTTCATGCTAGTTGATTATTTATCAAGTATTTGTGTTTTGTCACTTCATAAAATTTGGTTTTTGATTGTAGGTGAGAGGATCACCACTTTTAAATGAAATTGCCCCTTTGTCAAATGTAGGAATGTTTTAGCAATTCACAAATGCTTCGACAACTTTATTATTATCAAAATCAATAATGATGTTTGTTATTTTTGTTTTTGCAAATTTTATGTACATTTTTGCACTAATTTTGTTTTGAGAACTCTTAGATCTATTTGTTTTTCAATGTCCCAACAAACGAAAACTTCATTTCCCCATCACTAATTATGGATCTACTATTATTAATTGATTGAGAAAAAATGCATGGATCTTTCTCTTTCCAAGTTCAAAGTAGTTTTCTTTTCACATGCAAGCAAGCATATAAAAATCATAAAAATATGCAAAAGCACATTTATTTCAGCAATTATAGCATTTAAATTCAATTCATGTGAGCATTATAAATACATGAAAACACAAAAAAGGGTGGTTTAGATATGTTATTTAATTTAATATTGTTTCTTTTACAACACTTAGTATAGCTAAAAGCATTCAGAATCAATATTTTAAATTAATCTCAAATTATTCATTTCCTTTGTGATTTAAGCATTTAGAGTATTCAACAAACATTCCTTGTAAACATGAAAACAAAAAAATCAACTCATAAAACCTTGTCATTCAAGCTAAGCATGTTCCCAAACTTAGTCACATATTCAACAATCAGACACCAACAAACAAAAACAAATCAAAATTCATTCACAAACCAAAACTAGTCAAAAACATTCAACTAAGGCTTCAAAGAGGTTTCTAGTCATATTTTGATTACCTATTTACTCCAACAATATTGTCTCTCTTAATTGCACTTGCCATATTAGACCTATGCCCAAGAGTCAAAAAGGTTTAGGTGGATACCATTTTGAGGGAGTTGAGAGCAAATTTATAACTCTCAAAGCCATTGAGGAATATCAAAATAGAACTTCACAACAAATCCAATAGGAAAATGAGATTAATTGAAATCTCTCATCTAAACAAAGTCCTTGAACGAGAGATTGCTCGTCTCAATGCTCATTTTGAAATTGTTCAACAAAACCATGATCAAATCTACCAAGAAGTTAAACATACCCAAAATCACAACAAATACCCATGCCACCATCACTACAAAACACCCAAACATCCTTGACATTCACAAGGCACTCCTTCCTCGTGAAGAGAGCAGCCCACCAAATTCCCCACCATTACACATGTTGCCTCATGAACAATAGTTAGCTTTTACCCAATCAATGTGAAACTCAAGTGTGCCCTCCCTTGGCGAGTCAAATGTGGAAAACACGGTCACAACATCAAGATAATCCTCATGCTTACATTATTGTCCCTTAATATCTAAAATATTTCCATGAAGCATTTAGTTGTGTTGAATGGGAATCAACAACGGAAGAACAATATTTCTTAATAAGGCATCAGTTTTGGTATTTGGCCCTACTTCATAAGGGAAGAAAATTGTGTAGATGAAAGTGGATCTATTGGACCAAGTATGGTGTAGATGGAGGCATTGATAAGTTCAAAGCATGACTTGTGGCGAAAGAGTTCTCTCAAGTTCCTAAGATTGATTGCACTAAGACCTTCACCCTATTTGCCAAAAGGAACTCCATTCTAATGGCTTGACATTGTCACCATTAATCACTAGACAATACATCAAAGGGATGTGAAAAGTGCCTTTCAAAATGGAGATCTTTGGGAGGAAATATGCATAGAGCAACCATAAGATTTAATTCAAGACTCTTCTTTAGTATGAAGACTTTGAAATCTCTATATGGCCTAAAACAAGCCCTTAGGGCTTGGTATTCAAAGATGAATGCCTTCCTTCCTCAAAATGTCACTCATATATAAATGTCTATAATTAGCAACGAGATTATGCACTTCAAACCCTAGTTCTATATGTCAATCTCATTGTCACAAAGTTCTAAATCCATCATTGGTACAATGGATTTGGCTCTATAGGATAGATTTGACATGACTGACTTGGGACTTCTACACCAAATTCCCCAGAATGAGGTCACTTAATCCAACTTTGAAATTTGTCTAGCTCAAGATAAGTATGTTCCTAATCTTCATACACAATTTCACATAGCTTAGTACAAGCCTAAGCCGACTCCCTTTCATTTTGAAGTGAAGATTGAGGATTATGATAAGCAAAGTATCATCTAGATTTTGATGAACCTAGTCCATCATCAAAGGATCGAACACATTGATGTCTATATGCGCTACATGAGAGGGCTCATTCAAGAGCAAGCCATCAATCTCCAATTTTGTCCTACTTCATAGCAAGTTGCTAAGATTTTTACTAAACCCTTCACAAAAAAGACAATATTTTCATTTGCCAACATTTCTAGGTGTTCAAGACAATTCCTTAGAGGGGCTACCAAGTCCTCTCTTTTCTCCTCTTTTCAAGGGCTATCTCTCTTCAGTTTTTTGGTTTTCTTGCTTTATATAGGGGGTGTTCTTTCCTGCATAGATAAGTAACATGACATTGTCTTGTCGAGACCTATTTTTACTCACCTATGTTATACCTCAAGAAGTGTTAGTATGATTATGTATTTATTACACCATAGCTCAAGCTTACTTTAGTAGCATGTTTACTTAGTTTCAATTATGCTTATCCTTCTTGGAGTGTGAGGTGTTACCCTTGTCCCTAGTAGTTACACTTCCCTTTTCTTAATGATAAGATATGACCTCATTCCTTGGCAATTACACTCCTTGGAGAGTGAGTTGTCATCTTCTTCTCCTCGTATTTTGTATAAATGCAACTTCATTGCATTTATTCCTCACTACATAAATAGAATAGGCAAATTTTAGGCATTATATGTTGTAGTCATTTTCCTTTATATGTTGAATCTGTCATTCCTTTAGGCAAATAGGTTATTGGAAATAACTATTAAGGCATTTTCTCTTAGGTAAAGATTTCATGTCATTATTTGGAATCTTACATACCTCAATAAAATGAATAGTCTACTACAATCACATTAGAACCTATCAACAACAAAGATACATCATTATTTGAATTTTTGGTTCAAATTATAGATTTTTTTTTTGCATCAATCAAATAGTTCTATAATTGTCTAGTTTCTCGAAAATTTATAAATATATGTTCTCTAGAATTTAATTTACAAAACAAGCAACTTCAAAAGAAATATTAGCCCAATGTTCTCTTCAACAAGGATAGAAGATTCCCTTATTTGGTCTACTCTCTTCCACAAAGTTGCATACACAATTTCTATTGTGTTACCATTGCTTTTACCCATGTGATTGTCTAAGTACTTGTGGCCCTTTGAATAGGATCTTGAAAATATTGTAATGATATAAAAGTAGCCTCCTGTTAATATTTATACAAAAATGTTAGCATGAAAGAAAAAAAAATTATAGTCCAGGTAAAATCTATTCTCCACAAGTGTTCTTTTGCAATTGTAAAGGAACAAAAAACCAAATAACATCACTATAGAAAAGAGACATAAATACCTCAGTTCGAATTGTCCGACTTCCCTGGTTGGGGCATGTGTTTAGGTAGCAATTAAATAGTTTCCTAACCTCTTTTCCCTAAAAAAATAGCCATTTGTATTAATAAAATGACTTTAGGCAATCTATGACTAAATCAAATATGAGAAACTACACCATTATAAAACAAAAAAACCCATGATACTTTCCATGGCATCATAAATGAGTGTGTTCTATAAAAAATTAAGTGTTCCCAAATGTCCATAGAAGAATGCAAGGCAACATTTTGACCTAGAGTTACAATGAGTTTAAGCCAATACAAAAATGCAGAATACTAACTATTTGGGAAAAAATGGTAACACCCAATGTTTCATGTTGTTTCTAGAAGCAAGATAGTATAACATGTTTAGAGGTAGGAAAAAGGTATAATTGTACATGTTATTAAGCTTCAAGTTTAGACATTCACACAATGCATTAAAGTCAACATTCCATGTTGAAATACCATTGATTCAAGTACAACAATAAAAGCTTCACTGTTTTCATTACAATACATAATGGTAAAGGAATTGAAATCTATAAAATGTTCAATAATAACTACAATAAGATAAAAATATACAACTAAACCTCCTATGAATGCACCTAATTTGGACTATCAATGTCAAAATCAATCTCAAATCTATGCTTCACTTAGTCAATCTATCTAGCATCATTAGGATCAACATCCTAATGTGTTCATTGGACTTTATTGACCCTAATGTTGCAAAATGCAATGAATTATAACTAACTTCTCTATTTGTCTAGAGGTAAGACTATTTCTTTCAGCTAAGGAGATGAAGTTGTATGCCAATCAATTACTATCTACAACAAAGGAACTAGCTACCCATGAGACTAAGCAAGTGGCAAGCATTACTAGCTCCATCGTATCTTTCTCATGCCATGTCCACAAAAAAAAAGGTCCTTCCTAACCAAGATTTTGTTGAATTTTGACAATCGTGAAGATTGAGAAATACAATCTATTGCTCCTACAGTTTAGATGTGTTCTACTCATTGGACATTTTCACAAGAGCCTTCATAAACCCTTGTTTTTATCTCATCATCATTTAGAAAGTGCTCTTTGGTGCATATTACTTAGGGTTAAGATCATAGACTACCATCTCAACTGTGACATTCATTATTTTCTACCTCTATATCAAAATAGGCCTCATATGCTCCTCATGAAGCCCAATCTACAATCCTTGCTATGATTTGCTTGCTTCATATGACCAAACATGTTGTCCAAGGTCTCATAAATCTATCCAAGGTTACAATGATATCTATCAATGTATCCAACTACATACACAACAAATGAGATGGTAGAGCTAATGGTCATGCACTAGTAGGATGGAGAATAACAATATGATTTGGCACAAGAGATGAGAATAGTTAAATTATCAATATTTGTTGCACTTAGTAAGACTAACATTGTTGATGGGAATCCATCAATTCAAGAGAGTAAGGATGTTTGTATAGGATGTCAAATAGGAATGATAAAGTTGACACCTACTACTAATAAAGTTTGGCATGCCCAACAAATTTTGGATCCAGTAGTAGTTTTGCTCATCTCTTCTATAACACCATATTAATAGTTTATAAGGCAGATTGTCTACAACTACCATACACCTTGTAATGATTATATGAAACTTTGATTTCAATTACAATCATTATCAATCATTTCTACTTTGAATTTCTATCTTAAATCACTTGAAAATCTACATAAGATTGCTCACTGAATGATTCTCACTTTTGTTACTACCTTTCTTTCTCACAAAAAGATCAGCATACAAGGAGCAGGTAATCAACTACAAAACAATCCACCATATGATTCTTCTTGTCAAGAAATATAAATTTATGGTTTTCTACATAAATGAACTCAGAACTAGCATGTTTAAAGAAATATATTAGAAAAGTTCAATTTGTGTGTGTTTTTCTACCTAAAAATAAATAATTCAGATGAACAAACTACTAAAAACCAAAAGAATGAGAAGGAACCTCAAGTAAAATATTACAAAGCATTTGATTAAATAATATTTTTCACAAAGCTATAATGTTAATCAGCATGTCTCCATTTTCAAATTTAATAGAGCAAGAAAATAGTTAAAATAAACCAATGCCACCCAATCAAAATATTCTTGAAAAGCTCACACCCTCATGACATCTAGTAAGTTGAGAAAAATATTATTGTACCTTGAAGTTCTGGTCCTCCTCAATATTCTCCTCAAGACCCCCAAGTCCTCCAAATGCAATTAGTAAATGTCTAATAAAGTACACAAAAGGAATTTAGATGATATAGAAACACTATATGTAATTAATTTAATAAAGACCACAACTTTGAATCATCCATGTTAAAAAATGGTGATGAAAATTATTAAGTTGTGTGATAAATACACAAAATACAAAGAATAAATGGTGACTAAGAATATTGCACAAGCACATGTAGTTGCACACTTCTATAGTTTATGATAGTTTGAATCAGAAAGATCAATGGAGGTTCTATCAAAGAGCAACAAATGCCATAAAAACATGAATATGGCCAAACTATTATAGGCCAAAAATTAAGATAAATAGAATTATTATTCACTATGGTCTTTGAAATAAAAACTCAAAGTTTTAGGTAGCCTCCATTAAGGCCAACACACAAATAACCAAAACCATCAAAGTCAACACAACCACTAAGCTTAGGTTATCCTACCACAAATAATAATTAAACCCTAGGCTAAACCAAAATGAGCTAAACTTTGAAACCAAAAGCATGAACCAACACCCAAAATGATCAGATAAGGTCCTCTTCACTTAACATGAGAAGTTTAAATTTAGCTTGCTTGAAAGCAAATAATGTACTGACATGCAACAATTTTCTACTTAATCCAATGAGGAAAGTAATGTTAGTTAACATCTAAAACTGTTTCATAAAAGTAACAACGCCCAAAAAGATATTCAAAATGGAAAAGAACTCAAGATATGCCCTAGGAAAACTTATTAAGAGCAAAACCCACCAACAAGGGTGTCAATATATTATCAACAACAAGAAGGTTATAATATACTTTCGAAGATAAGCTCTTAGGAAATCTTTGAGCTACAACTCTCAAGAGAGAATTCAAAAACATAGCCATACATAAACCGATCTACACAACACTTGAAGATCTAGCAACTTGTCTCCACACTTCAACCCTACTATGCTCCAAGATCAAGATGATGCCCAAACAAAACACCCAAGACTTGTTTATATAAGCTAGAGGCATTCTTGAAAACCACTAGTGGTTTCCAAAACCATGGGCTATCATGACACCTCACCCAAAATTGTCTACATGAGGTGGCACAAATTTAACATCCCATTTAGCCTATTTTGAGATGTGGTAAGCTTTTTGATAGCACATCTTAACAACCCACTAGAAAATAGATTTCACTATCTACATCTCAATCCACTTGTTGATATGAGTGAAAACAAAGACAAACTTAGAAAATTTAACCACCATGTCAACACTTTGCAAAACACACCTAGTATGTTGAGATTGCTCTATCCAAGTGGGGCACCCAAATCCACACGAGGTGTCATTTTACATAGTTAGAAATTTCCAACATAGCAAGTTAACTAAAATGTATGCCACCCTCTACTTAAGCACCCCTCTAGAATTACATTGGTATGCAAGGTGTACAAAACCTTCCTAACAATCCCCCACTTGTATACATTGTATAAAGGGTCAAAGCAATGAGCATGAAATTAGAAACAAGCGGATGAAATTCCCATAGCTCTCCTAGACCGAACAATCTTGTATGTGCACATAAGCTCTATCAATACATCAACAACATTTCTAGAGTATACCTTCTTGACCACAATCACTTTGTTGTCCACCATATCATGAACAATGTGCCATTGCACATATTTGTGCTTTGTTCAAATATGAAAGGTAGGGTTCTTTGCCAAGTTGATAGCACTATGACAATCCCATCAAATCAGCATTGTATCACAGTTCATCCCAATATTCAAGTACAAACTCTAAAGACAAACTACCTTCTTATAGGCATGAGTGGCTGCCATGTACTCTATATTTGTTGTCCAAAGATCAATTACAACCTGTCTTTTGTTCATCCAAGAAACTAGACCATTAAACAAGGTAAACACATTTGTTGACAGATTGTTTGTTATCCACATCACTAGCTCAATTAGAATCCATGAATCCCAATTTATCAAGTGTCCTACTAAAAGTTTGTCCTCCCTAGCAACATATAGAATACTTTGAAGTGCCACAAAGTTATCTAAAGACTCTCTTCATCATATTATTTGATGCTCTTTTCCTAGATTGGACATATACCTACTTATGACTCCCACTACTTGAGCAAAGACAAGCCCAATGGAGCATAAAATACATCAAGCTACAAAGTGCACTTCCATAAGGGACACCACTCGTGTGCTTTATCTTGGTGTCATGAGACATTGTTCAACAAAAGGTTTTGCTCCCACAAAAATAGGAGCATTCACTAGTTTCCAATCTTGCATCTTAAATTGTTGAAAACCAGTGTTAGCATACTTCCCCTTACTAACACCAACTTTTATATTAGCTATATCACTCCTAATCTCCATCCCTAAGATAAAAAATGTTGGCCCCCAATTCCTTCATATCAATTGAATAAAAACTTGATATTTAAGAGCACTAATCATATACATATTGTTACTAAAACAACGTGCAATCAAAATTAAGTGAAATAACAATAAATTGATCACCATCCTATCTAATGTAAACACAATGACCTGGCTTAGTTCTAACAAAACCCAAATTCAAAACAAATGGAACAAATTTTTGATACCACATCCATGGAGACTACTTTGGATCATAAAGAGACTTCCTCAATTTCCAAACCATATCATTCTTGCCCTTTACCACAAAGTGATATGGTTGTCATGTAGGTATCCTCCAAATCCCTATGCAAAAGATATTATCTACACATCCATTTATTCAACCTCATGGTCAAATGCAACAACATCTAACAAAAAATTGATGGATGTGAACCTCACAACAAGAGAGATCTCACCAAAACCAATTCCTTTACCTAGGAATAGCCCTTAGTCATTGACATTTCCTTGTACTTCTCAATCTTACCATCAAAATTGAATTTATTTTTTAACACCCAATTGCAACCAACAAATTTTCTATCATTAGGAAGCTTAAGTCAATCTCATGTGTTTTTTTCCCAAAGCTACAATCTCCTCAACAAAAGTCCATAAGAAATCAAGTGGGCTCTATTGAGATTAGATGTTGTACACCTTATTCCTAATGTTGAATTATTTATTAATTATAATGCCCAAATGAAAAAGGGTGTCCCATTTTGACTTGGCCAATTTGCTATGTCTAAAACTTTATAAGAGCATCTATCATATAAGATACAGAAGATGTGTAACATCAATGGTATTGTTAGATGTGCACAAGATTCTATGACATACATAAGGACATGTAAGAGGAAGGTGACGAAATGGACCAAGAGTCTTGAACACTTATGACATGTAAGAATGACATGTCATAAAATATCTTGCTGACATAGGTAAATGACAAAATAATCTACCCCAAGTTTGGCAGGAGGCTATGACATTGTTTACGACGTGTAAGGAGATATGCTATCAACATGTTGACCCATCATAGAGTGTGGGTGGTGAGAATTCTTATCATCATATTTTAAGACCTCGTTTGGCCTCACCATATTGCCATTTGGTGTCTTTCTAGGCCTCCTCAAGCCAATATAGTGAGGTCTTGAGATAGAGGCATTCTAGCATTACAACTATATTATTGTTGGAAATACATTGGCTTATTGCATTTAAGCCTATGTTTTTCCCACAGTATATTTATGTATCTCTTGTTCTTGTGTTGGTTTCTAATCTTTCTCACATTATTCCCTTTATCCATGTTTTACATATTGTTATGATACTAAATTTTTTGTAAATTTTGTTAATTTCTTCTCATGAGGTCAATAAGGAAATATAGGCATGTTTAGCAGTTAAGCTTTGGTTTGCATTAAATTGCTTAAGTGTTTGTGAGCATTTTCCGTACATTTGGAATCAAAGTTGAGTTGGTTCCATTGGTTGCATGTGGTTGCATGGCTTACATGTAATTTGCATGTATCAAAACCTCGTTTTCATTGTTAGAGGGTTTGTTCACTTGTGATCTTGATTTTTATTTGAGTGGGAATCTTGTAGTGGGTCCTATTTTATTTTCAAGAAGTGGAATGGAAAACACTTGTAGAATGGCAAAGAGGTTCAATGCAACCAACATTAGGCTTTGGATGCTCAAGGTGGAATATCTTGGTGTTGGTCATGTATTTCAAGATTGCACGGTTGTGACCTAGAGCTCTTATTTGGTAGTATGAGACTACCTTCTAACATGGTAGTCGTGTTTCATTATCCTAAGCTTAAGTGTAGTGGAAGAGTCTTCATGTTGAGCATTTTTTTTGGCTCCCTAGTCACATGGGAGAGCACTAACTATGTTGCCTACTAATTGGAGTGCCTACATCAAGTGCTTGATTATGGCCATTAGCATGAGAAAGTAATGGATGATTGGCCCTTGGATGTATAGAGGTTCTGGAATTGGTCTTCTAATGACCTATAAGCTCCTAAACAACCGTGATCCTTTGTTTTCATGTGCTTGGTGGAGGTAGTAGAGTTAGTTTATTTGGTGGCCTAGAGTTCTTGGATGGCCCTTTATCATTTTCGATATTTTTCCCTGTATATTGCAAATTGATGTTTGGATTTGTGGGTTTTACAATTTTTAGTTCAAAACTTGTGATCTTGCATAAATCTATGGAATTCAACATTTTGATTTAATGATTGGGTGTCTAGATAAAAATTTGTGTGGATCTCTTTAACATGTATGGTTTTACAAGTTTTACATCTTAATCAAAATATATGGTTTTGTAGACCTATGAGGGAATGTTTTTAAATTGTAAATCCCAAAGGTTGTCTAGGTGGAGACAATTTTAGATTTGCATGCATGCATAATGCATGGTTTGAGTAACTCTTTGTCACTTATCTCAAGTGTGGGAGTGTTAGTATGTAATTAGTTATTATATTTGTGGACTTCCTTGTTCCATTCCAAAACTATATTTTCTCTATTATGAATATGCAATATTTTAGATATGGGTTTTGATTTTATTTTATATCCTAGAGAATCTACATATTGCCTATGGTTATCTCTAGTTTGTGTGTTACTAAGGAGGCGTTAAATTTGTATGATGCACTATTCGAGATATGAGTTTTATGTATTCTTTGGTTTCAATTGAAGCACTCAGCTTTTTCTATCACCTTCAAGATATTGCATGTGTGGAGTTTGTGGGTTGTCTATTCTTGCACATTGCAGATAAAACTAAAAAGTGTAGATCTTCAATGTGTTATTGGTGTCTTGTAGCCACAAAGTTTTGTTTTTGAGTGCCATAGGGATGCAAATTCTATTTGCATGACCTTTTGACCATCATGGTGCAATGGTATGTTTGTTGCAAAGAGACAAAGAGATGTTTGGAGTATACATTATTATTATACTATGGGATGCTTGTGGCGTTGTTATAATAGTAATTTGGGTCACTTGTAGTTGCACTTTGCAACTTTTAGCATTGACTATGTTGTCATAAGAGGCTCTAAATGATGGTTTTGTGGGAGCTTTTTGCATTTACATAACTTGTGTCATTTTCTTAGTTGAACATCATGGTTTTACTTTTCCATTTGAGGGCTCTTGGTATTGTTTAGATTTCTCTGATTGTGCAATTGTCATGTGATCTTCAATTGGGAATTGTTTATGACAATGCCATGGGTAGCTCTGCATCATTTTCAATGCGAGTTTTGGCAATGATGTAGATTTGACACCTTGTGATGGATGATCTTCTACAATTGATGTTAATGTCATGAGGAGCTCTTAATTCCTACTTCATGTGAGCAATGAGAGCTTGTTGACATTGTTCTATCAAGAGAAGATAGTTATCTGCATTTTAATGAGGATGTGGATAGCTTGTTGAAATGGAGAGCTCTAGGAATTATTATGCCATAGTGGACTCTATATTATGCATTGATTTTTCGGCATGATGTAGATTGGTTTTGAGCATATCTATCAATTGGAAACAAATGATCTTTAATGAGGATACAAATCGTGCAGCCATAGGGAGTTCCTAGAGTCTACATTCTTTGTCATTATGAAATTGGAGCATTGGTCATGATTTGGGAGGTAAATCTACCAAATCAATGTTGTGATCATTTTCCCTTGGGAGCTTCTAGACACTGTGATGTCACAATCGAAGGTCAATTCACATGAGATGATCAATTATGCACCTATATCAAATTTGGGTGAGGTTAGACAACTCTTGTATTTTGGAGATCTAATGTTGGAACAATGAGTCTTTTAACTTGGTTTCAACAAAAAGATTGAGGAGCATACACCTAAAGTTGGATGTGAATTCAACAAGGACCTATTCAAAAAATTGTTTGTACTAGGAGCCTGTGTGACTCAATACTTCATACATGGAACAGTCTCATACCCTACTCTCAAGGTGGTCCATTCAATAATGAATGATCTAATAGGTATTTGCCACTTGGTTTCCACATTAGAACAATGAGTCTTTTAACTTGGTTTCAACAAAAAGATTGAGGAGCCTACACCTAAAGTTGGATGTGAATTCAACAAGGGCCTATTCAAAAAATTGTTTGTACTAGGAACCTGTGTGACTCAATACTTCATACGTGGAACAGTCTCATACCCTACTCTCAAGGTGGTCCATTCAATAATGAATGATCTAATAGGTATTTGCCACTTGGTTTCCATATGCATGTTTTTTGTGTCTTGTTTGTTGGAAATGTTGTCATTGATGTCAAAGGTGGACAAGGTCGTCATTAATGCCAAAGAGTTTAATGTAGAGATCAATGGAATATGTTGTCATTGATGTCAAGATGCATGAACAAGATTGTTGATGTCAAAGAGTTTGTTGAGAAGATTGTTGGATTAGTTGTCCAAGATGTATGGGTGAGAATGTCAAAGAAATGTTGTCATTTATGTCAAGGTAAAGAGTGGACCGTTACAATACAAAGTTAACCATCATACATCGCCACTGGAGAGCAAAGCAAAATACATCCATTACACCTTACCATTGAAGATATTGTGGAATTGGTGACCGATTTAGAGATATAGATATGTTTAAATTAAAGATTTAAACATAATGTTGAAGTATATGGAAAATAAAATAAAGCAAAAGATAACAGAAAATATCTTAACTTCGTATTTTTGGCTGACCACCTTTGCCAAAGACACATCTATATTAAAGTATATTAATTGCCCCAAAAGAATATTATATGCAGCGGTTAAAAATGTGAAGACAATGAATTTATCTAAGGAGGACCAATGAGTAATATTCCTAAACGGCGACTCATTACAAAGGCAGCGAATAAGAATTATGAGAAGGCAATGATTAATATAAAGATAATATGCAAACTAAACATTAAATCAATATTTCATTGTGGTTGACTAAAAGGTAGATATAAATACATTGACCAAGTTATAGTAAGGAATGCCTAGCTAATATGTAAAGTTATAAGGCAGCGATCAAACTAATACAAAGGCAGCAATAAAGCATAGGGTGTATGTTAAGAAAAGTAGCCTCCTATGAAAAGTTTAAATCTGTTCAAGGCCGACCCCTAAAGGAGTCGCTTCATTTTGAAAAGGTTAAGATAAAATAAAAATAAAATTAAACTCATCTAATGTAGCCGAATCTTCACTCATAGACATATATCCTTTCATGAAAGTCGCCTCTCTCCATGTGGTTGCCTCTCTTGGAGATTTAACAAGGCATAAAAGAAATATAAAGTGGAGATAGAACAAAAACAATTCAATGAATAATTTCAGAGAAAAAGAGCAGATATAAAGAAAACGAGGCAGAAAAATGAAGAGCAATTATGATCTATTCTGGAAGAAAGTATGTGCAATAGAAGGAAAAAGATATGAGCAGGTTTATAAAGAAAAAATGATATACATAGTGACCAAGTTTGAAGGAAGATATTGACAAAGTTTGGATCAAATTTATAAAAGAGAAGTGTGCATGATTTGAATCATATTTGTGGAAAGAAGTACATGATAGTGAACAAATTTGTGAAAAGAAGTACATGATAGTGATCAGATTTGTGAAAAGAAAAAGTGCATGATAGTGATCGGATTTGTAATTGGATCAGGATTGTAATTTGTGATCAGATTTGTGAGAAAGATTGGTGCATGATGATAATCAGATTTGAGAAGGAAGAGCATGATAATATTTGAATCTGATTTGGTGAAGGAGTTTATCATATCAACATTCAAGAATTAAATAGGTTAAAGCCTCTTGCTGGGTTGGAGCTCAGTTTGTGTAGGGTTTGGAGTCTCAAATAGGTTGGAATCTATTAAGTAGAGGTTGGAGCCTCTTGCTGGGTTGGAGGTCAGTTTGTGTGGGGGTTAAAGCCTCCAATAGGTTGGAGCCTATATTTCTGTCAAGCAGAAGATTGGAGTCCCTAGTAGGTTGGAGCCTACAACAAGAAGAAGATCAATCTAAAATATATATATATAAAAGCAATATTGTGCCGTGGTTTTCTCCCGAAAGGGTTTCCATGTAAATCATGTGTTCTTATTTGCTAATCTTACATATGTGTAGTTGACGTGATTGATTGAGTTTGAAAAGTAAAAGTTTGTAACATATTGATTCACTCCCTGCCCCCACGCCCCTCCCTCTCAATATAATTGTGTGCTCATCATTGTCTTCTCGTGTGTATCAATCTTGAGTTGTGGATGTCAATTTTGAAAAGTAGATGTATGGTTATGTTTTTTTGTTGTTTCCTTATGTTTGGATCTTAAGCTAAGTTGTCAATTTTGAGAACAATGTTTGAGTACAAAAGATGGTTATTGGCTTTTGAAACATATTCCCTTGTTGTAGGAATGGTTGTTTTTTATTCCCTTCAATTTGAGAAACTTACATCCAATGTTGTTGTCTTTTATTACGCAAGTAATTGGTAAATTATTCGATGTATTAACAATGAGCAATGTGCTCAATAAATAGTTTACAAAATGTACAAGGAAGACAAGTTTCTAAAATAGAAACTGCTCCTTGATACTTTGCTTTTGTCGAGGAGAGAGCCACTGCCTGCTGCTTCTTACTACTCCATGTGACTGCACCAGATCCCAAACTGAACACATACCCAGATGTAGATTTTTTGTCATCAACCGAACCTGCCCAATCTGAGACTATGAAACAACTAAGTCAAGGATCGTGACTCCGAGTGTACAAGAGTCCATAGTCAGAAGTGCCCTTCACATATCACAGTACACACTTCGCTGCTACCCAATGATCAGCCTTGGAGACTGTCATGAAGCATGAAATGTAGCTCACTACAAAACTAAGGTCAGGTCTAGTGGCAATGAAATAGATGAGGCTGCCCACTAGTTGCCTGAGCAATGATTCATCAACTACAGGTGAGTATGACTTAGCTGACAACTTGAGCCCTTTTTCCATGGGTGTGGAGGCAAGTTTACAATCCTGCATTCGGAACTTATCCACTAGACTTTGAGCATATTTGGACTGGGAGATGAAGATACTGCTCTCGATTTGCCAAACCTCAACACCTAAACAGTAATGCAAAAGTCCCAGATCTGTCATGTCAAATGTGCTACACAAATCCTATTTGATCTCAACAATCAAATGTGTCGAGCTGCCAGTAATAATCAAATCATCCACATAGACAACAAGAATAACGATATCACTACCAATATGTTTGACAGACAGATTAGAGTCAGATGGACTCCTCTGAAAGCCATGATCTATAAGGTACTTGTCAATCTTGATGTACCAAGCCCGAGGAGCCTGTTTCAAGCCATAGACTGCTTTGACCAATCTACACACCTTGTGTTCTTTACCGGCAACCTTGAACCCTGGAGGTTGCGTCATGTAGACTTCTTCCTTCAACTCACCGTTGAGGAAAGCACTTTTAACATCCATCTGATGGACTTTCCAACCAAACTAGGTTGTCAAGGCAAGGACGAACCTAATGGTACTCATCTTGGTTGTAGGAGCAAAGGTCTCCTCGTAGTCAATGCCTTCTTTTTGCGAGAACCCCCGAGCAATGAGATGAGCTTTGTACTTGTCAAGGGTTTCGTCAGCTTTGTATTTCACCTTATACACCCATTTGCAGCTAATGGGCTTCTTCCCTGAAGGAAGATCAAAAAGGACCAAAGTGTGATTCTTCTGAAGACTTTGGTATTCAACCTCCATAGCCTTTTCCCACTCAAGAATTCCTTTAGCCTCTGAATATGTCTGAGGCTCATAGACACTATGAATATTGGCCATGAGAGCAAAATTAATTGTATGTTGTTGTTTGCTCTTGTTTCTGGATGATCTCCCCTCAATGAGCTCATCATCATGAAGATCTCCAATAGTCTTAGCCCACCATTTAGGCCTGTGAGGAGACATGCCAACATCAGATGCAACAAGAGGAGCTAGAACTGGTTGTGGATCTGGAACTGGTTCACCAGGTAGAAAATCAATATCATCTGAAGGAAAATCAGGTTGAGCATCATCAAAGATAGAATCTTCATCATCCCTCCCATCAGATAGACCTAACGGAAGACAAACACCCAAATCAGAAGCCTTCAAAGGATGATCCTCAGAATGTTGAACAGGCAAGGAAAGTTGAAAAGATCCTTGTTCTTCATCAAAGACAACATCTCGACTGAAGACAAGACGATCAATGTCTATGTCAATCAGTCGGTAAGCCTTATGATTGTCGCTATACCCTGTGAACATAAGCTTTTGACTCTTGAAATCCAACTTTGAGCGCTTGGCATCTGATATCCATACAATGCTAGAGAGCCAAAGATTTTCAAATGACTGATTATAGGTTTTCTACTAGTCCAGGCTTCCTCAGGATTCTTTCCTTTAACAATGTGAGTAGGTGACCGATTAAGGAGATAGACTGCAATGAAAACAGCTTCTGCCCAAAATTTGTTAGGAACACTCCTGTGTTGCAACATGGAGCAGGCCATCTCAACAATTGTACAATTGCGCCGCTCTACAACACCATTTTGCTGAGGAGTGTAGGGTGTGGTTAACTGGCATTTAATCCCATGTGTATCACAGAAGTTGGAGAATGCAGTAAAACAAAATTCTCCCCCATTATCTGACCTAAGAGTGATTATGCAAGAACCAGACTCTTTTTCTACTAAGGCCTTAAACTTCTAAAATACATTAAACACATCTGATTTATGTCTCAGCAAATACACCCACATTTTTCTACTGAAATCATCAACAAATAGAAAGAAATATCTACAACCAGTAACAGAAGGAGTATTCATAGGCCCACAAATATCAACATGAACTTATTGCAGTACCTTAGAAGCCCGCAATGAGTCACCATCTGGAAACGGTATCTTGTGTTGCTTCCCAGCTTGACAAGCTCCACACACACCGTGATGCTGAGTCTGAATATCAGGTAAGCCAACGACAAGTCCCTCCTGAGCTAGTTGAGAGAGATAATGCACATTTAAGTGCCCATACCATTGGTGCCAAAGACTGGTGATAGCAAAAGTTCTGGCTACCATGGCTAACTCTAGGGAATCACCTGTATCCACAAGTCTGTAAAGACCATGATCCTTGATGCCAACAGCTACAGTAGTGTGAGTTTCCCTATCAACAATGGAGCATTTGTGCACATGGAAAACCACATCTAACTGAGGAGAATGTTGGATGATCTGACTAACTGAGAGAAGGTTGAGTTCCATGCTAGGGACATAGTAGACATTGAGGAATATGAGATTCCTCCCACCAGACTGAATCAGAACAATGCCCTTACCGACAATTATGTATTCTTTGCCTCCTCCAGAAACAATTGAGTTAGTGAACAGAGACAAGTTTGTGAACCAGTCACATCTATGAGTGAAATGACGCAAAGCACCTGAATCAATGTACCAGGCATAAGACTTTACAGGATCTGCAGGCCTTTTTGCCATAAAAGCGTAAAAGGTTGATTCCTTCTGCTCAATGTGCTCGGCAACATGTTTGTTCTGTTGAGACCCTCCCTGCTTCTTTTGTTCAAAAGCCAAACGTTGACAGCAATCCTTCTTCATGTGACTGTACTTGTGACAATAATTGCATTGAATGTTCTTTATCTTAGGGCTACTCGGAGGTTGACTAGAGCCTTTCTGCTACGAAGGCTGACCTTTCCCTTTGTTCTTAAACTGAGTTTTAGCTGCAAAGGCTTGCTCTGTAGAGGATTAAGAAGCACTGCTACCAAACTATTGTGTCTAGCGGTCCTGCTGCAAGAGGATAGTACAAAGCTCCGGAAACTTCAGGTCAACATTAGTAGACGTAATGTTGAGAGTTTCTATGAAATGTTCATAAGACTTAGGTAGACTTTTTAGAATGATCACGACCATGTCTTCCTCCATTTTCCGACCAATAGCCTCCAACAGATCTCGGATCTCCTAGATTTTGTGCAAGTGCTCCTGCAAAGTTGTCTTCTCATCCATCATGATAGAAAACAGCATATTTTTCAAGAAGAGCACATGACTTTTGTCGGAGGTTTCATGCAAACCCTTCAAATGGTACCAAATCTCCTTTGTTGATTTTCCAAGCGAAATTTGAGGTAGTTGATCATCTGTAACTGAAAGCTTGATAAGCATCACCGCTGCACGATTCTGCTCATCAAACTTCTCCTGAGCTTTATCTGTAGTGGTGGGACGAGTAACATTGTCGAGAATCATCTGATCAAGGCAGCGATATTCAAAGATGGTCATCATCCGCTGCTTCCAAGTGTTATAATTTTTGTCCTTGAATCTTTGACTGCCTTCCAACATAATGTTGGTCAAACTCACCATCTTCGTGCTTTTTGAGGCACAAAAAACGAGGAACTGGAAAGACGCAGAATGCATGAAACCCAAGGCACAAATTCCAATGCAAAAATAGAGGCCGATTTTGGTACAGACTTCAAAAAATACAACATACGACTGGCACGAAAAACGATGCACCCAAAAAAATTTGAGACTAACGCAGTTTAGATCTCTAAAAACTCACCAAGAATCTATAGTCGAAAAAAAATTCTGACTTCAGATGAAGGAGATATCGGCATAGTTAGTTTTGAGAAAATGCAGAAAATGGCCACTATTTTTGAATAAAATCTGAAAAACGAGGGCACAGAAGACACTGAAAATCGTGTCCAGCAAAGAGAAGGTTTGTGGCTGAGCTAGGGCAAATAAGGTGACCTTAATGAAGGCGGGAAGACTAAAAACAAAGTGACTGGAACTGGTGTAAAAATGCGTTTTTGTAAGAAATCGCCCAAAACGTGTTTAAATACAACAGGATCGCGCCCAGAATGAGCACTGAAGCACAACTAGATGCAGAGATTGAACGACCTCCAACTCACAGCCCTATAAATTGCAACGTTCTGTAGAGGAAGAAAAAATGCAAACAGAAAAAGAATAAAAACGCAACCAAAGCAGGTAAAATTGCATTTTTTTAATTTTAAGCCCGCAATTTTCAAAACAAGACCCACAAATTTTTATCAGGAGGGTTGTGATTTTTTAAGTGAGCTAGGCTCATGAAAAATCAAAAACAAAAACCCTCAATTTTCTTCAGGAACAAACCCACGATTTTAAGAAAAAATTGATCTTCAAAAAAACTTGAAAATTTCTTTCAGAAGACAAATTACTTGGGCTTTGATACCATATTACACAAGCAATTGGTAAATTATTCGATGTATTAACAATGAGCAATGTGCTCAATAAATAGTTTACAAAATGTACAAGGCAAGTTTCTAAAATAGAAATTGCAGAAGATCGAAAACACGATCTTGCCATAATATTTACAATCAGTTGACCATGAACTAAAAATAGCAAGAAATAATTAAATAATTATTCTAATATGTTTGACCTTGAGGTTGAATAATTAAATGTCGACATCTTTTTTAATTAGGTTTTGAAGGTGGAGAACTTACTTGTCACAACTAGATGACATGTTTTGGTTTGCAAGATATCCTTTGCAACAAGTTTGCAATTTTGCAAATCAATGGGTGTTACTTGACACTATGTAATATATAGGAAATTATCCACATCCTTTATGTAAGTGCTAATACTAGAATTTTTTATGTTATCATTAGTATTAGGCAAGCATTACCCAAGTAGTGAGAATCAATATTCCTATTGTTGATAGTTTTCATTAATCTATGGTCTGGAGGGTCTTTAAATTTTTCTACGAGGGAGGACTACTTTGTGTAGGATAGTGTATCTACAATGACTTGTGATTGTGGATTAGGTAGGATATGTGGATAGCAAAAGGCATATCTATTATGTGTTTATTGTATCTTGAAGTCCAATTAGTTGGATGTGTTAGCGAAAAGCTATGGTTACTATTCCAATTGTTGAGATAAGTATATGGAAAATAATCAATCTTATCCTAGAGGATAAGGACTTGGGTATTGATATTTGGATCGAAGCATGACCCAATGGGTTTTGTCACATATAAAGCATTGTGGTTGAGAAGGTGGTCATTTGATGGATGTTGCAAATGTTTTATTGAGCATCTAAGATCAAAGGAGTTAATTGAAAGAACATGCTTATACCCTTGGTTGTTAGTTCATGATTGGTTGGTCTTCCCTTTTGCTCTTGCAAGGTATACGACATGTGGGAGACTGTTGCGATTAAGTGGCATGCATCTTGTTCCTAATGTTGAATTATTTATTAATTATATTATTTTATTATTCATACATGGAAAAGAGCATCCCACTTTGACTTGTGAATATGCCATGTTAATTCATAAGTATGACGTTTGTAAGAGATTCAAATAGCATATATGTCATGTAAGACATGTAAAATCATATATGGCATCATAAGATGTGTAAAAGATTCTATGAAGCATGTAAGAGCATGCAAGAGGGAAGTTGCAAAGTGGACTAGAAATCTTAACCCACTAATGAAATATAAGAATGATGCATCATAAAAAATCTTACTAAAGGAGGTAAACAATAAAATGTTGCACCTGAATTTGGTGAGAGGCTATGACATCTTTATGACTTGCAAAGGTATATGCTATTTATAATTCATTACCAATCACGGGATGCAAGTCATAAGAATTCATACTATGGTATTTTAGGACCTTGTTTGGGCCCATGGTATTGCCTTTTCATGGATTTTTAGGCTTTCTTAAGTCTATATATTGAGAAATGCATATGTAAGCATTATGGATTGTGTATTGTGGGGTTATGCTATTGATTTTCCTCTAGGTAGCAAGTGTTGATCTTCACAAAAGGCACGAATCCCAAGTTTGTTTTGTTAACATTTTATTGTTGGGAATACATTGGTTTCATTGTTTTGGAGGTTGGGCTTTTTTCCAAAAGGGTTAACTTGGGGTCTATATATGTCTTTTTTGTTCTTGTTTTGTCTTATACTAGTTCTCTCTCATTCTTTGATTTATATGTATTGGTTTTACCCATTGTTATTATACTAAAGAAAACTTTAATCAGTTTCTATAAATTTCTCCTCATAGATTCAATATGGAAATATCTGCATATTTAGTAATTAAGTTTTGTTTTGAGTTTAATTACTAAGGAATTTATAAGCATTTTTCTTTACAGGTTGTAATTATTAGGTTGCATTATCTACCAAGTGAACCTCCTCAAGAGTGGAGTTTGAGGTTTGTTTTCTTCTAGACTCTCTAAATCAATGTCCTCTCAAGTCCATCTTGAACCTCTAGTTCAACCTTAGGTCACATCTCGTCAATCTTATACTCTAGCTACACCAATTTCTTCTCATCTTCAAGTTGCAAGAGTTTACGAGAAGATCGAACCCTCATAAAGATTGCATTCTAAATATTTAGTGTCTTACCAATCTCGAGAATCCAAAGCTTGTATCATTTGATTTATCACTATCTCTTATGAAGTTACATTTCTCTACTTTCAAATCTAACTCGAATCTCTTCTCCTTAGGCAAAAGTGCATATATCTTGAAACTAACAACTCTTATATGTTGCAATGAAGGGTTCTTTCCTAACCAAGCATCCTTAGGGGTTTTGTCCACAAGAGTTGATGCAAGAGATCTATTAATCAAATTGCATGTGCTAAAAAATTATGCCCAACAAAAATTATCAAAAGCAACTCCATTAAGCATACTACTAGCTTTCTCTATCAAGATTCAATCTTATGCCTTGCAATACCATACATTTTGCAAAAAAGTGTCAAACATTGGAAAATAAATCTCTCCATAATCAATTTCTTCAATACCTTGATCTACTTATCCACCTAGTTCTCAACAAGAACTTTGAACTCTTTAAACTTCAAGAAGACCTCAAATTTCTAAGAAAGAAAACCCATATGAAAATGAAAATAAAATCATCCAAAAATAAAGTATGTGAGCAAATAGCTATCAAACTTCCCAATAATCCAAAGTCAAGGTAGTCTTAGAACTAACACTGAGATATGCAGAAATGTCGAGAATTCCCCTACAATCCAAAGCCTTCAACAAGTTGCTAGCCTCTACAACTAATGTTATATAGATAATCCACTCAAAGCTCTAAAAGTTTATGAAACGTGATGAAATCACTACATCTGATCTATCTCCACCTCAACAAGGAATCACACCCACTCATGGTTTTCCCAATGATCCATGTGTCAAAGAAATCAAAACTCATCCTAATGCTCATGAAGAATCCAAAACCCCAAAAACTATGTTGTAGCTATACTATCTAAAAATGCGAACCCATCATAATCTACAAATCTCTTGAACTAAATTAATAAAGGCATATGTTGACAATAAAAAAAAATCTCCTTTAGTATAAAAACATATCTATCCTTAAATATGATGACTCAAGTCCTATCACTAACCACCTACTCCAAAATGATGAATCTACACTCCCAATCACCTACACAATAACTCCCAAACTAAACATGATCACTCTCATGCTACCCATCAATCACTCTCATCATCGGTGCTCACTCCAAATCATGATGTATTAGCTCCATGTATAGTCATAAAAAAATTCATACTCACCTCTCTTATATTTGCAATTTCCAAATAATTGTAATCTACAATCTCAAAAACTCAATCTTTGAAAAAAAGATGTATAATTCATGTATTAGTTGTTCATCTAATCATCACTCACTCAAACTAGATATCAATCATTCAAAGACTCGTCGCATTGCCCATCTTCAACTCTACACTAGTTAAGAGCAACCACCATCCAAAACTATCATAAGTTGCAAAATGCAATAAGCTACACTCAAAAAATACCAATCCTCAGTGGCCAATATGAGTAGTCACTCAAACCTAGTAGTCCTTATCTATCATCCTCTAAGGCAATCACATCTCAATCATCACAAAATCCATTAAATGGCCAATCATAAATGAGGCCAAAAGTAGTATCAAGCTATCAATCTAGGACAACTCTACATCATTAAAAATATATATGAAATATGTCAATCACCAAGTTGACAGCCAACCAACTACATGCATTCACCAAGTGTTGTAAGATCGAGTAAAATCAAATAGCATAGACTAAGTGACAGCCAACACAAATCTAAGCTAAAATCCCAATCTAAACAAGAGAATACAAACAATGCATGAGTAAAATGAAAGCATCAAACTAAAATACTCCCCATGCTTGAAGTTGCTTCACTTCCCTTGTCTCTCCTATTTCTTCTTATGCCAATATTGCCCTCAGATTTGTTGATGAAGTTGTGCAAATACCTGCAAATAGTAAGAAAGAAAGTTGGAGATAATGGTTGTTAAGTTGAAAATGAAGGAGACCGGTCTCTTTTATTGACAACCATTTGAACGAGCAGTCGAGATCAATCCTCTAGAAGGATTCCAAGATCGACGGATGAGAATGAATGAGACGAAGGTTACGAAATGAAGGGTCAAGATTGATCTTCTAGAAAGATGCCAAGATCAACAGTTCAGAATTGATGCACCAAAAGGAGGTGGGCAATGAAGGCTATGACGCCAATAGCTATGACAGGCCATGAAGGCTTATGACAAAGACGGCTATGACAGAAATAATTATTTATTCGAAAATGGAGGAAATTGACGTGGAAATTTACATAAATTATTTATTTGGACAAAATGAAAAAAGGGCATTTAATTTAATTAAATGGGAGAGATGAAAATGGAACATTAAATAATTAAGTGAGATTAATTATTTAATAGGGGAAAATGGCAAGGGATAGTTAAATAATTTTGATAATTATTTAACTATAAAAGAATTAAAAGACCATGAATAGATAAATAATTAGTGGTAATCATTTATCTATAGACGAAAGGTGATAGAGAAATAATTAAATAAATAATAATTCATTTAATTATTGAAGAAGAGGGGAAAATGGCAAGGGATAGTTAAATAATTTTGATAATTATTTAACTATAGAAGAATTAAAAGACCATGAATAGATAAATAATTAGTGGTAATCATTTATCTATAGACGAAAGGTGATGGAGAAATAATTAAATAAATAATAATTCATTTAATTATTGAAGAAGAGGGGGGATTAGTGACGCAATTAATTTATTTAATTGATTAGAATAGAATAGAAATCAGAAGGTGAATTAATTAAATAATTAAAATTATTTAATTAATGGAGGAATATGATCAAAAATAATCAAATAATTAAAACTATTTAATTATTCGAAGACGGAGACCAAGAAAAATACGCTCGCAAACTTAGGACATTTTTTAGTGTCTACATTTTGCCCCTCTTTGACATAATGTAGTTTATTGCGTTGTGTCAAAGAAATTTAATTCTGAAATATGCTCCAGTATAAAGAGAAAGGGGAAGCATGACCAAGAGGGTTGTGGTATGCCCCCTCGAGAGGACAGGTGGGTTCAAAGAACATGAATGTGCTCTCGAAACGGAAGATAAGACTAGAGGATGAAGGATAGAAGAAATGTTAGGATGAAGGAGTTGGATGTTAACGTGGAAAAGACAAGGGAGATGGGATGTTAGCGCCAAAAGGGGAAAGAAGATAGACAAGAAATGACAAGGGAGCCAACTTTCATGCTTACATTTTTATATTTATCATCATTGGGTATCAAAAATGTCACAAATGGACCACAAACACCATGGTATGACATTAACCAAGGTGTGTAAGGTGACCATTTGTGAGAGACAAGCAGTTCAAAAGGAGCCAAAAGACAAGGAATGCCCCAGCTCATACTAAGGATCCAATTATCCTAGACTTTTTGCCAAGATAAACCACAAACAGTAGACAAAGAAAAGAGGCCATGATCCATCATCGTCCCTCTAAATCTGTTAATAGGACATCCTCGAGGAGACTAGTAACATGACCCAAAACCAATCTAAAAGGTAAGACAAATCCAGACCAACAAAGTGTTTGCCAAAGAAACAGTGTTTGCAATAGTTTTGATAAAATTGTTTGATATGACTGATTAGGTTGACCAAGATGACCAAGATTTGATTTGATAAATTTGACAAGAATTAATTGATAAGTGGACAAAGGTTGACCAATTGATTTGATTGATTGTGCCCGGTTTAAGGAAGGTCACATCCTAATTAAGGCAAGATTGATAGATTTGATAAAGTTGACAAGATTGGTGATCGTGCCCGATTTCAAAAAAGACACATCCTAATTAAGGCAAGACAAAGTTGACAAGATTGATTGATTGTTTGACAAAGATTGATTGATATGATCAAGCGACGTGATGATAGCCACTTTCAAGAAAGACATGTCTTGTTTAAGGCAAGAAACGCATCTGATAAAGTTGACCAAGTGACAAGTGTTGACAAGACACCTAACTGCAAGGACACATCTCGCTTAAGGTGAATAACCATATTGACAAAGTCTAGTCTTAGGAAGGACACATCCCAACAAGAGACAAGAGATAGGACCAAACGAGACAAATGACATAATGCCCCATTCCGATATAAGACCGGTGACTTGATTGAGTTGATGATTGATTGGTTTGAGAGTTGACAGATTCAAAGATTTTTTCTTTATGTCTATATGTTGATTCATGAGTTGGTTCAAATGATAATTGTTTGCAAACCAAGACTACGACCAGACTCGACAAACCCTAAAGGACTGACCTAGGTGGCCTCAAGGGCTCATCAATTGATGGCCTTGCCTATGTTATACACGCAGAGACCTCGTAGTTCGACACAACTTGACTTTACCGTATTTCATAAAGACCGAGTCATGATTTTATTTGGACAACCTAAAATAACTGACCAAATGTCTCAAGGGCCCATTTAAGATGAACCTTGCCTACGTAGCAGATGCGTCGAGACAACATAATTCGACCACTCTAACAAAACTGACTCAAACTCTCTTTTTAGGATTTTTGAAGTTTTTCGATGTTTTTGGGTTTTGAAATGTTTCGATTTTTTTTTTGGGGGGAGTTTTGGAAATGTTTTGATTTTTTTGGATTTTTTCAGGACATTCTATGTTTTTTATGGATTTTGAAGGTTTTAAAGGGCTAATACCATGTATTATTTCCCATGAAGATGTCAGTCAAAGAATTGCCCCTAGTCAGGTATAGGACCAGTTTACTATGTGTGAGGGGAAGCGGCGAATGCGACAGGTGGATATGAAAACGAAGGATGCTAAATGTCGGTGGTCTTTAGGCCATGGGAAGGATGACGAAACTTTATTATGGATGAGGAATAAATGTGAATGGATGAAAGACAAGATGGAGTGACAGTAGATGGAGGAGCATAGACTGACTACGCATGGCGCTTGTTTGCCAGGTTTTCACCATGCTACTTATCGAAAACGCCACCGAAGTGGTTTTTATTTTTGGATGAAATATTTCTCTTTACTATTTTTCTGATTTTTATTTTTTTTATTTTTTTTATTGTCACCAAGACGCCTATTTACCAGGTTTTCATCAAGGTGACCATTTTTATTTTTATTTTTTATTATTTGTATTTTTGACTTTTTTAAGGGATACTCTTAGAATCAAGTATAATACTTGCGAAGGTGCATGTTGTTGATGGGTTCGGACAATGGTTCCCCTTCCGGAGTAGATAGTTGATAAGCGCCTGATCCATATGTTGTTGTGAATGTACGGGTCCAGCCAATTAGGCTCAAACTTCGTAGGTTTTTCCCATTCTGATTGATTCTTTGGATTTTCTTTTAGAACCAGATCGCCAATGTCAAAACTTCTAGGACGAACCTTCTTATTGTAACTGCAATGGAGGCAGTTCTGATATACTTGCAAGTGTGTCAAAGCATTTTGTCTCTTTTCATCCAATAACTCTAGCTCTTGTAGACGGGAGACATGGTAGTCTTCTTAATCAATCAGGCCTTGCATAGAGATTCGTAGGGATGGTAACTCGAACTCTATAGGAAGTATTGCTTCATATCCATAGACAAGGGCATATCGTGTGGCTCCTATAGGGGTGCGAATACTGGTGTGATAGGCCCATAAAGCAGGCTTAAGTTGTAAGTGCTAGTCACGACTAGCATCATTGACAGTCTTCTTTAGGATCTTTAGGATAGTCTTATTAGACACCTCAGTTTGCTCATTACCCTGGGGGGTAATACGAAGTGGACAAATGATGTTGAATATCGAATTTGTCACAGAGCTCACAGACATCTTGGTTTTTGAAAGGGCGGCCATTATTTGCAATGATGGATTGTGGGATACCATAACGAAAAATGATATAATTTAGGAGGAATTTGGCTATCTTCTTACCAGTAATGTAAGTCAGTGGGATGGCTTCAATCCATTTTGTAAAGTACTCGGTGGCGACAAGGATAAACTTATGTCCATTGGAAGAGGTGGGATGGATTGAAAAAATGGCCACAGCGAAGTAAGTGGTTGTAATTCCTAAGTTGGTGCATGTATGAGATCTCCATGAATCTGACATTGGTGACATTTCTTCACAAAATGATAGGCATCATGTTCCATCGTAGGCCAATAATATCCCGTTCTCGTGAGTTTTTTTGCTAAGGTAGGACCAGCAAAGTGAGCTCCACATATACCATGATGTACCTCTTGTAAGGTTGTTTGTGCTTCATTTGAGTCGAGACATCGAAGGAGGGTACTATCTAAGCTACGACGATAAATGGTGTATTTGATGATGGCATATTTACATGCTTGTCGGATAGAGGTCTTACGTTGCTTAAGGGACAAGTCAGGAGGTATAATTTGGTCATGCAAATAGGTATAAATGTCTTTGTACCAAGGTGAATCAAGACCAACAAGTTCACACAAAAGTTCAATTTCGGGGACATCGAACGCACGAATTAACAATTGTTCTACCAATAACTCATATTGCGATGCATTATTGGGAATGTCCAAGAGAGATCCGATGGTAGCCATTGCATCAGCTACTTTGTTCTAGATTCTCGGGATTTGTTCAAAAGAAACATTATCAAAGTATAGTCTGAAGCTATCCACCATGTGTTTGTAGGTCATCAATTTCTCATCCTCAATATCATAATCATCATTAACTTGTTTTATCACTAACTGTGAATCACCGTAGACTTGAAGATCCTTGATTTTCCATTTTATTGCTATTCGGAGTCCTGTCATTAATGCCTCATATTTTGCTATGTTATAGTGTAGGGGAAGGTTATTCTGAATGACTTAGGAATGGAATCTCCTTGAGGGATGATGAACAAAATTCCAGCTCCCAAACCATGACTTGTGTAAGATCCATCGAAATATAACTTCCATGTAGTTGGTGTGTCTATGACAAAAATTGATTTGTCTAGGAAATCAAATATCAAAGGATGATCTTCTTTTATGGGCGTGTCTGCAAGTTGGTCTACTATCACTTGTCCTTTTATTGCTTTTTGATCTGCATACTCAATGTCGTATTCGCTCAGCATCATAACCCATTTAGTTAATCTTCCTGACAGGGCTGCTTTACTAAGAAAATATTTCAAAGGATCAATTTTGGTGATTAGTTTTGTCTTATGATTCAGCATGTAATGTCTCAGTTTTTGTGTCACAAATACCACTGCCAAACATGCTCGCTCAATAGGACTATAATTCAACTCATATCCAACTAGGGTGCGACTACTGTAATATATAGCTCGTTCGTTGCCATCATTATCATTTTGTGCTAACAATGCCCCCAATGTTGATGTCGTTGCTGTCACATATAATATCAAATATTTTTCGTCGATTGGAGGCATAAGAACTAGTGGAGTCAGTAGGTAATTTTTGATCTGATCAAACGCTTCTTGACACTTTTCTATCCAATTGAAGGGAATGCCTTTTCTTAACAGATGTTGGAATGGGTGGATCTTCTTTGCTAATTGGGCAATGAATTTGTGAATTGATTGTAGTCTTCCTTGTAACATCCTCAACTAACTGATATTGGTTGGTGGTGGCATTTCTAAGATAGCTTTGACTTTCGCAGGATCAACTTCTATTCCTCTGCGTGAGACTATCTATCCAAGAAGTTTGCCTGATTGGACCCCGAAAACACATTTCTTTGGATTTAATCTAAGTTGGTATTTTTCCAAGCATGTGAAAATCTTGTCCAATATTGCTAAATGTCCACTTCATTCCAGGGATTTAGAGAGAAGGTCATTGACATAATCTTCCATCTGCACATGCATATAGTCATGAAAGATTTTAGTCATCGCTCTCTGATATGTAGCTTCGACATTTTTCAATCCAAATGGCATCACATTCCAACAGAAAGTTCCCCAAGCACATGTAAAAGTTGTTTTTGGTTGATCTTCAGTAGCAATCCTTATCTGATTATAACCCGAGAATCCATCCATGAGTGATAGCATTTCATATCCAGTTGTGAGGTTTACAATGATGTCGATGTTTGGTAGAGAAAAATCATCCTTGGGACAAGCTTTGTTAAGATCTCTAAAATTTGTGCAGATTCTTATTTGACCATTTGGTTTAGTGACAAGAACAAGGTTTGATATCCAATCTGCATAGTCAATAGAACGAATGAATCCAACATCTAGAAGTTTCTTCGATTCTGCCTTGACAAGGAGTGCAATTTGTGGATGCATTTTTCTTAGCTACAATTTGTATGGCTTGGCATTAGGTAGTAGTGGTAAGTGATGTAAAACCAATTCGGGATCCAATCAAGCCATATCTGCATATGACCAAGCAAAATTTACTTGTCTTTTTGCAAAGAAAGTTGTGAATTCAGGCTTTTCCTTGTCGGTCAAAGATGTTGCTAATTGTATCATTTTGGAATTATCTTGTGTTCCAATATTCACTCCTTCTGTCTCTTCTATTAGCAACGATGATCTCTCTTGGTCTACTGGGAGACAGTCCAATCCTCCATCCTCAAGCGCCTCAAAGAGGTTTTCACCTTGGGATACGTCCTTTATTTTTACTTTTTCACGGTCAGCAGGCCCCTTTCGGTTTTCACTTGAAGACCTATTATTTTTATTTTTACTTTTGTCATTTTCACTTTTGCAACTAGAGGATAGGATAACCTCACCAAAGTAGGTTGCATAATCGAGTTCTATGGCAAAGCCAGCCTTATGATCCCCACGAGGTATTCCTTCACGAAGTCCCATAAACTCGACGATTGCTTCGTCTTTCTCGAAAGTGTCCAAACTTGGTGGGTCTTGTTGATCCCAATCTATGAGTTGTGGGTAGACAAGGGGTAAGCCATCATCAGTCTTATCAAGAGTCATGGTGTAGGCAGATAGGGTAAAGACAGACGTAGAGTCATCAGGTTCCTAGGAAGCAATGTCAATGGTTTCCCAAAAGTGTTTAATCCATTCTTCCTTATTTAAGGGGGCTCTGGGACGAGGGCTTGGTAGACTTAGCAGGGAACCCATTGTGTTTCAAGAGGAGGCTCATCAAGTATTCTGAATAGTTTATCTAAGTCCATAAAGGTAGTGGAAGATACGAAATCCCATTCATATTCATTGGAATCGACATCAAAATCCCAAGGGTCTTCATATGTCTCGATCTCATTTGAAGCATTAGCAACCTCACTCGAACGTAATCTGATACCTCGGATAGTCACTTTTATAGGTATGAACCCTAACCCTTGATGTCTAATCAACTTAGGAGGTTGCAACGATTCTATCATTCCTTGTTTATTTAGGCCAAGACTATTCTGTCCATCATATCCATGTTTCATTATTGGGAACCCTTTTGGATACTATTCAACTGGCAACCTCTTAGATTAGTGTCTTCTTCTTCTCTATACAGCCATGTGAGAATGTGATCATCTAGAGATTCCTTGGCAAGTTCCCCCCATTTGATGAAGGTGGTAGGGGGATTATGAAAGATGACCTTAGGCTGCATGGGATGTGGTTTTCCATAAGACTTTGGTGATTTAGGCAATTTGGCGATGAAAAAGAGACTCTTCAAGTTATATTCTTTGCATCCTTTGTCTTGGATCTGGATCTTAGGTGACGAGGGTGTGGTGAATGGAGTGGATGATTTGACCAGAGTAGATGGGTCAATGTAGTGAGATGGAGTGGCGGATGAAGCGGAAGGTGAGGCCTCTCAATTGATGGGCACTTGACGTTCAACAGTTCCACTTAGGTTTGAACAATACTGAAAAGGGTCGAAGTCGCCTGGAATAGTGATTTGAGTGCCATTGTGTGGAAATTTGAGGTATTGATGGTAGGTAGATGGAATAGCTCGCATAGCATGAATCCAAGGACGGCCAAGGAGAAGATTGTAATGTAAATCTAGATCCTAGACATGAAATACTGTATCTTGTATTGTTGGGCCAACTCTTATAGGAAGTGAAAAGACACCTTTGTACGAACGCTCAGCATCATCATAAGCTTTGATAGTGATTTTCTTTGTTCGGTCTATACAATTTTCAAAGTATCCCAATGCTTTCACCAATTTTAGTGAGCAAATATTCAGACTTCCTCCATCGTCTACAAGGACTCGTCTGATCTTGCATTTATCGATGCAAACTTCGAGATGTAAAGGGTCATTATGATCAAATTTTGGTGCGGAAAAGTCTTGCTCGGAGAAGGTGACATGATGTGGTATGGCTAAGTATCTGACCATGGCCTGAAATGCATTGACATCTAGGTTGGAGGGGACAGACGCTTCTTGCAATCCTTTGTCAAGTATAGCTCTATGTTGCAGGGATGTGTGAAGGAGCTCCAAGAGAGAGATTTGCGCGAGAGTTTTTCCCAACTGCTCTAGGAGATTATATTGGCTCTTGGGCTAAGAATTAGGTGGAGATCCTGGAATAGTTATCTTAGTTTTGCGAGTAGCATCAGCACAATTTGAGTTTGGCTTGTTTATGGTGATGATGGCAATGCGGTCATCAAAAGGTGTCAGATTGAGGATGATAGTGTTGTAATCGTGTTTGACTGCGGCATAATTAGCATTGTTGTTATTTTTCCCTGAATTGGAGGCTTTCCCTTTATCATGGTCTTGCAAGGGAGTCTTGAATATGGTGTGATTAGCATTGGTTTTTGCTTGTGAATGTCCTACTGATACGGTTCCGTCTTTGATAAGATCTTGGATGGTGTTCATAAGTGTCCAACATCTAGTGGTTTTGTGTCCTTTGCTACGGTGATATTCATAATATTTGTGCTTTCCACCAATCTGCTTTGATTGAGGAAGGTTCATAATTCTTGGTGTCAAGTAGTGTGATAGTATTGGTTTGCAAGAGCTGCTTGAGAATTGATTCGATAGGTTCACCCAAGGGGGTGTAGGTTCTCTTGGCACGAGGAGGTCTTCTTCATTGTTGATTGTTTTGGACAGCATTCAACATTTGGTTTTGACTCTGGATTTGCCCATTTGGCATGGTTGGTTTATTTGATGAGGGTGGACCTTTAAGTTGAATGGTTGGACCTTTAGTTATCAGTTTGGCATCAACAACTCCATCATTTGTGACATTTTATTACGGGACCAGTATTTGCTCTTGTCATTGTTGGATTTCAGATTTTCTATGTTTATCTTGACAAGTCCTTTGGTGATAAGACCTTTCCCGATGAGGACACCTGTCTCAAGGAACTCTTCAAAGGTTGTGCAACATTGGATTTGAATTCGGCTCATGAGTTC
This sequence comes from Sequoiadendron giganteum, assembly GCA_007115665.2. Classification (NCBI taxonomy): domain Eukaryota; kingdom Viridiplantae; phylum Streptophyta; class Pinopsida; order Cupressales; family Cupressaceae; genus Sequoiadendron; species Sequoiadendron giganteum. The sequence goes on from CM021104.1 coordinate 426,788,868, forward strand.
TTCGTTAAGATTTTCCACAAAAATGGGACCAATTGTTTTTCAGGAATATGACAAGGGAATTTGCTAACCAAACCTAGCCATCTTTGGTAGAACGAGGTGAGGAGTTCTCCTTCTTCTTGTCTAGTGGTGCTTAATGTTGCAAGGGTGACATCATTTTTAATGTTGAAGGCAAAATGATTAATGAATTTGTCGGCTAGTTCACCCCATGTTCTTATTCCTAGAGGAAGATGTGCAAACCAATCTAGAGCAGCCCTTGTAAGACTTTGCGGAAATAGTCTCATTAAATAAGTTGGATCATATGAGACTTCCATACATGATGTGTTGAATTCTCGAATGTGCTCTATTGGATCCCTTGTCCCCTTATACTTAGGCAAAGGTGGTGTTGTAAAATGAGGGGAAAAGGGTGGCATATATAAATTGTGATCAAATGGAAAGGGGCATAATTCCTCCAAGGAATAGGTCTTTTTGTTGGTCCCCAATGGCATGTTAGTCCTCTATTGTTGAAGGGTCTGCATTTGTTGTATCAAGAAGTCTGCAAGAGATGGTGTTGTATTGTTTTGAATTGGTGGCATGATGCTAGCATTGAGGTCATAGGTTGGATTTGAATTATGATTGATGCCTTGTGATGTGAGACCTTGATCGCCATATTGATTTGTGTTCGTTTGATTTGAAATGAAATTGGCATTTAGGTTTGTTCCAAAGGTCATGTTTGCATGTGGTATGGTGTTTTGGAATTCATGTGTAGACCCTTGATTTGTGTTCTGGTTTTGAAAATTAGGTCCCTGGTTTGCGAATGAAGGTGTTGGTCCTTGACCAATGTTTTGTGATGAAGAAAGGGTCCCTTGGTTGGTATTTTGAAATGAAGATGTAGGCCCTTGATTGATATTTTGTGATGAAGGAATGTTTCCTTGGTTAGAATTTGGAATGATGAGAGGGACCCTTGATTCACATTTTTGTTTTGGGATTTTTCATGAGACAATGTGAACCCTTATAGGTTGACATGAAAATTGAAATAAGGATCCTTGGTTTGTGTTTTGAAGTGTAGAAATGGGGCCTTGGTTTGCATTTTGAGTCAAGGTGTAGGACCTTGTGAGGTAGAACCTTGATGTGTGTTTTGGAAAAGGTTATTTGTAAAGGTCTTACCCATGTAGCTGGAGGTGCTTCCAAGTGTAGAATTTTGTCCTTATGTAGTGGTATGGGTTACCTTGTTTCCAAATGTTGGGATATTTGAGCTATGTGTGGTGGTGGTACTCATGTGTGAGGTTGTCCCAAGGGGTATGTTTGTTGTTTGAGATGACGAAGGCATGCCAAGTGCAAATGGATTTCCAGTTTCCTCTTCTACAAGGGTTGATACATCAAAACCTTGAGGTAGCTTGGTACCCTTTTTAGCTAGTGCATAGAAGTATCTATTAGGATCAGCACTAACAAGCTGCTCAATCATGTTTAAAAAATTTGGGTCTTGATAAGCTCTTTCAATTTCTTGAGTCAATTGTTTGTTGAAATCTTCTATGCTTAGGTTTTCCCATTTCTTGTTGAATTCATCGTGATTTAGACTGTCCCAATTGTTGGTTTGATCTCTTTGTGGTACCTCTCTGTGAGGTGTGGATTGATTTGAATTAAACCCAAGGGTAGTGTCATGAAAAGGGTCACTTGAATATTCCATGTCCTATCTTTTGGATTTTGACCTTGTTTCAACCATGTGAGACATTTGCAAGTTGAGGGATAATGCAGGATGTGGATGACACTAAACCATGTTTTTCGATTTTTAGATTCTAGGGTATGAAAATGCAAGGATGCTAAAGTAGGGATGATAATGCAAAGATAATAATGACCAAAGGATGGTGATAAATGACTGCTAAGGGACGCTAAAATCTGATTGGTGATCAAGGTGACTAGATGATGCTTGATTGGAGATCAAGATACTGATAGTAGGGATGATAATGCAAAGATAATAATGACCAAAGGATGGTGATAAATGACTGCTAAGGGATGCTAAAATCTGATTGGTTATCAAGGTGACTAGATGATGCTTGATTGGAGATCAAGATACTGATGCAATTGAAACTATGCTATGTTTTTGGTATTTTTGGAGTATAAGGATGCAAAGTGCAATCTAGGCAATATGAGTCTAAATGAGAGTGATGTGAAGGAATTTTAAACTTAGGGTGGCAATCAAGCTAATGTGAACCCAAGGCAACAAATTCCAAATGTCATTGACCATAAGAAAACAACCAAGACTAGGACACAAGACCAAGATCAAACTTGACAAAGTGACAAATGACAATGACAATGGTCAATGACAAATAGAATGTGTAACCCAAGATTTCCAAAAGCCCAAAGGTCTCCCTATGTTCAAAATTTGACGGCCTAAATGCAACCTAAGGGTGAAAGTCCAAATTGTGTAATGCAAGGAATGAAGGGATGCAACCTATGATGCAATGTTTTCCTAATGGGGATGCTTAGAATGGGCTGATAAAACTTGCAAATCTCTGGTTTATCAGACAGAAGTCAGACAAATTTTAGGAAATTTTGTTTAGCAGACAATTGAGGTTCAATTCTTATCAGATGTGTTTCGCAGTTGCGGCTCATGTTGTCAAATGCGACTCTATTTCTGGCAATTGAGGTTCAGGCAGACAGTTACGATTTTTAAGCTGACAGTTGCGGTTCACAGTGACAATTGTGGGTCTGTGTTTGACAGTTGCGGTTCCAGAATGATGTTTTAAATAGTTTTGATGTTTTCAATGGTTTTGATTCAAGTTTTTTATTGTTTCTGATGGAATGTGACTGGCAAACACGGCAGACAGTATCAAGCACTTTATTTGAGGGTTGGTTTGACGTAAAAACGTTTGATTTTTTTTAAAGAAGACAAGCACAATCCTAAGGTTGGCAAGGGCAATATTCGCTGAATTCCCACTTGGATTAACCAACAACACTTATTCTTAGCGAATGACTTAGAAGTTTGGCCACACTGGCTCCCCAAACACGGCACTCATTTCTCGAGTCAACCAAGCTTCAAGTTCTCATGAATCTCCCATGACAAACTCTTCATCTCTACTAAAAGTCGCAAGTATGTGGGATGGCTTCGGAGGTCTGACCTCCTGCACTAGCAAATAGAAGGACTTTGGCTGCTACAAACAAAAGGTGTCTAGTAAGGGCATCCAGTTCAAGGGGTACTATCACCAATGTAAGATGGGGTTCACCAACGTAAGATGGGGTAAAATCAAATAGCATAGACTAAGTGACAGCCAACACAAATATAAGCTAAAATCCCAATCTAAACAAGAGAATAGAAACAATGCATGAATAAAATGAAAGCATCAAACTAAAATACTCCTCATACTTGAAGTTGCTTCACTTCCCTTGTCTCTCCTATTTCTTCTTATGCCAATATTGCACTCAGATTTGTTGATGAAGTTGTGCAAATACCTACAAATAGTAAGAAAGAAAGTTCGAGATAATGGTTGTTAAGTTTAAAATGGAGGAGAATGGTCTCTTTTATAGACAACCATTCGAATGGGCGGTCGAGATCAATCCTCTAGAAGGATTCAAAGATCGACGGATGAGAATAAATGAGACGGAGGTTACAAAATGAAGGGTCAAGATTTATCTTCTAGAAAGATGCCAAGATCAACGTTTGAGAATCGATGCACCAAAAGGAGGTGCGCAATGAAGGCTATGACGCCAACGGCTAGGACATTTGATGACTAGGACGCTCGACGGCAATGACGCCCGACGGCTATGACAAGACATGAAGGCTTATGACAAAGACAACTATGACAGAAATAAAGGCCATGAACAAGGCATCTTTGACCAAAAAACGTGCATAAATAATTTATTTGAAAATGGAGGAAATTGACAAGTGGAAGATAAATAATTGATCTGAATTATTTATTTGGAAAAAATGAAAATGGAGCATTTAATTAAATTAATCAATTTAATTAAATGGGGGAGATGAAAATGGAACATAAAATAATTAAGTGAGATTAATTATTTAATAGGGGAAAATGGCAAGGGATAGTTAAAAGAAATTAATAATTATTTAACTATAGAAGAATTAAAAGGCCATGAATGGATAAATAATTAGTGGTAATCATTTATCTATAGACGAAAGGTGATAGAGAAATAATTAAATAAATAATAATTCATTTAATTATTGAAGAAGAGTGGGGATTAGTGACGCAATTAATTTATTTAATTGATTAGGATATAATAGAGATCAAAAGGTGAATTAATTAAATAATTAAAATTATTTAATTAATGGAGGAATATGATAAAAATAATCAAATAATTAAAACTATTTAATTATTCGAAGACGGAGACCAAGAAAAATGACACTCGTAGACTTAGGACATTTTTTAGTGTCTACAGGTGTAATCAACACAATGAGGGATAAATACACATCAATTGTCCTCTAGTGAAGTGCAATCATTAAGTGCATCTAAAACATTGGTGTAGGATCACCAATCACAAGGTATCAACAAGTCATCCACAAAATCTAAAATGTAAGTGTCAACCAACACATCTAGAAAGTCTATCTGAAAGTTGTGAAACACATCAACAAGGTCACACAAACCAATTGAATCACACATATATCATCTCGATAAAGTTTCCACTTGAATATGACATACATACAAGATTCCCCCATGTTAGATGAGAGAGTAGAATGCCAACAAGGGTCCCCCTAAATGGGAAGCACATCAAATCAACAACTCTATATAGAAAGGTGCACAACTCTATAATGCCCTTTCAGGTTTTCACTATGAGCCTCCATTAAGATGACCTTTCAAGTTTTCAATTTAATGGGAAGATTGTGTAAGTTGCCCTTTCAAGTTTTCAACTTATAAATAAAGTGTATAAAATGGCAACCTAACTTGCCCTACCAAATCAACAAGAGGCAATATCTTAATCTACTGTCATGTATTTATATGTATTTGTGTACATTGTTCATGATAGCAATGAATTATGAGTTTCTCACATATTTGTCTCTCTTCCTTTGTCTTCATTGTTGATTCTAAGGGTGCCCTAAAAATGGAATTTGAGTCAATGACCATGAAATGGAAGGAAGAGAAATAAATGTGTTGCATGCTAGTGAATCATTGATGTTATAAATAATGTACAAAAGTACATATAAACACATGAAGGTGACAAAACCAACTTTCAACCACCAATGTTTAATCACTTATAAATGGTGTGATTAAACTATAATATAACCAAGAAACATGTAATATGGAGAGGGCACTATAATAATCCAAGAATAAAGTATGTGAGCAAATATATAATACAATCCAACAACATAACCTTATATAAAGCGATCTTCACAACACTTGAGGAATCCAAGAACTTGTCTCCACACTTCAAAACTATGATCCTTCAAGATCAAGATGATGCTCAAATCACTCACCCAAGCCTCTTGGTAAAAAAAAAAAGTGGGCACCCAAATCCACAGGAGGGATCATTTTACATTAGTTGCAATATAATAATCTAAGAATAAGTATGTAAGCAAATATCTAACACATTCCAACAACATACCCATGTATAAAGTAATCTTCACAACACTTGAAGAATCCAACTTGTCTCCACACTTGAAACCTATAATGCTCCATGATCAACATGGTGCCCCAATCACTCACCTAGGTCTTGTTTAAATAGGCTAGAGGAAACCTAGAAACCATTGGTGGTTCCCACAATCATGGACTATCATGACACCTCACCCAAATTTGTCTCTATGATGTGGCACAAATTCCAATGCCCTATTCACCCTATTTTGAGATGTGATAAGGTTGTTGCTTGCACATATCAACAACCCACTAGAAAATACTAATTCTCTCTATCTAAATTAACTTGCCCAATATGAGTGTGGTGCTAAAAGTCAACCTTAGTGAATTTAACCACCCTATCAATGCTCCATTCAACATGCCTAGTATCTCAAGATTTTTTTATCCATGTGAGCACCCAAATCCATGTGAGGGGTTATTTTACACATAGTTATGAACCACCTACTTGATAAATCAACTAAAATCTTGCCCCACTTCCCCCAACCCTTGCCTAAGTACATCACTAAGACAACATTGAACATGTACAACACCATCACAATATTGCTTTTGTGGGTTCTCATCCTTCATCAATAATACAAGTCAACCACACTAGATACTATTCTTAAATACATGGCAAGCATTTAGAGGACCTAATTGAGAATGAGACAAGGGTTGTGAAGCATGCTTTGTGCCCTTAGTAATAATAGATTGGCCTGCAATGCATCATATCCACACTTGAGGTGCGATATACCACCTTTCATTTATTCAAATTATACCCTAGCATGCCCAAGAGACAACCACCACCTTTGTCACACCCCAATTCACATTCAAAGAACCACAATTGAAATAATTTCACAACTACAAAATCCACCACCATTAAAAACATTGATTTCCAAAAGCTAAAAACCTCACTATCGGTAGCAATGATAATGTGTTGAATATGCTTTAAGCACATTTGCATCTCATTCGCTAATGATGCCTCTAACCTAGCAAGCTTTGGGTTTCCCTTGAATGCAAATTGACCTTTTGTACCCCTCTATTGAGGATCACCCATTTCACTAAGGATCTTTGATTTATAAAGACTCGTGCAAATATACACAAGCACATATTATTTTTTATCTGAAGTAGAAAAACACTTGTCTTTGTCAAAAATGTTGTGCAAATATAAAGTATAGTATCTTTGTTTAGCATAATCATATGTACATGGTCTTCACATATCATTAAATCTTTATATAGACGGAGATCCCATGAAGGCCAATCAAGGAGAAACATATCGAATCCAACTATCATTGGTATGATAATTGGACATTGTTTTTGGTACATAATCATCCCAAAGCTTGTATTTATGTCAAACATTAACGAGATCACGATTTCTAATTAATCATATATTAATTAGTGTTTAATTTATTGTAGGATAGTTTCTTATCACACATACCCTTTTGAATGTATTAACATCCACTATATATATCTCTTGGTAAGTCTTTATATTCTTCCCCATAATTGCATTTTTACCTCAAAGATAGTGGTGTTGTACAAAAGCACTCTAAAGTATAGAAATTTGATATTCAAAGAGCATTTTTTTCTACCATATTCCAAATTTATCAAAACCAATTTCATTTTTTTGTCAAAATTTTATGTAGTCGATACCTCTAGTAATTGTAAGGAAAGAGGAAAAAAATCCTACCTAGTGCATGGCCATTGAATAATATATTCAAAATTTGCCAATTAAAAGGCATCATGCATGGTAGTGGCCCTCAACAATTTTGCAACCGTCTAATACCAAACTAAGATTTGATAATAGTGCAAACATATATAAATAGAAAAAGCAATATTATAAGAATAATATATTTAAAAATGACCAATTTAAAGGCATCATGCATGGTAGTGGCCCTCAACAATTTTGCAACCGTCTAATGCCAAATTGGCATTTGATAATTGTGCAAACATTCATGCCACTTCATAGTTCCTAGTAGACAAGCACATGGAAAATGTACAACATAGAAAGAAATGAATTGAAGACAAAATTAAGGCTAGTCTTGGTCAATAAAAATGGAATCATTTCTTCCTCATCAATGTTGCTTGTGCAAAAGTATCCAAGTAAAGAATTGTGCTCTGAACAATTTTTTGATTCAATTTCAATGTTAAGGCCAAATCATCTAAAACGTGCATATTATGTAATTTGTTATCACATCGTAAGTAAATTCCTCTGGTTTTCCCTCGCACTCTAGTTTTCTCACACAATAACAAGAATCGTTTGTTGCATTCAAATGAAGCAATGGGGCTAGAAGGGATCCAAATTCAAAATTCATCTTTAGTCAATAGGATTTGAAAGAATTGTATTCACAATGACCCTTGCTCAGGCCAACATACAGAGAGGCTCCTATGGCATAGGGAAAAAAGCAACCAAAACCAAGGAAATCTAAAACATACAATATAAAATTCTATGCAATCTTGCATTGGCTTTTTCGAATTTTTCAAAAACAAAACCTTTAAGCTAGACTAGCAACTCACTTGCAAGACCTTCCAATGTTGCTCTAGGATCATCAAGAATAAATCTACCTTTCTAACCAAAAGTGTTCCTTCCTAGCTATCCAAGAAACAAATAGCTTGATTCTCCTAGCAAGACTATTTTCTAACAATTGATGAGAAACATTGAATGCAATAGGATTCGTTCCTCCTATTTTTAATTTTCATCCTTTAGAGATAACCTAAATAAGGCCAAGATTGACAAGTTCTCCCATATTTCCATTTTAAGATATTGCTAGCAAATGTATATATAGGATAGGCCAATTATATGCCCATCTTGCAAAACTTCAACAAAAGAGCATCTAAACTTGGAGATTGTCATTCTAACGGACAGTCATAGCTGTTGTCGACTCCTTCAACTTCATCTCCTTGTAAAGATAAGCTCTCATAAATTCCAACCTTCCAAAGAAATACTATTTTAGTGCCTACCAATGTCATAGTTGTTACTTGCAAAGAGATAGTGCCCACCAATGTGAATTTACTTAGAACAACATCCTGAAAGATGTTAGATAGGAAGTTCATCTTATGTGATAATTAACATTAGGGTCTCAAAGAGCAAAAATTTGCACTTGAAGAATTTTGAGATCTTGATCTTTTAATTATAGCCAAATTTCCATCCAAATTGTCACTGAACATGCATGTCTATCAACATTAATTTTTCAATAAAAATAATATCTCTCAAGCAATGAACACCCAATGGGTAATAATTGTTGAAGCTTGAAATATCCCACATTGATCTGACACATTTAATTTCAGAATTTTGCCTGTTTGTTTACTTGGGGTTTAATAGTTATGTTTTGGTTTTTTGTGTTATTTGAAGAGTTTGCCAGGCAATGTATATAATATATAAACAATTGCAAACAATGGACAATGCTAAAGCCAATACAATATATTATCGAATCAAATTTACCATTGCTTTTCATTTACAAGAAATCATACCCGAGAGATCAAACAGGAATTTATTACAAGTCTGAAATATTATGATCAGTAACAGCCAACCCCTGTGTTTGAAACGCCTAGCTCAATTCAGTGCCTTCTCCACCTTAAAACTTGTGCCAAACAAGACTTTTGCCTTAGGCATCAAAGATGTTGCAAATTCTATACACAAAACCCAAGCGCTTCACTCTATAAATTCCCACGCCTTGCATAGATGAAGTACGACCTGCAATTAATGTTGTATGGCCTGCTTGAAGTAGTTGCAGCAGCAATGAAATGGTAACCAACAAGGATACCTCCAATGAAATATCTGATCTGCACAAAAAAATCTGAAAACCCTTTGTAAATCAACTCCTGTAAGCACAATTGTGACCTCTGATGTAAAGCCACCTGATAAGCAAACCTTGGGTGTTATTTCACACTTGTAGAATGCTCGAATCTGAGAGAAAATCATTCTCCAAGATCAATTTGCAGCAAGAAACCCTTGTTTCTCCTCTTCTCAGCCAAAGCATCAAATTTTCATAAGTGTATATTGAATAATGAATGATTTGCTTTTTGAATGCTTTTTATACTTCTCCTCAATGGCATGATTTCCCAAGCAACAATAAAGCATTTAATATAATGAATGATATTTGCTTTTGTTGCCATGACTTAATTCAATAAGTGGGCACCCATCTCAAGACATTAAATGTTTTGACTTTATGTTATAAAATAAACCATCTATTATAAAGTCAAATATAACATTAATGATGGGTACACTTTATTATTTAATTATTATTAAAGTAATGACTTTAATAATAATCAATTATATCTTAACTCCATTAAAACTCATCATTAATCAATTCTAACAACACCACAGGCTAACCCATTGCTCACTCTGCCCAATTGGATGCCTTACTAAAAATAGTAAGGTTGGCCCCCAACATCCAACTAACTTACTAAAAATAGCAAGTGTATATAAACGGAGCTAGAAAACCAAGAAGAGGATCCCCTCTCAATATTCCAAGGAACTGGAGAAGAAAACAGTGCCAACTACAATTTGGAAGACCAATTAACTCCCCCACAAGGCCCTCTAATCACCAATATTAGCCTATAAGGACCATATGATAGGTTAATCTGTCAAACACTGACCCAGGCTAAAAAGGGAACATTACAAAGCTACATCAGCTCGTGATTTTTTTGCAAATTCAAAAGAATACATAAATTGTTTATAATCAAGACAATACAAAGTTGCTAATTATTAGTCTTAATACACAATCTAATATTGATAATAAAATCCTTGTGGACACAACATTCGAAACATTTGATGTATTTCATAGCTAAAATTTTGCCTTTAAAAAGAAATGTGGTGTAAAGAAATTTGTAGGTGACATTTGTTACAAGCAATTAATTTCTGGTCTTAGTTCAAGTTAGCATGTTGAAGAATCTTTTGAAGGAAGTTAAGAAAAAAATTCTTGAATATAAGGAAGATTGGGAGCTAAATTGAATCTATAAGACAAATCAAAATGTCAACGCATCTCATATATATACTTTAAAGGGAAACATAAAAAGGATTAAGTATGCTTCCAGCTAAGGGTGTTACCCTTTTTTATACCAGCAATCACTAGCTTGGAATCACATTTCACTTCCAACAATGGAGGTTAAACTCATGAGCCAATCTTAGGTCTTCCACTAGTGGCATAGCGTCAGCTGAGCTATTTGTTCAATATAAGGGTTAAAATGAGAGAAGGCCATGACTAACTGACCCAAAAAGTCTCTCATTTTCACCTAGGCCTGATCATTCCTACACTTCTTTTTAAAGCACCATCAAAATTGATTGTATATGAGCACTAGGGGAGAGATCATTTGAACAAAGTTTGATAGATCTTAAATACAATTTTCGAGTTACCAATGGCTGGCTTATTAGGGGACCAATTGTGGAGCAAGCATTTGTCTCTGTTCTTTTAAAGGAAAGGGTGCAATTTTTCCTAGGACATTCCAAATGGCCACTACAATTTTTTTGTAGTGCATCTTTTCAAAGGTAGGTGTCATTTCATGAAGAATCCCTTATAACATTCCAACCAAAGGTATTTATATAATACAAAACAGGCAGGACTCTCCACCAAGCTTCAATCTAGGATTTCTTGTTCAAGCATGGCCAAGAGCAAAGGAGCTCGGATATAGGTTCTGTGTCTAGACTCTCAGCAAAGGAGTATTGAATTATAGGCCTAGAAATTTGAGATATAAGAAGATGAATAACAAAACAGAGCAGGCCTGATCGAAATCATTTATGCAAACATAAGATAGGCTCTTAGTTATTCATAATGTAGTTTACTTTTGAGAGATGTATATGCCTTTCACATGCCCATGAATTCAACTCTAAAAGGTCACTTGCAGCTAAATACTAAACCGTTTAAAACAAGTGAACAAAATGTGCACATCAAGGTTGTTCCGTTATCTACAGGATACCTGAATTTTGGAATCACAAGATCAGCAGACCTTATAACATCTCCATGCTCCGAAGTTCCAATTGAATAATCATACCCACCCTGGATAAATTGAAAAAATTCAACATTATAACTTATATAAAAGAGCAGCATGAAGATCCATACAAACTAAGAAGCATATGAGTGAATACTCTAAACTCACTCAAGAGTTTTTGGTACCTTATAAGGACTTTCCTTGAATACATTGCTAATATTACAAGCATACCGTACTGTGTAACCCCAGTAAAGTCCATTCTTTTCTCTTGGTTCTGAACGTTTCACTGCTTGGCGTACACAATCTGCACAATAGGAAAGTAAGAATCCATTTCATAAAAGAAAATAATTCTAGGAAAATAAAGTGCACCTATTCCTTCTTTAGATCAACATTGTAAGGGCACTCATAATATACAACAACTGTGATCAGCCAAAGCAATGCTGATTCTATATAATTGGTTAACCAGCAGCAAACTAAAAAGTAATTAAAAAGCAGACTGTTGTATATGCCCTTCGCATACGGGAAAACAAGGAAAGGAACAACCAAATATTTATTATTAATAATTGAGTACAAACAATCATTAACAATGCCATTTTCTATGGAACAAAAGAAATTGGAGTTACATGGAAACAGATGTGGAATTGGACATGGCTATTCAAATTTTCAATACCCTCTAATACAAATAGAACTAGATACAGCAATAAGAAAAAAATATACATTCAATTATTTATACATCTATGGGTTTATATTCTAGAAACTAATTTTCAAATTATTTATTAATATATATTTTGGTTTTTAAATTTTAGTATATAATATTTATTTTGGTATATTAACATGTCGCAGAGTACTGCCATCCCAGCGCCCAAACCTGACCCTAACAGGTCCAGGTCCAGGTCCAAGGATGGATTCCCCTTAAGTGTGCCCAAGGAATGCCTAGCACAACCTAGGTACACCTAAGTAACATCAGGTGCTCCTAGGGCATAGCCTAGATGACCTAGGTACACTCCAAGTGCATCTAAGACATACCCGGGGTATCTAGGCCATGCCCTATGCAAACCTAGGGGTACCCAAAGGGTAAATGCCTAGAAAAAGGGCATTTAAGTGGAAAATTAATGGTTTTTTAAAGACACACCTAAAAACAAAAACTCCTAAAACAATGAAAATAAATCCAAAAAAGTGACCCACAAACACAAAACACAATCACTCCTACCTATCATTTGAAACTTCCAAAACTTATTGTTTGCTGACTTTTTTAAGTGTTGAAGGATTGAGAAGGCTTGAGAAGGCATGTATTTAATGAGGAAATATTTTTAACAAGAAGACGGTAGCCTGTTCCAAAATAACTTGCTTTGGAACAAACTTTATCACGTTCAAAAATAGAACATGTTTGCTAGCAAGAAGTGGTCTACATCTTCATATGCTTAGACCAATGCAGGGGTTGATGTAGTTGACTAACTTTTAAATGACTAAAGCTTTTGGCTTCCAATAAAGGAGATTGTAGAGGTAAATTTAGACACCCCCACAGAACTTGTTGTACAACTCTAGCTTTTGGGACAAGTGATGCAAGCTCATCTAAACCATAGACTTACACTTTTAGTTTTGATATTTGCTTTGATGCCATGGGTTTCATAATCCATGAGTTTGTATACACTTGACAATATTTAAATTTTAAACAATTAAAAATGATATTTCCTACAACTAAAATCCCCTTTTATACTCATGTGATCAATGTATACTTGTGTATGTGGTCAAAGTAGCTTCTATTCGATTATTTTATTGTGTCTTTAAAGTTTATTTATTGAAGGGTGCATGATAAGAGTTTTCAATCCCTAAAAACCTCTATATTTCAAAAAAAAAATCAATTTGCCAAGTCTAGGCCAAGTTTGAGCGCTAAGTTTGACTCCAAGTCAAAAATTCGCTTGCCAAGTGTTGGGTCCCAAAACTGTTGCTCCACTTCCTAGAACTAGATCCCACTCACAAGGCCATGATTGTCATCAAGTGAGTGAAAAAGGTTCACCAACAGAACAATGGAGGTTCAAGGCAAACTCAACAAGGATGGATTCTCTCTCCTACATTTCGAGCTCAACTTAAACTTAGGAGGGTGTTCCTAGAGGCTTATGTAAATAAAAGATAATCAGAGACAAGGATAACTAAACCCAAATTGTTGATACAACTCCAAAGATTTGTCACTATGCAGGAGAGCAACTAGTTACCCTACTACATCTATATAGTCGATTAAACACCTTTGCAATGAATGCAAGGTGTAAGGGCAAAATACATGATTCACAAAGTTTTCAACAATTATTCCTTGTATCATGGTATCATGAATTGTGTGAAACCAAACTAGAGTAATGTTTAATGATTTTTTTGTTTAATTGGTGATTGGAACAAATACAAGGGAGATCAGTGCAAATCCACAGGGTACAAAGTCTTAGTTAACAAGGACAGAACAAAGGAAACAAATGAGAGAACCAAGTTGATCCAACATTTAAATGCAATCAAAAATAAACTATTTCCAATTCCATATTCTTAGTTACCCCTTAATGAGCTGAACACATTCATATGCAAGCACAAAATAATCGCTACACTATAGCACCCAAAAAATCCATGGTCTGAGAAGTACTCCTACCCAAAATGGGTGTCCCAAATTGAAGGACATCTGCAAGAACTTTTGGTAGGTAAGCATTGAATTCTAGTGGAAGAGCAACCATCTACAATGACTTCAATAGCTAGGAGTTGATATTGCTATTAAGGCGAGTAGGCAGGGAGAATGTAATGTCCCCATTTTAGCCCTATGCTCTCCTTGAGGATTTAGCCTATTTTCGGAAACTCGTAGGCTAAGCAGAATTGAAAATTAGGGTTTCCTATTTTTTAGGAGGTTTCAAATGCAGTTTTGAGGGCTTGCATGCGAGAGTTTTTGATGCATGTCTGGTGGAGCTTTTTGGGCTTTAAGAGAGCTTCAGAATGGTGTAACATGCATCTCCATTTGACAACTGATAGGATAGAGTTGGGTGGAATACTCCCTGTTCCATGCTCTGGGTCTCACCTTGGCGAACCCCTATGGTGTCACTCTCCACCACCTTAACCTATAGGCCCTAATGCTTGCTAGGCACCCCTGGTTCTCCTGGCCAACCCTGCTATCATCTCCTTTTCCCTAACCAAGCCAATCTTGGTGCTCTCTCTACCATTCTCTCCTTAGCCCTTAATCTTCCTAAAGGCTAGCTAATTCTCCAACCTTCACTAATTCGATGCAGGGGTGTGTGATGTCTCCCATGGCTTCCAGACCATCCCCCTAGGGTTCTTGATCATCCACCAATCTTCAATTCTCCATCGCTCTCCCTAAACCCTCTTCTAGGGTCAAAAAGGCTACTAGCCCTTGAGTCCCAAATTAGGTCTCCTAACCCGAGAAAAGTGGAAACCACTCCAAAAACCTCCAAATGACCTAGGGTCTTTTCTTGGGGTTTGTGTTTCCTATGCCCACACTTTGATGATTTTTGGGGTTTGGTGTCTATACTGTCTGTACTGTGCCCTATCCATGAACTTAGCCACTTTAGGCTTGGTTTGAGCCAATTTCTGACCTTCTCCAAGGACAGTCAGTTGGTTCTTGCTCCATACGGTCTGTCAAGATTCCATCCTTCTTGCCAAGCCTCTGCAAGGCCTCCTGCAACCACCACACACCTTGTTTTTTAGGGAATTGACACCCCTGCAACTTTAGTGCTTGTTTTGCACTATCTTTCCTAGCCGGGCACTGCCAAGCTCGCCTAGGAATAGTGGAATGAACCGGACCAATTTTTTTTTTGATTTTTCACAATTTGATTACAATGCAACATGCACCCGTTAAAGTTAGTTGAAACCAAATGTTGCATAAAGAACTCTAACCAAGGATGCACCCTAAAACCACTTAAGGAAGAGAGGCTGGCATATGGTCAGAGGATCCCTAGGATCTACCATTGCTGAAAGTAAAATTCAACACCAAGCATGTGCTTTCAATCCCAGGGTGGGAATGGAGCTACCATATGGCAGAGAAATGCTGAAGAGTAACTCTAACCAAGAATGTGCCCAAGGGGACGATCATATGGTCAGAGGATCCCTACCAACTAAGATGCTGAAAGTAAACTCAACACCAAGTATGTGCTACCCAATTCTAGAATGGAAATGAGGCGACCATATGGCGGAGATATACGAAAATACAAAGCAACTACAGAATGTAAAGTAGGCGGCAAGCCAGCCTCTTCCACTTATCCAATGGGAAATACAGTAAATGAAAGAGTAGAATTAGAATTGCTGATAGTACTACTAATCAGCTTACAATATGTTAGAAATCTTGCCAAAGCATAGTATTCCAAGTTCTTCAATGCTGCAATAATTTGTAAGACTTCCTCAATGCTTGACAAACCTCTCTGGACTCAAACCCCTCACAAATCTGCATTTATCTATGACTGATATAACAGACCAGCAACTGGAAGGAAGCAATCAGCAACCCTAGAACTCACCAAAATACTCACAACTCGCTCAATACTTGCCAGAAAAACATGAGACCTGATGCAAACGAAAGCTATAATGATGGCAATGAGGACTAGGCCAAGAAACAGCTAACAAATCGAAGTATTCTTTTTTCTAAACATTTGCCAAGCAGACCAGAATGGTACGGCCAATAGAGAGAGGCGATTTTTCTTTAAAAAAATAAACACTCAATATTAAAATCTGAATCTTTGCAAGAAGGGTCGCCCCTATCAAGGAAACTCAATGAATCAATACCCAGAACGACTGTATTTTTATTTTCGGATTTATGAGTGAAACTACATATTCAGCTTGACTTCAGCAACTCCAGAAAAATGATAAGAAATGCAAAATCTGAACTACAAATAAAACTCCAGCTACAAAGCAAACCTCACTACAAAAACTCTCAACAATAAGCAAACTTCTCCACTAGGTGCTATCTCTCAAGCACGAAGTCGAGCCAAGGCTAGGAGGCTTTCATTCCTCGAAGCAGTCCCAAAGCCATTTCGGCAGCATAACAATGTCATAAACATAAGATGATCAAATGAAGACCCAAGGCTCCCTTTTATAATTTTGAGAAGACACTTCCAGATGCTTCTAGAAGGTGCGCCCACTCCACAAGATGCTTTTAGGGTTTTGACTTGACCAAGTCTTCCTTCAAGATGGCGTCCCTTTTCATAAAGGCAATTTTCCTTTAATTTAAAATTATCTTTTCTCCAAAAGTTGGCGTCCAATTCCATTTGAGCAATTAACTTTAGGAAAAATCGCAATATGTTCCTCATGAGAGAATAACCCTCAAAGTCCCCTTCTTTAAAATGACTTAAAGTCATATTACTAGGACAAGGGGTTATTTTATAAAATAAAACATTATTGACTTTAAATAACTTATTTCTCCAAAATGAACCTCTTAAGCCAAAAATCAGGATCACCCAATGAACTGCAAGTGAAGGAAAGTTGATTGAGCTGGTGTTGACTGGACCACTGCTAAATATAGAATTTACTAAAAATAGTAAATTCAAGAAGTTGCTCAGAATGCAATGCATGCGCCACCATTGCGAAGCTTTCTGAAAACCCAGAAGGAATCCAGAATCCAAACACCCAAACTCCAACAAGCAGAACCCTGAATCCTCAAGAGAACCCACCAAACAGTCGGAAACCCTAATTCTGCCTCTGACTAGCCGATAGCACCCCAAGGATAGGCCATCAATCACTGAGAAGTGCAGTGCTAAAAATGGGGACATTACAAATAGACTTTGCCCATGAACTTTTGACCCCTAAAGACTCCTAAACCTAACCTATGTACAGTCATGGAGCCTAGTCTCATCTTCCAAGAGCCCATACACCTGGCATAGGGGAAATGAGAACTAAGTCTCCATTCTTCCATGGTTGAACGTTTTGGCATTGTACAAGTTTCATGAAAATAAGAAAAGACAGTGTTATGGAGTAATTTTTCTGTTTTGTCTTGAATTAGTGTATTGATGGTTTGATCAGACCTGTGTTTAGTGTAGAATGTAGTGTAGTTTCTTTCCAAGCATTGAGTGGTGCAGTAACTAGTTGTTTTCCTCGGTTCAAGCATTTGTTTTGTTAGTTAGTTTACTTCTTGTATTTTCTGTTTTGACAGTCATACCTTGCTCTCAGCTCGAAATCCACCATAAATAGGTGTCCAAATTCAATTAAGCTCGGCCTCAACCACTTCTTGGCCGCTTATTCACTAAACCTATAATGGCAAAGTTGCAAAATTTGCCACTTATCCTAGAGATGGAGCACTTTGATTTCCTACCCCATGAAACCCTTCCATACCTTCAACTACTGACCACTCCTGATGGCTCCTGATCACTACTGATCAATAGTGATCCCTACTTATTCCTAACCTTCTAACTCAATTGCAATGGTCAATATAACCTTATACAAATGCATAAAACAAAAACATGGATCCTAGACTTCCTATTGCCTAGTATTTGCCTAGGTGCTCCTGCACCAACAACCTTTCCAGGCACTTACTATTTATAGTAAGTCATGTTGGCTTCCCGGATTGTGCTCACAAGGCATTTGGAAACACTTACTATTTATAGTAAGTCATGTTTACTGCTCAGATGAAGTCTTGCAAATTTACTATTTATAGCAGTTGCTATAAATAGTAAGTCTATTTATAGCAGTATCATTCTAGTAGCAGTTCAATCATCTACAGTTCACATTTCTATTTTGGGCAGTGTAGCTATCCAGTTTGGCTTTTTGAAGAGTTTGAAGTTAACTTACTATTTAAGGTATTGGCTATTTTTAGTAAGTTTAATTTTAGTTGTGGCATCATTAGTAGCTCTGCTCAGGTCATCATTCTAATTTTGGCAAAATCAGTTTGAGCGTTGGTTTTGGTTTTGGTTTTTATCCCTCCTTGGGCTGAGTTCCAGACTTAGTCAATTTTATGTCTTGAAGTTGTACCCCACGCCTAGGCTTGATGACTTCAAGTTGTTTTAATGAAGGGGACTTAAAGGGGGTTGAACTTCATATGCAATTAATGTTTATTTTAAATGATTATTGTTGCAAATTGAAAAGGACGCCTAAAGGAGAATGTTTTGATATTTTGAATAAAATAAATGCTAGAAAGTGGCATCCCTTTGGGAGATGAAGTGATTCGACTTCTGAGAGTTACAGATTGTTTCACTTGCCAATTGAAGATTATATATTAGTGCCTTGCTCTTTGTTTCACATGCTTGAATTTTGAAAAGTAAAGTTATGCTACTGGTTTGAAATCCAGAACCTGGCTAAGGGGAAGCTTAGCATTTTGCAATCCATCCTTCGGGCCTGAAACTATGGCTTCCTAGGTGGGTCTATGAGACTGTACTTCACACTGGAGTACAGATGGAGCTTCAATTCAGACATTTTTGGACATGTTGTTGATGTATAACCTGTTTCTATGTTGCTGGTTTTTACATGGCTGAAGCGAATTTCTGATCACAGTTTCGCCTCTGATTTTTCTATTGTTCTGGGTTCTAGCCCATGCTGTTCTATTGTGGAGGGCGCCCCTTTTTGGAAGTTTGCAGATTTTTTAGTTGAGTTTCTGATTTTTGGGAGAAGGTCGACCCTTCCTAGAGGCCGTACCATTCTGCATGGTTGCATTGGGATTCGTGCCACTGACAAGTGCAAGTTTTGAAGGTGTCTATCTACTGTGTTCTGGACACCTTTGTTCAAGGATTTATCTACATTCAGTTTCACGTCAAACAGACTCCGTTTGGTGGAGATATGAGCATTTCAATAAATCTCTCTATTGCTGGTCTGATTTTCTGTTCTTACCGTTTCTGATCAGATTAGTGATTTTTAGCATATTATTGTTGTGTGCTTCATTTCTATATCATTTTGGTTTTGTAAATGTTAGAGGATCACTACTCTAACTATTGATAGAAGTTTGGAAGCATATCTTTCTTATTTGCAGCTGATATTATTCATTGTAAAGCTAGTTAGTAGTACTAACTGTTGTTATTTTATTATTGCTGCAATTTTAGTTTATTTTATACTCTCACGATTGAGTGGTCGAGTTCAATAAATAATCCTTCTTATTTGTTGTATTCCCCCCACAAAATAAGCGGTTGTGAGGATTGTATACCCCCCACTGTTCAAGTGGAAGTGTGGCTACATGGCTGGCTTGCCGCCTTATTAAGTTGTAATAATCTCACCCACTGAATAAGTATAAGTGGAGTATTCCCACCGGTTGTGGATGCCTGCTTAGCAAATGAATTGTGCTTTCAGTTCTGATTTTCCTAATGATCCCCAAACCATATGCTATCACCTTGCCCATACTAGGATCCTGGTGAACATTCTTGGTGAGGGTTACTTTATGAGCTGATTTGGATTTGGAGCTAACGCTAATCAGTGTTTGGATGCTAGTTTATTGTGTTGAAAAATCCAAAAAAATTAAGGGGGCACATTTCAGTGGTATCAGAGCCATTTTTCCTGCCATCCTGTGAGTTCAACGCTTCAGAGACAGATGAGTGACAGAGAATTTTGTTGTTATATTAGAGGAAACAAAGTTTTGTGTCAGCTTCAAAAGTTTTTGAAGATGGCACTTGTTCAGAGGCTGTAAGAAACCTTGTCTTGGCAATTTAAGTCATGGCTTTGAATGAAGAGTTGAGTTTGGCAAAATCTCTTTACACAGTTGGGAAGAGGTTCAATGAAGAATGTAAATCAGTGGAAGAGGAAGCAGATTTCCTTCACATGTTGGAACAATGTTTGAATCAGGTGAACAAGTCACCTTCTGATTTGATTAAAAGAGCATTAACTCCTACAATGATCTCCATGAATCAACCATATTGGTTAATGCATCCTGACGAAGAAGTCAATCTGCTGGTCACTTCTTGTCTTAGTGAAATGATGAGGATCCTAGCACCTATGATGCCTTATGATGATGGTACCATGAAGAAAGTGTTGCATTTGATTGTTGAAAGTTTACAGGATCTAGATGAAACGGGTAGCGGTCTTTTTCCAAGAAGAGTTACCATCTTGAAGACATTTTCCATGCTCAAAACAAGTTTTATGTTAATAGATTTGGACATGCAAAATCAGATTTATCAATTGTTCCATTATCTTTTAAATTCAACTTGGAGTGAGCAAGGGAAGGATGTATTTGCTGCTGTCAAAAATATTCTTGTTCTGACAATTAATGAAATGGAATTTATTCCCCAGATTGTCCAATCACTTCTCTTGGACGCATATGAGCCAGAAGAGCAAATTTCTCCTACTTCTGAGATTTTGTTCAAAGGATTGTTTCATCAATGTGAAGAAAAATTAAAGCCTCTTTTGATAAAGACTGTGGAGAACAAAGAAGATAATTTTAATGTTGAAGAAGGAAATGAAAGTTGGAAACCCTTTGATTTTGTAACAAATGTTTAGGGGGTATCTACCGAAATACATTTGTCCATGCATTCTACGGAAGAATGCATAAAGACAACATCTCTTTTGGAGACAAACAAAGTGTCTATGCAATCTTTAGGGGAATGTAGTAAGACCACAACAGTTTTAGAGGCGCATGAAGAAGTCGGGCATTCTAATGAAGAAGGTGTTGTGGAAACAAAGGTTAAGGAGACCCAAGATGATGATACAAAGGAGAAATTTCCTAAGTATGCCCCTCCATGATGGAATGACTAAGTGCGCCTCTTGGAGCCAAAGGGGTGATATCCGCTCTTGGGCTTACGAGGAGATGTTTACGGTCCTCCTACAGTAAGCTCTTTCCCAACCTCTACATGGATTCATTGATGGGATTGATTCAAGGGGTTTCAACCATAAGAGGGATGGATAAGATAGCAAGGATAGGGAATGCAAATACAAGTTGTCCACCAAGTAGACCACCCCATGCGAAATGACTAAGTGCGCCAAATGAGGGCCAAGAGGGATGGTATCTTTGCTCTTGGGCTTGGTATGATAGCTTTGGGCAGACCTCTCATGCTTTTCATCCACTCCCCCTTTTGATCCAACTCTCATTGTGAATTATAAATATTATGTGGTTTAAAACATTTGCATGATATGAACAAATAAAACACTTATTATATGTTTGATTATGTGAATTATATTCAAACATTATCTAACATGATTTGCAGGACGTAAACCAAGATTTATCTTTCTTAAAGCATTTAGTTGATAAGTTGTAACCCTAAGTACATTAGCTTATATTTCTAGAGTGGAAATTAGGGTTTTCTCAAAAGGGGACATTACATATGTGCAAACATTTAATCACCTTTCCAACGAGCTATTATACTAAGTTGTCCTTTAATTATTTCTCAACATTAGACAACATTAGTGAAATATTAATTAAATAACTTAATAACTCACCCAAGTTGCAGAAAGTACTGCAACGTCATTAGAATCCAATTCTGACCACACCATGATGAAACTGAAGCCGTAGGAAGATGATTGAAATCAACTTGGTGATTTTCTAAAAATAGCCTACTCCTCCAAGAAGTTTGGAGAGCATCCAAAAGGTCAAAAATTGATTATGAAAGCATCAAAAGGCTCCAACTAACCAATTGAACTCAAACCCAAGAACAATTGTTTTGCAAGACTAATCAAATGCTTCTCCAAGAATATTGGAGTTCTCCCTAACTAACTAATTAGCCTTCAGAAGACTTGGAAACTAGCTAAATGTGCACGAATTAGCTAAGTGCCAAAAGGGGACATTACACAAAAACCTTGTCAACTTCCATTAGAGATTTTGAAACCTCAACAAAACACCAAAACTCAAAGACTTGGCCATTTTGGAGCTTATCAAAAGTTCTAAACAAAGGGCAAAAGGCTGACAAACAAAAGGAAACCCCCCCGCACGCCCTCCCCAAATTGTGTAAAAAAAATTTGCATCAACATTATGGATCACACTTGATGATCCATCAACAAAATGAAGAATATGAATTATAGATTGCAGATTAGTTTTCACTGAATAGAAGAGTGGAAGATAGGGCAGATTAGAAACCAACAAACCTAAAAAAGACTATAAAAACTAAAAAAACGACACATAAGGAAAATTATAAAACAACTTAATAAATAATAGAGAATAATAGTAAGGCATTAAGAATTAGATTGATAAATATGTAACATTAATATTCATATTCGTGAGAATAATAAAAAATATAAAAAATAAAGCCTACTAAATGAGAAAATAATTAAAGGAAAGAAATTCAAAAATGTGTTATTAACTAGAATACTAATTAAAAGGAAAAGATGGCTCGCGAATTCTCTGCCTGTGCAGCTCACGCTAGGGCTTCCATGCCCTAATCACGGCCTGTAAAGGCTTATCTTTGCTTAGCACTAGCCTGCATGAGGGTGCGTGAGGTAAGGTTGAAGCGTTCTGAACATTGTGGGTGCTTTGCGAGGTACGGGTCCCTCTTCTTTTCTACGGATTTTTTTTTTTTGGCATTTGGGGGTCGGGTTTTTGGGTGTGGGGATTGGTTCTTTTTTTTATAAGAGTCTCGTGCTTTCTTCTTGGTGGATGGGTTCGATGGGAAGACCAAGTTTTAAGTTTGATATTCCATTTTGGGAGATTTTGTCCAGAAATGATCCGGTCTTGTCTACACATGCAAGCGCAATCCATTTTTTGAATAGATCCATGAGCGGAGAAGGCTTAGCTCATAATGGTGGGCCTTGTATCCAAAAATTTAATGGTTGTTCGGAACGGAGCCAAGATCACACAATTTTAGTTATTCAATCGCAATCTATTGAGGAAGATGTCATATATTTGTCTAGCCATGCCTTGATCTGCAAGTTTATGGGGATTCGCATTTCTCCCCCTATTTTCGAATCCTGGGCACGATGGACCTGCAACCCCAAGGGTGAACTGGAGATTATGGTGGTGGCTAATAATTTCTTTATAGTAGTTTTCAATTGTCTGGCTGACCTTAATAAGGCCTTTGAGGGAGGGACTTATTTTTATAACCAAGTTGGCTTATTTATCAAACCATAGCATATTGGCTTTAATCCTACAGAGTAGCTCTGATCACGTGTTCCTCTCTAGGTTAGGCTTCCATGGTTACTGTTAGAATTTTGGAGGAACGATATCTTGCATATGATCGCTCTATTGTTGGGCAAGCTAGTGGGCTCGTCGCAACAAACCCTAGATAAAAATGCAATTTCTTTTGCTTGTATTTGTTTTAAAAATGATTTAAATAAATCCTTGCAAGACTCATTGGAAACTCGTCTTGGATCATCCTCTTAGACCCAACAACTTGATTATGAGGCCCTTCCATTTCGATGTCAAATTTGCCATAAATATGGCCACTTGCAACGGAAATGCCCAAGGATCACCCTTGCAAGACCCCCTTCTAATATGTTGTCATGTCAACCCCCTAAGATGGACAAAGAAAAAGCCCCGATGGTGGTGGAGGAAGCAAATAAGGATGGTTTTATTCCTGTAAAGCCTCAAAACAAGGGTAGAGGGAAAAAAAGGTCTCTCAGGGACAAACAAGATGATGGAGTTGAAGAGCACAAGGATATACTGAGAGGAGGGGGCGCGGCGGGTGGTGAATCAATATATCAACAAACTTTTGCCCTCTCAATCTTTTATCAACTTCAAACTCTAATACAAAATCAACTATGCAAGAATATCACAATATGAACAAGTTGACACCAAGAATATCACAATAAGGAAACCCTTATGGGATAAAACCACGTTACAAATAATGTACTTTATGAATTATATAAGCTTTACAATGAATGTAGGCACCAACCTACTTGAATCACCAACTTTCACGGTTTAGTAGGCACCAACCCACAAGGAGCATCAACTCCTATCTCCGATTTAATAAGTACCAACCTTCAAGGAGCACCAACCCCTAAATCTGATTTAGTAAGCACCAACCTACAAGGAGCACCAACCCCTAATGTTCGTAGGCACCAACCTACTGAAAGCACCAACCCCCACTTGCCAAGCACCAACTTAGCAAAGATAATAATATCAAGAATAATGCTCCACCTTCAATGTTGCTTCCTCAACAAATGAAGGACAATTCTGCTCAAACAACCTTCTACTATACTCTTCTCTATGGATCTATCATATATTCCCTTTTCACAAATTATGTCTTCTTCAACTTGCACCAAATCTGCATAAACTCCTCTATATTTTCTTCACATACTTGTGTCGGTGTTTATAGGATAGATCATCTAATCTCCATTGATTCCTTCAAATCTGATTTGCCTTCTCAAACTCTTCTTGTAAATGACATGTTCTTCAATCAATCTCCTTCTTAAATTTGCATGCACTTTCATAAAACTCTCTCTATGCTCATAACTTCTTCATTAAGCTGCTAATAAGGCCTTCAAAAGTCTACTATAAGACAGCTCATAAATCTGTTATAATATTGCATATAATCCTTCATAAACTTGCTCTAAATTTCTTTATAAATCTGCTCCAGATCCCTTTCTAAATCTGAATGTATTTCCTTTATCACTTTGCATATATCCTCTTCTTAAATCTCCACATGAGATGCTGGTATAAGAATTATGTTTTCTTTTACATATCACATACTCACTCTTCTTAATCTGCACTTTTAGATGATATTCATTTTCACATCCTCCTGCTGTTCTGTTTTACACAGCCTTCCACTCCACTCCTGATTGTGTTCTAAAGATATATCATTTACCACACACCTACTTCTTTGTGATGTAAATTGTCTCTCTAATGCTCACACAAGAGATAAACTTCTGCTCTGAATATTATACAATCATCTTCCTTACACAGAAAATATTTCATTGAATTACATTTATATATGCTGTTCATAGAATGCAACCTTTGGTGAAAGATCACATTATTCAAAATCTGTTCTTGCACCCATTAGAAAATCTGATTTAGTTTGTATCCATTTAAAATGTTATTCCATCCCTTCAAAATAAATCGTACCTCTTCTTTTTGTTGTCTTATTCACCCAGCGCTTCATTTAATCACATTTTTGTCTCTTAACAAATCTGGAATAGTTAATAGTCATGAATCGCATTGCTTCATGAAATTGTTTTACTTCAAGAAGGAGACGTGCCTTTTAATTTTTGTCTTATTGACACCTCAGCAGTTTTTGACTTATTTACATTTTGTCTTTTATGCAAGCCGTTGGATATCAAGTCTTTAATTGCTTTCTTTTTGAAACATAGAATCGCACCTCTTTTGGTTTGTCTTTTTCTGATTTTTGTCCCATATGTTTTTTGTCTTATGTGTTGCAGATATTATATTTTGTTTTATTTAATTCTTCAATAATAAAGAACTGTATTTTGTAGAAGATTATCAATCCTTAATTTCTTTGCTGACTTTCTTTAAATAGAATCGTATCACCTCCTATATTTTGAATAAGACAATTTTTGTCTTATTAACAAATCAGCCACTATTGTCTTATTTGCTTTAGTCTTAAAATTGTATTCGATGCTCATCTTATCAACTGCTGTAAGATAACAATCTATTATTAACAATCTGCATTAAATTGTAACGGGATTTTGGATGTTCTCTTTTTTTATCGATCACTTGTTCTTGCTGCTATTGTTCCTTCTTTTATCATTGTTGCTGCCTTCACTCCCTCAGTACTTTGAAATTGATTGGCTGCTTAAGTTACTCAAATTATGGAATACAAATTCCTTCAACATATCATGACATTAATGATAATGAACCTTCTACCTTCTGATAATCACAATTACATTCTGAAAATAATGTGTTGGTCTATCCACTTTAGAATTACCTCCTTTCCAAATAATGTCAGGATCCCAAACCAGCAGCAAGGAAGAACCACTTCTTAGACAGAGAACTGCTCTCACACAAATCATCTGATTTGCTCGTTCCATCTGAATTGATGCTTCTTGAAACTCCGAGAAGTAATCAACCAACCTATGTTTGTTGAAGAAATTCAATCCAAAATCTCGTGTCATGATTTGTCAGAAAGATTCCATGAATCCTTCATCAAATACAATTATGAAATCAATCACCCTAAGAGATGATGAAGATGTACTAAAATCTGACAAGGGCCTCACAAGCATCCTCATCAAAAAATGAACAAAACCTTCATCAACATGCCAATCATCTCTTTGTTGATGAACAATAAGAATGTCTTCATTTCTTTGTGATCCAAGAGTTACCATTTCTTGCTGAATGAGTGCATTAGGAGCAGCAGTAGATTCAACTTCAGCAACTCACGTATCAACTCTCCAATGCTGGAAGACAAACTCAAATTTCCTCCTTCAGTAATCTCTGAAGCAATTCCTTCATCATTTTCAAAAAGAGGATTTATATAAACCTTACTAGCATCTTCTTCATACAAGAGATTATCAAAAGCCTAGAAAACTTGTTGATGAGAATATGAATGTTTCGGTTTCTTAGGATAGCATTCCAAATCATATGTTTCTTGTATGATATCAAGCTCATCAAGAATTACCTGAAGCTCCTCTACTCTTCTTTTGTTTTCTTGCTCCCATGAATATTGAATAGCAGAAATTTGATTCTCTACTTCAATTAGAGTCTCATGCACTCCTTGCAACTTGGCTTTGGTAAGCTCGTTCCACTCCAATGCCTTGTCGGCAATTTTGGCCACCTTACCTTTAACACGAATGATGTGCAAAAGACTTGATTTGATTTCCTCCAAGGCAAACTTAATGAACTTCATATCAGCAATGGAAATGCAACATACACCTTCTCCTCTAGGCACAACATACATCAAATTTTTAACATGCTGATGCAATTCATCAAACTGTGACAGAACTTGAATTCCATTTTCAGCAATTTGTGAGCTTGAACTGCACTCAACATATGTTGGATGAGATGATGTAGTACAACTTTGTCGGATAAAGATTTCAAAAATTGTTTGAGCTGTACTCCCCAACTTGTCTCACATGTGATGGACACTCTTCATCATTCCATCCAAAGTGCCTTCCAATTCCTTAGCCTTCTATCTTAGTTTGGCTTCAGGTGAAGAGAAATCTGCCTTATTACTACTTGAAGCTTCACCTTCCAAGTTGTCTTCTACACATGATTCAAAGGAGCTGGTCAAAACAACTTTGTAATGGGAAGAGACTTCAGCTTCCTCTTTCTGTTCCTCCTCTTTAGCTTGACTTTCAAACCAGCATTCTCCGGAATTGTGAAGTAGCATCTCACTGGTTGAACAAGTATTTTCTTCTAACTGAACTACTCCTTCATTTGGATCTGCAATTGAGGCTTCTTTAGTCACATTACATTCTTCTATAGAATTCCTAGATTTTTCAATGTGTTTCAAGAATTGTTGTGGGCATATGGTTTTCTCCTGTTGAATGCATCGATAAGAGAAAATCCGTAGATACCCCTTGAACTGTTGCTATGAATTCAAAGGGATTCCAACTTTCATTCTCCTCTTCAGCTTCAGAAATCTCCTCTTTGTTTTCAACAATCTTCTTCATAAGTGGTTTCAACTGTTCTTCACATTGTCTGAAAATTTCATTGACTAACAAATCGGCAATGGGAGAAATCTGCTCTTCACACTCATAAGCATTCTTGAGAAGGGATTCAACACTTTCGGGAAGAGTATCAACTTTTTTGATGGTGTCAATGAGAACATTCTTAACAGCTGCAAACACCCCCTCTTCCTGCTCACTCCAAGTCGAAGTGAAGAGATAATTAAACAAATGGTAAATCTAATTCTCCATCTCCAATTCTATCAGAAGGATGCAAGTTCTTACTTCTGAAAAAAATTTTAAAACAGCAACTCTCCTTGAAAATAAACCACTCCTAGTTTCATCCAAATCTTGGAAACTCTCCACTATCATATTTAATATGAACTTCATGGTTTCTTCATCATAGGGCAATTGTGATTCCACAATTCTTATCACTTCCATGAAGCAAGAAGAAATCAGCAACTTGGTTTCTTCATCTGGATGCCTTAGCCAATAAGGTTGATTCAAAAGAGTCACTGCAAGTGCTAATGCCAATTGCATTATCTTGGAAGGTGATTGTTTCACCTGTCTCAAACATTGTTCCAACAAGTGAAGATTGTTCTCTTCATTCTCTTTTGACTGAAATTATTTGTCAAGTCTCTTTCCAGCCATATATAGTACCTCTGCCAATTTCATCTCTTCATCATTAGCCATGCCTAACTGTCAATCTTCTAAACTGAACTCAAATCTGCCCAAACAATAAAGCACTGATCAACAGGATGGTAGCATTTTCTACTTTGATACCACTAAAATGTGCTAACCAATTTTTTCCTTGAATTGTCACAACACAAACCAACACTACGCCAATTGATTAGCGTTAGCTTCAAGAGAGAATCAACTAAAAAGCACTCAACGCCAAGAATGTGCACACAAGACCCGATGTGGGTGAGATACTAACATACGGTGGAGGAAACTGAAAACAGGAAGAGGCGATGAACCAGCCATGAGAGATTTCCACTGAAATGTGCCAACCAATTTTTTCCTTGAATTGTCACAACACAAACCAACACTACACCAATTGATTAGCGTTAGCTTCAAGAGAGAATCAACTGAAAAGCACTCAATGCCAAGAATGTGCACACAAGACCCGATGTGGGTGAGGTGCTAACATATGGCGGAGGAAACTAAATTATAACTGAAATTAAATATAACTGAAAACAAGAAGAGGCGGTGAACCAGCCATGAGAGATTTCCACGCTACCACTTAATTAGTGGGGGGAAAGAACATTACAATTCTAAACTAATTCATCCGCTGCGGCAAGCATCCACTTAATAGTGGGAATTCGCCACTTTTCAGTGGGTGATAAATGAGAGATTAGTTTGTTCTTTCTCCACACTGGCGGTAAACCATCCAGGGGTTACAAATATGAGAGAATTAACACTAAAATATATAGCAAGTTAAATGACTGGAACAGTACTACTGTTTATAGTCTTACAATGAAAAACAGCTGCAATTTTCAAGTGTTATTACAATCCTTCCAAAGTATAATGAAATAGATGACCTCCCACTTGATAATCTCTCAATTATTGAAGATAGAAACCAAAATCAGAGATTGAAACAAATCTGATATAAAAATCTGCAAACTGAAATTTTGAACCAGCAATCAATGAAACACCAAAATGGACAAATCTCTTACCACACTTCGTAAACTCCTCTCAAACTAAAAGTACTTAATTTCATAGGCTAGGCGACCATGTAAGCATCATTTTCCAAGCTTCAAACTCAGCAAATCACCCCAACACGAATTCCAATGCATTCAAGACATCGTACGGCCCTAAGAGAGGGTCGACCTCACTTTAAAAATCAACCACTTCATAGTAAAATCTGTCCTTGCACCAAAAGGGGCGCCTCAATCATATAGTTGGATAGGAACAATACCCATGTGCAAATAAAATTCACCCAAAGAGCTGTATATGAAAATCTCTTTCAACGAAACAATAAGCAGCAACATAAAAATTAGAAATATCTCATCAAAACTCCACAATAATGTTCAATATGTACTTCTGGATGAAGCACACTCTCAAATCATCATCTAGGGAACCATAGTTTCAGGCCCGAAGAATGGAGTAGAATTGCTAAGCTTCCCCTTAGTCGGGTTTTGAATTCAATCCAGCAACATTTTGTTATAATTTTCCAAAGATGAGAAATGAGAGAGCAAAGGCCTTCTTTTATAGAATTAAAGATGACTGTTGGCTTTCCATCTTCCTCCAAAAGGGATGCCCATTTTACTTTTGCAATAATTTAATTTTTAAAACATTTAATTCACCTTTTTTCTCCTCTTCATTTTGGCATCCAAGTTTCCTTAGGGAAATATTAAACATTTAAATGTTAAATTTGTTTAATTCCTTCATGAGGCGTCCTCCCTTAATGGCCCCCTTTTAAAACAACATTAAGTCATTAATCTAGGCCATGGGGCCTAAATGAATTTTAAAACATTAACGACTTAAAATAAATCATTTCACCAAAATGAGCCTCAAAATGTTGAAAGCCAATTATGCTCCAAACTGCACTGCCCGAAATGGAAACTGAGTTGACTGCTGATGTACTGCCCAAGATGGCACTGCCAGAAATAGAACTTACTAAAAATAGTAAATTCTGAAAATTTGTTCAATGCCTTTGCATGCCATACCACTGCAAAGCTCTTTGAAAACCCAGAAAGAATCTGCAATCCGAAACTCGAAACTCTAATGTGTTGGTTAAAAATAGCAAGTTTTGAAAAAAGTTGCCATATGGAGATGCATGTTACACCATTTTGAAGCTCTCCAAAAACCCACAAAACTCCACCAGACATGCATCAGAAACTCATACATGCAAACCCTCAAAAATGCTTTAGAACCCCTATAAAATAGAAAACCCTAATTTTACCACTGACAAGCCTACGAGCTTCCGGAAATAGGCTATCTGTCACCGAAGAGCGAATGGCTAAAATGGGGACATTATACTTGTTCGTGCTGCTATTGTTCCTTCTTTTATCATTGTTGCTGCCTTCACTCCCTCAGTACTTTGAAACTGATTGGGTGCTTAAGTTACTCAAATTATGGAATACAAATTCCTTCAACATATCATGACATCAATGATAATGAACCTTCTATGATAATGAACCTTCTACCTTCTCAGCTTGACATCAATGACAATATTTCCAACAGGAGTTTCTAACCGTTTTGATGTGTTGGAAGACTTTGACCTACCTAAGGCGAATCTTGATGGGTTGCACTTCGATGGAGGAAATTTGGGGGCAGCCCAAGAGTTGGCTAAAGAGGATGGTATATCAAAGTGTTCAGCAGGGGGATTTCCTTCAAGCACAGATGGAAACAAACCCGGGTATTGGGGATCATTGTGCCTTGGCGAATAGAGAAAATGTACTAGGGCTACAACCAAAGAACCTAAAGAGGGGAGCTTCACAAAAACTTTGCAAGGTAGGGCGGAAGAAAGATGAGGACAAAATGAAATTAATGGGGGAGACTTTAGTGGAATCAGGGACAGTCAAGACTCAAAACCATTGACTCCCACTTCTCCAACTCTCAAAAATGATTGTCCTTTCATGGAATGTAAGGGGCCTGAACAACATCCCTAGACAAAAAGTTGTTCGTGAGTTGATTAGGAATCATTTACCAGATATTTTTTTACAAGAGACTAAGTTGTTTGTAGAAAGGATGTACAGTGTGACTTCCAATATGTGGTGGGTAGTTAGTGATAGTGTATTGCGGCTCAAGGCAATGCTAGAGGGGTTGCTTGCCTGTGGAACGCACTAAAAGCTACCCGCCTCTAGTGGATGTCGAGCAGATTCTCAATCTCTAGAGTTGCCTCTAGTTTTGAAACTAGTGAGATTCTTTTGTTCTCCAATGTTTATGCTCCTAAAGATATTCTTGGCAAAACCAATCTTGGGCCCATATCCGATATATTCAATCATTGACCCCTTTATACCTGTGGATCTTGGCTGGGGACTTCAATGCCACTATTAGTTTGGAGGAAAAGAGGGGAAGTGTGCAAAGGCTCGAGCCTTCATCCATACAGCTAAAGGAAAACATTGAATCCATTAATGTGGTGGACATCAAGCCAAGTAGTGGGTTGTTTACCTGGAATAATAGGAGATGTGGTAAAGAGGAAAACTCTGAGAGGTTGGACTGATTTTTGGTGTCTAGTTTTTCGGTTCGCAACAAGTGGTCTATCAGCTCTAAGATTTTAGAGTGGCGGGGGTCAAACCACTGGCTTATCAAACTCTCAACTATCCCGATGGGAGCCACGAAGAACCCATCCTTTAAGTTTCAGCTTATGTAGCTCCAAGATTCGTGTTTGCAAAAGCTTATGGCTGACTAGTGGAGTAGAGGTAGACCCCCCCATGGCACAGCTATGTATTCTTTTGTGAAAAGTTTACAATTTGTGAAGTATCAGCTTAAGAAATGGAATAAGGCAGAATTTTGGTAATATCTTTATGGCCAAGGCAAATGCTCAATCTCCACAAGATGATATTACACAATAGATTAGGGACAATGGCCTTATGGAGGATTCCCTTGCGAATGAAGTTGCTACCTTGAAGGAGCTTGAAGAATGGGAGCTTCAAGAAGAGATCTTTTGGAAACAAAAAGCTTGAATTGAGTGGCTTAAAGAAGGAGAAAAAAATTGCTTTCTTCTTTAATTTTTTCAGGGCAAAAAGGCATGGTAACAAGATCTCTCCTCTTATGTTTGCCTAAGGAGTCCAATTAACTTCTTCCCAAGATATCTCTAGGGAGGCTACTCAGTATTACTCTTCTCTATTCAAGGAAGACTCGACTCCTGCAATGGAGGAGGAAAACCTTATCTTGGATATACTTCCTTGGTGTCACTGAACATGAATGGGAGGCTTATGCACCCCATTTCTTTAAATGAATTGGAGGAGATTGTGTTCAAATGAAGGAAAATCCCTTAGCCCTAAAGGATTCCTAGTGGAATTCTTTCAGGAATTTTGGGAGATCCTAAAATTTGATCTTTTCGAGGTGGTTCAGGAATTCCAACGCAGCAAGCAGACATTGAGACCAATGAATTCTATTGTCCTGGTTCTTATTCCCAAAAGAGATGGAGCTAATTTGTTAAACTTTTTCAAGCCTATAGCTCTCTGCAATGTGGCTTACAAGATTATTTTGA
Organism: Sequoiadendron giganteum; assembly: GCA_007115665.2. NCBI lineage: Eukaryota > Viridiplantae > Streptophyta > Pinopsida > Cupressales > Cupressaceae > Sequoiadendron > Sequoiadendron giganteum. The sequence goes on from CM021104.1 coordinate 426,821,853, forward strand.
AGTTGATTATGGAAAGGCTTAAGTCATGGCTCAACAATCTCATCTCTAAGGAATAGGGAAGCTTTGTGGTTGGCAGACAAATCTTGGATGTGGTTGTTATAGCTTCTAAGACCACTCAATCCATGGCAAACTCCAAAGAAAAAGCTATGTTCATCAAACTTGACATGGCTAAAGCTTACAATCAAGTCAAATGGCCGTTTCTTCAAAAAGTTCTTTCTTTTGGTTTTGGGGCAAAGTGGATCAATTAGTTAATGACTTGTTTGAAGTCAACATCTTATTTTGTCCTCATCAATATTGAGCCATCTTCTTTGTTTGGCGCCTCTCGAGGCCTTCGACAGGGTGACCCTCTTTTGCCCTATTTAATTATCATTATGGTTGAAGGTTTAGGTAGATTCGTCAAGCATCAAGTGCGTCAAGGTAGCATTCAAGGATGGGGGTGGGGCAATGGTTTACCTCCTCAATCCCATCTTCAGTTTGTGGATAATATAGCCTTCATGGGGTTGGCTAAAATCAGGGAAGCTACTAACATCAAGAAGGCGTTAAACATCTATCTTGTGGCATCAAGTAAGCAAATCAATGAGGAAAAGTCTTCCATCTTTTTCTTTAACACGCATCCTCTAATTCAATAGAGGATTGCTCGGATCCTTAGATTTCAAATAGGAATTCTCCCTTTGGTGTATCTTGTATTTCCCTAGCTATGGGTTCCCTGCCTAGAGGAACTTGGCAAAAGGTGTTGGATAAATTCCGTGAGAAGGTCAACCACTGGACTCACAGATGGCTTTCCGTTGTTGAGAGAGTTACGCTCTTGAAATATGTGGTCCAAGCCCTCCCCATTTACAGGTGTAAGGTTCAGGTAGCTCCTTTAAGTTTCATTAAGGAATTAGATGCTCTCTTAAGGAAATTCCTATGAGTTGGTAACTTAGCATCATCAAAGTGGAGCTTAGTAACTTAGATGCTCTCTTCGCGGCTAGGTGGTCGAGGATTGAGGACTTCAAATGTGTTCAGCACCTGGGGCATGTGAAGGGGTGTAAATGGAAGGATCATGTTGAATGGCCTCCATGAGGATCTATGAGGATCGAAAAGATCTATATAGGATTTTATTTGGGAAAGCTTGTAGCTACCTAAGAGGGAGAGATACCCTGGCCTAGGGTCCTAATCCTAGGGGTATGTATTTTGTGGCATCTAGGTATCAGAAATTGAATCATCAGAAATATGCAGGGGTTGAGGTCTTGTGGTGGAAAAATGTGTGGAATAAGTTTTCTTAGCACAAATGCAACTTTTTCCTATGGTTGGTGGCTTGGAATAGGTGCCTCACCTGGGATAACCTTCGAAACAAGGGATTCCAAGGACCATCTATGTGTCTTCTATGTGGAAATAGTGAGGAGTCCTCTTCCCATTTGTTTTCCAGTGTGACCTTTCTAGAGACATTTGGCACTTATGGTGGAGAGTCTAGAAGAAGGCTTGTGTTCATGCTTCTTCGCTTATTGAGTTTTGGAGAAGTTTAGGGAGGCCTTCGGCTAAGGCCTTCCTTCTTCAAGTGGCATGGACCATTGGGCCATCATGCATCATTTGGCAGATTTCGTTGGAAAGGAATCAAAGAAAATTTCAAGGGAAGAATCAAGTGGTTCAACAAATATGGCAGAAGATTCTATGCATGATTCAAGAGATGGTGAGAGCTAAATGTGAGCTATCATTCCCCTTAGAAAATGGTGAGCTAAGGTGATGAAAAGGTTGGGTTCAGCTAGTAGTGGTTTGGGGCACTCTTTGAGGAGGGGAGGTCGTCTTTCCAAAAGGAAAACCCAAAGAGCTGGGAGATGGTCTTTGCCCCTTTCTAGTGTTTTGAAGATGAATACGAATGGTTCCTCCAAGGGAAATCTTGGGCACACTAGAATTGGAGTTGGGAGAAACACCTCTGGGGTTGTGCTTTTACTCTTCTCCATCTATAAGGATTGGCACTCTAACAACCTCATGGAAGGTCTTGCTATCCTTATGGATCTGGAAAAAGCTTGTGTCCTTGGGTCGCAGAAGATTATCTGAGTCAGATTCTCAAATTCTGATTAATATGCTACATGAGCAGAGATTGGAAGTGTTAACTAGCTGCTAGCGACAGTGGTTTGATAGATTCTTTGCCTAAGTACATCTTTGGATTTTATTTCCTTCATCCACATCCCGAGGGAGTGGAACAATGTTGATGACTGCTTGGCTAAATGGGCCTCTAAGAACATGGGGGATTGCAAAGTGGAAGAGTGGGAGCAATTAACCCATGAACATTCTCAAAGTTTAAATAGGATGGTGGTTTAGGACAAGAATGGATAATGGGCTGCAACATTTGGGTTTGCATTGTCCTGACTCTCCTTGTGGGGGTGATGTTTGATATCTGGTTGGGTTGTTTGTTGACCCGATGGGGTCTTTGGATGCTTTGTATGATTACTTCTTGATTTCTTAATAAATTTTTGCCCTCATTTTTAAAAAAAAAAAAAGAATACTAATTAAAAATAATTCGTAATTTCTCATAAGTATGTGGATATATAGATGGAATATTAATAATTAGTAATACAAAACTCATAATTAACATTAAACAACAATCATTAATATTAATACATTTGATAATAGTTAAATTAGAAACTTGGAAAAAAATTAAAAGAATCGATCTAAAAGTTAATTGGTAAAATTATTTATAGTGATCATAGTATAACTGAAAAGAGAATTGTAAATGGTCAAAAAAAATAGTGCATATTAGAATTAATTTAAAGTCTAAATTAAAAGAATCGATCTAAAAGTTAATTGGTAAAATTATTTATAGTGATCATAGTATAAGTGAAAAGAGAATTGTAAATGGTCAAAAAACTTGCAAAATTGGACAAAAGGGGGGAGGTGAAATAGAAAGTACAAATATTTGTATTAAAACTAGAAGTTATATATAAATTATGAAGAAATTAATAAAAGGTTAATGTTCAAAATGAAATAATAAATATATTATTTTTAATAATCTAAATTCTAAACAATTGGAAAATAATTAGTAATTAAGGTTGGTGCTAAACTAGAAAGGAGAAACAATAAAAAAGAGTAATATTGTTGTATAGATGAAAATAATATAATAATAGTAATTTTGGAGAGCAAATAAGACAAGCAAAGGCTAAGAGAACTGAAAAAATTTATGCTCCCCCAAGTTTCGGGAATGGGGACGGCGAGATGTGTTTCCAATACAGGGTTACTTTTGGGCCATTTTTTAGGGTACGATAAGGGAGGCTATTAAAAAATAGGGAAATTTTAAAAAATATAGAAAATTTTCAAATATTCATATCATAACATTGATAAAGCATTCATCATAGACATTTTATTAGACTTGAATTGAGATTTCACATGAGAATTGACAAAAAAATTAAAGAAATTTAAATGCTTTCATTGTCAATGTGCATACATATTATATAAGAATTATAACAAAATGCCCGAAGGCTCCAAGTTTCAACTATAAAATGATAAAAACATAGAAAATATATGGCTCCAAGTTAAATGGGCCTTTTGCATAGGTTTTGAGGACCTCGGAAGGACATTCAAACGGGTTTGAAGTTGTTGGCCCTGCTACACTCCCACTCCTTGAAGAACCCCCAGTGGCTGCCATAATTCTATGAGTTCTACTTCTAGGTCTACTTCTTTCATACATTTGAACCTCAACCTCCTCACTAGCATTACTAGTACTCTCACTGCTGCTCATGATTTTTTTGGTTAAGAATTGAAAAGCAAGCTGCAAGTTCAAATAAAAGAAAAAATAAACTCACAATGCCCTTCCTATGTGGTAAAAATTTTGAAAAGACATGAAAAATGGAAAACAAATGTAAAATGAAGAACATACCTCTAATGGAGTAGATTTGATGCCCTAGTCTCCTCTTTCAATTGCTGTTCTCTCCTCTTTCACCTGTTGCTCTTCACCTCGTGTTTGCAAATGTCAAAATGAGAATGTTTTTCTTTTTGGTTGTTCTGATAAGTGAAATAGGTTTAGGTTTTATTTAAAGGGGTGGGGGGGTCCTTGTGGGCCCACCCATCCCTTTTTTCTATTTAAAATGTATTTTTTTAACAAAAAAAATAAATAAAATGTTGTTGGGCCATAGGGATGGCTAGCTGTCGTCAAGACGGTTAACCGTCCCTTGCCTTTTTTGGGGTGTTTTGAGGACATCCCCCCACCCCCCAAAACGTTTTGAGTACGGGGACGGGGGTACCAAGGTAGGGGATGCGTCCCCAGTGAGCACTAGAAAAAATCTGACCTTCTAAAGGGACACAAAGGGATCCAACTACATTAACATCGCTAATATGAGTAGAGAATAGTAATGAGAGAGAGAGGTAGTGGTGAAAAACTTGCCAAATTATTAATAACCAAGAATGCATCATTAATATAAAGAGATCAAAATGAAGGAAATTGTAGAAATATTAAAATTTTAATAAAGTGCTTGAAATTCAATTAGAATTTTTATTATTTTTAATAAAACTAAAGATAACAAGAGGAAAATGGAAAGAAAATAAGAAAAGGGCAAAGCATGGAAGGAGAAACAGAAAATGAAGTTAACATTAATTTAGAGATGATAATAATATAATAGATAAATAATTAATAACAAAAAAATCAAATGAAACCAAAGGCTAGATAGGATAAAGTAAATGACACTAAAAGATGACCCCATAGGTTGCCAACCCCAACAACCTCAAGCAAAAGGAAGGTCAGAAAAAGGAAAGAACACTCAGACAAAGAGTAGGAAACGTATGAAACAATGAGAGGTAGCGAAAAGGAGAAAGGAAGGGAAGAACTTGAAGAGAAAAAGATTGAGGGAGGTGCACCATAGAAGAAAGGTTGACAAGAAAGAAGAGGGGAGTTTCCTCTTGAAATAGTTATCATCTTTGACTAGGACTTGGGCATCCTCCAAACAGATATGGTTTCTAGTATTGAAGTGTTCGGCAGGGCAGATTTTGAAACACATTCGTGCCTCATGTTGACATTGTGCTTCTTGATCCTATTGCTATGGACCTCTCTCCCCCATTATTGTTTAATCAAGCTACAAGGAAAGTTTGATCAAGCTTTGGGATATAATGCCAAAACAGCCTCACTTCAATGCTGTTGCAACTACCCTTGGGCAGATTTTGAAACACAATCGTATCTAATGTTGGCACTATGCTCTTTGATCTTGGTGCTATAGACCTCTCTCCCTCATTACTATTTGATCAAGCTACAAGGGAAGTTAGATCAAGATTTAGGAAATGAAGCCAAAACAAACTCACTTCAATGCTTTGGCAACCACCCTTTCCAATCTTTCATCATTTAATGACAACAAGAAAGAAACTTCTACATCGGAGCAGCTACATGGAGGTAGTGGGAGTGGCACTATTGCTCTTGCATCTGGTTCTAATGATCCAAGAGATGATGCAGATGGCCTTGGAGAACAGCAAGATGATGATTGGTTCTAGTCCCTAACTATATAGTATGTATTTTGAACTTGTAAGTTGCATATTATTATGTTCTAATTCTGAAAGTTTAAAATGCTTTGTGTTTAATCATTAGAAACTTTCAGCAACAAAAGATCTATATTATGTGTATTGTGTAATGTCCCTTATGGAATTATTATAAATTTTTCCTTTGACTTTATAGATTAGGATGTCAAGTTTTGCTGAAAGAGCAACTATAATTATTGGTCACACGAATATGTTATATATATGTGAACCAAGTGGATATTATGATAATCACAATAATGTCAATATACTGCTGTAAACATCTGAAAATGAATCTAAACTGACAATTGACTTAAGAATGCAAGTTGATAGTAAGAAAGCAATCGCTGTCTCTATCAGAACTCTCTAAACTCAAGTGATAGCATATGTTTAAAGACTATGGCATCAATATAACTGTTATTTCTGGTTCATTCCTTCAAGAACATGCAATTGACGAGTTAGGAAATTGATGCCTTTTTCTATCTCAGATGGTGACAATGTGCTCATGCGAATGCCAATATATGGCGCTATATCAAATGTATTCACTTATCTCATATGTCCATGGTATAGGCAGGTCAAGGCTCTTTGAGAGCACTTAGCTCTGCTGTCAAAAATATAAATGTATCTGCAATTGATCAATGCTGTCTTGGATTATTATGACCTTCCTCATATAGCATTTGGCAGGTCATAATGTGAGAAGTTGTGTCTCACAAATATGACTTTTCAACTAACTAATCGTTTAAGGCTTGGGTCGGCTGATAATCTTCCTCCCATTAGCGATTTAACAAATTAATGCTTTGATTGAATTAATTATCCTTCATCAAAATCAGCGCTAACATTAGTGATGCATCTATATGTCCAAGGAATGACTTGGACAAAATCTTATATTTTATGCGATTCTTTCTAGCAATCGCAGGGGGTTATCACATATTGTTGTTTCTTTTTATATACTTTTTATTTCATTAATATTTTTATTCCCTTGTCATTTCATTTCAAATCATCCCTAATATCTTGTAGTTATACCAATGACCCTTTTAGTTTCTTAGTAGCTTGGAGTCTTCTTATAAAGTAAACTTTCTCATTCATTTGAGTTGTTGGTGCAGGGGCACCTAGTCTTAATGATGTAAAAAGGGGTCAATATTAATTTTTTGTGATATCGAGTCAATTTTGTTTGTAATAAGGTCCATTTAGACCATGTTTCATGTGTTAAGTCGTGTGGGGTCGGTTTTGTGCAAGTTGTCAAGATTTGCAAAAAGTTGCAAAGTTGCATAAGCAACTTGCATTTTTGGTGTGTATGGAAAGTTGAACGGTCAGGTATTTGAAAAATAGTTTGGAACCGTTAGAATATGTTGGGAATTGTTTAAATATTGCCTTGTGTGGTTGAGGCAATCTTCTGGAGACATTTTGGGGATCAAACAATATCAATATACTCTGTTTCCTGCACTTTCAATTGTGTTTTTGCTGCTACAGAAGTTAGTACAGCCGTGTACAGCCTGGAAATGATGTAAAACTAATTTGGATTGATGGTGTGTTAAGTCTTCTATCATTTCCAGTTGATTTCATTCGTTTTCATCAAGTTTGAAGAGAGATAGAGGATTTTTGTTGAAAACAGTTTGAAACCCTAGTTCTTGAGGATTTGATTGAAGAAACATGAATTAGAGCCCATTCCACCGGTGGAAAAATCTGATAATCGGTGGAATGGAGGTAGATAGGGTGTTTTTAATGTTTTTGGTGTTTGCAGGAGCAGGGGATGGAGTTAGGGCCGAGTTTGATGCAGCCCTAGCCTAATATCACCATGTATTAGGCTTAGGTGTTTAGGTAGACATAAGATTTTGTGGTAAGGTGATTTGGTGATGGTTCCAGTTGATGAAATTTGTGTTTTCAGACCCCATGTGACATGATGGAAGCCCTGGAGTGAAGTTTGGTAGTTTGGAGATAGCATATCTTGTTGTTGCTTTGTAGTTCAAGCCTAATCAAGCCTAAGTGGAGCATAGCAGTCCAAATTGGAGGCTGTTGTTACAAAACATCCATATCCACAAATTTGATATGTTTCTAAGTGGCTTAAAGGGTATCCCGAATGGTGTTCAATTTCTGGGATTGAAGTCTTCTCTAAAAGTTATGATGAAAACCCCTGTTTGGAGTACTACTAGGGGAATTGAAGGATTTGGGAGAAAACCACCAAGTTAGGGTTTCAAAATTGTAAAGTTAGTTTAATTGAGTTTGTGTTGTTACCTCCACCCTGCTCTGCATCAGTTGTGAAGGTTTCTTTGCCTTTTAATTTTTTCTCTAGGGTTGTTGAGTGAGTAACATTAAAGGCAGACAATTTTTTAGTTGTTCCACTGAAAAAAATATTTTCAGAGCAGAAAAATGGCAAGAAATACATGGAAAATGGCTTCTAAAATTTTATCAAAAGCACTCTAAGAATATGTTTGTTACCTCAAATGCTCAAGAAACATTTCCTAACTCTTTGATAACTGTACCCCTTTCTTCAACAGTTTCTAGAGCACCGCAAAACAATGAAATAACCTAAATTTAACCAAACAAAACCAGAAATAAATAATCTGGAAGTACTGCCACAAACTAATTATTATTTAAATATATCAGCTATTGTAAATTAGCCTTATCACCCAGAGCCCCATAACCCTTTTCGGAAGATAGATTCCATTTACCACAAACTGATTATGTTAGAAAAACACATGTGGATTTTTTTTACCAGAAAATTCTCAAATATTATCTTACCAGTCTCTAAACTCTTGTTGGATCCCATTGCTACTGTCACTCGCAGTCCAGGCTCAATTGTTTGTTGAATAAAAACAGGCTGCATAAATGATGAATGGTGTTAAACAAACCATTACCACAAGAAAGTCACATTAAGAGATGCACATTTACCACTTCATGAAGATACCACTGGCAAAACGAGCAGAAAAACATTTATAAAAATATTCAACTTTGCCTCAAGTTTAGTATGAAAATTCATAGCTAGTTACATGTACTTGTAAATGCACAAGATGGTTAGGAAGAAATTCCATGATCTTCTGAGCTATAGGCCTAACAGAAATCATAAAATTAACAATATCTGCTCAGTTATATTTCTGGTTTTCACTTTGAGGATGGGTTACAGGTCCCCAAACAATAAAGAGTGATCAAGTTGTTCAATTGAATAACAACGCAATGCAAATTCTTTCATAAACAGAAATAAAAATCTCTCCAAAAGATAGATACACGAGAAAAAGGTAAGAGGTAAAACAAAAGGTAGGCCAAGTCCAAGTCTGCTGCTCCCTTGCAAGGTTCTCCATATATGAAATCTATTCAGGTTTCTAACTTGGAGTCTGAGTATCATAGAATCAAAATGAGCCTTGTGAGATGCATGAAAAGCAACTGATAGTGGCTAAATTGAGTACCTATGTTGCTGTCAGAATAATACCCCTATATAACTTATAATCTTGTTGGCCCCAACCGAGTTACTGTGTACATTGGACTAAAATGTTTTTGCTATCATGAATTATTTACTTTGTATAAAATCACATATATGATTATCAAACACCAAGTTAATCAACCACCATGATTAAGAACATGCAATAAGTTATTATATTAGGTATTGATTGTGGTAAGGTTGATAAGTGCTTTCTCACAGTGGTTATACTTATAACCCTTCAGGAACAGGTCACCATGTCTATGTTAGTCACAGTCCCCAAAGACCTCCAGAATGGTGAAGCAGAATAAAAGAGAGTTTTGATAATTACCCCAAATATAAAAAAGAGAAGATAGCTGGGGTTTATAAGACCTCCCTAGCATCCTTTTAAATAACCTATAAAAGTACGAATTTCATATCTGAAGAGCTGCTGCAAAGGTAGGATTTTAGAACATGGCTGAGAATGAAAACAAAGAGATTATTCAAATATTGAATCCCGTACATTCAGCAGAAAATAGGTGTTTTAAGCATGTTACAGAGGCCTTCCAACTACTCTTGGCAACTTTGAAGGAACAATCCTCCTAAATATTCTTTTTCAAAGAAAAAGTTGATGCTTTAGTTCATCAAAATTATAATTGGTCTAAGCCTAAATTATTCAAAGAAATTTTAGTTGGTGATATCACAAGATTTCATTGGGAAATCCTTGATAATTTATTTTCAGGATTTCAGCCCTGATATTGGTCCTTAAACAAGTACATCTCCCCAAAAAGGGAGACTTTTTCAGGAAGTTTGGTAAAAATGGAAAAGGTCGTTGTCTATTCATAAAGAGGACTGCCATATATTTCCTAGGACCACTTGGCCTCATCAATTCTGTTAGTCACACCTAGAAAAATTATTGTTTTGCACGTTTTGTTATTTTTTCATGTTGACTTTTCCCATCTAGTGAAAAAGCACCCCATTTAGTTCATATGTAACTTAAAATTCCAATTCCATGTTGGTTGGACAACTTGTGCACTTTTTAACTTAAACTGGCACACTCAAGGAAGAGGTGCACTCTTTTGGTCTATTTGTACACTCATCCATGACTTCACACTCAAAAACTGTTCATCCTTTGAAGAAGCATGGTTCACACCACTAGATGTCCAAAAATTGTCACTTATCACCCAGAAAGTGTCTTCCCATTCTATCAGCATGCTCCATCAGTCTTGATGATCCATTTCCTTCATTTGTCACCAAAACTGGCTCACTTAGTGCATTGGTTCACTTCAATGGTCTAGATGTACCATTTTCATACCTTTGACTATTTTTGCCTTTTCCTCCTTATCTTAGTTCCAATTTTCACTTTGCCTAATACATTGGAAAATTCCTCTCCTTGGCCATACAAAGCCATTGACTAGAGACAATAATAACAACATTGATAACCATAGGAGATAAGGTTTCAACTATGGCTCACAAAATTAGGAATGCAAAGGTTTTGACTTGAAACATGACTCAATACAAAAAAATCATATGGGTAGTACAATTGGCTCAACTTGGTAACTACAACACAAACTTGGGTCCTAGTAGGACGTCCAAAACTTCTAATTCATTGAGCAAATTGATGTGCTATCAATTGGGCATGGAGTCAATATATTCTTAGATCACCTAAACAAAAGGTTATCCTACCCAAAGAATGATAAAACAAACACAAAAACATCACAAAATGAGCAAGCACATTACAAAATAACTAAAATCCAATACAACATTTGACACATCATGACTATGCACAAGGGGAAAACCCCTTCAAATCTTAAGGAAAGAACAGCTTCAAATATTGCCCATTATTCAGCAATGGAAGATGCGTACCATCCAATTAGAATAGATAGTACATAATGTCTCTACAAAAATGCCAAATCTTGAAAGGTCCAAGCCACAATGAATCAAATTTACCATGCATTCTCTTTGGCTAATGACGTGTAATCTCCCCTTTTTGAAATAGGATGTAATAATGAATTAAAATATTGTTTTTTATAAAGGTGAAAATTAAATATAATAAAATTAAAATTTAATTACGTTTAATTAATGAAGGGTCAGAAAGCATGAAATGAAGAGTTGTGACTCCCTCAATGTCCCCAATTTAGCCCTACACTCTTCAGTAACAAATTAGCCTATTTCCGAAGACCCATAGGCTAATCTAAAGTGCAAATTAGGTTTCCTATTTTGTAGGTGGTTCCAGATAAGCTTTTGAAGAGTTGCATGAAGGAGTTTGACAGTGAGCTTTTTGGAGCTTTATAGGTTTTTGGAGAGCTTCAGGGTGTGATAACATGCATTTCATGAAAATGACATACATTTCTATCCGGTGTTTTGCATGCCGGAAAGGTTTCTGGATTTTTCTGGGTTTTCAGAGATCTCTAAAGGTATGTAACATGCATCTGATTTTGTCAACCTTTCCAGGCACTTACTATTTTAATAAGTCATATTAGTTGCCCGGTTTGTGCTCAAATTGAGTTTCGTAACACTTACTATTTATAGTAGTATGCTATTTATGGTAAGTACCATTTGTGGCAGTGTCATTTTAGCAGTAGCTTAGCTATTTCAATCCATCATTCTATTTTTAGCAGTAAAGCAATTCAGCTTTGGGAGTTAGCTTCTCCATCCTTCTTGGAGCTAAGTTTTAATACTTAGTCATTTCTCAACGTTGTTTTTTGTACCCCGTGCCTAGGGGAATGACTTCAAGTTGTTTTAAAAGAGGGGACTTGATTTGGATGCCTAAATAGGAGAAATAAATATATTAAAGTTAAAATATTTGCCTAAGTAAAGTGGACACCTAGGAAAGTGAGCAAAAAAGGTAATTTAAATTATTATTTCAAAATGGTGTTTGGGCATCCTTTTTGGAGAAGTTGAAGTGATTCATATTTCTTTCTTGGAGGTTACAAAGTGATTTGTTTCCCAAGAGAGTCTTATTTATTCAGGCCTTGCTCCTTCATTTGTACCTATGGAAAAATTATTATGTCAAAATGCTCCTGAATTGAATTCAAAGCTTGCTCAGAGGAACGCATACCTCCTAGCTTCTTCCTTCCAGTCTTCATGCTTGAAAGACAGTACCTAGCTAGACATACTGAAGACTGTGCTTCACTCAGGAGTGCAGATTGAGCCTCAATTTCTGATTTATTAAAGCAGATTGTTGTTGTATAATCTGTTTTTCTGTTGTTGGTTCGTGCTTGACTGTAGCACGTTTTCATTCATAACTCACTAGGCGAATTTTCTATGCTTCTAGGTATTGGCTCTATGGTTTTCCTATGCTAGGGTGCCCCTTTGCACAAAGTTTCAGATTTTTAGCACGAGTTCATGAATTTCTAGAGCAGGTCGCCCATTTCTAGAGGTTGTACTCTTCGTTGTGGCTGCATTGGGAAGCATGCATTAATAAATCAATGTCGATTGGTGGATTTTTCTCTGCATGTACTTCG